>JBAKGM010000365.1:2386052-2399519 GCA_037177215.1 Asparagus racemosus
GCACTACCAGGTCAAGAGTAAAGAACAAACAATACCTTAGCAAAGGACATTGGAAGCAGTAAAGAGAAAGTGTAGCCACAAACAAACTTAAGACATGGAAGAAAAAAAATTAAGAACCTTACTGCAAAATCATATGCAACAGTACTTTATGTCCAAATTTTAAAATCCTAAAAGCATTACATTTTGACTCCAAAGAAAAAAGAATGTCACAAAAAGCTCAGTGTTTTGACCAAGGAAGAGATAAAGCAGAAAACTTGAAGTTACACCGATTTGTAAGCTTAAAGTTACACCGATTTGTAAATGTCTGCATAATAGTCTGAAATAATCCCACCTGATTGTCGACGCTCATAAGTGTGCATTCAAAATGTCCCTTAATATATTGGCAAACTAAAGAATGGAAAACACAGCCATATTAATTTTGCAAACATAAATAAAACTCGTACAAATATCTAGAAGATTTCCCTTCAAGATTTAAGACCATCATTTATTACTAATCAAAATAATTACTCCACAAACCACCACATTCAACAAGAGAAAGATAATCACAACCACATTCTTCAACATATCTTCAGAAATGTTAATGATTCAACAAATATGCTAACTACAATGCATATCTATAAACTAATCACTCAGAAAACTTGATATAACTGTAGGAGAAGGTCAACCTAATTGGTGGTCTAAGTCTAACATTAATCCCGAAGATTGTTAGATAATCCCATTCCACAGATCATAGATCTCCATTGTTAAAGATAAGAAGATGACAAATCATAAACTGGATCCCATTAAAGAGCAACATGTAAACAATCAGAAACGTAATATGGGTTCCGAATAGTGAGGATGTGAAGAATGTTAAAGATTTAGATTTTAGCAGATGCAATTAGGGTTTAGTTCATACCTTCACTGCCACTGCGGGTGTCTCCAAAGTAGGGGATGGATCTTGAGGAGATGGTTCGGCTATGAAGAGAGACAGACGATAGAATTTCAGGTAAAATTTTGGTTCTTCAAATAGTTGGTGAGTCGACAGCGAGACTGCAGTGAGTCGGAGGCAAGTCGACGAGTCGGCGGCGAGTCGGCAGCACATCGGCCAGTCGGTGGCACGTCGGAGAGTCGGTGGAGAAGTCAACGGTGATGGTTAGTGATGATGACTGAAGAAGTGAAGAGGGAGAGGCAGCCGCCGCCTTCGTGAGAGAAAAATTAGGAATTGAGTATTGAGTAGCGTAGCGTTTTAGGTTATGACTTTTGAGGAGATGAGAAAGGGTCTGGGTTAATAGGTACGGGTTAATAAAATTTGTAAATTATTTGCGGTCAGTTCGGGCAGTTTGGGTTGAAACTTTTTCAACCTAATCTGAGCCGCATAATCTAAAAAACTGACTCGAACTGCTATTTTCGGTTGGTTCAGTCCATTTTTTCGGTCTGGACCGAACCATGCTCAGCCCTATCCACTAGTAGAGCTTACCTCATCATCATCAGATACCCAATTTGCATCACATAATTCCTCTAATACTGCAGGGAATTTATTAAAATGCAATCTCCAGTCTAATGTACCTTTCAAGTATTTTAGCAAATGATGAAGAGCATTCCAATGTTCACGACCAGGATTATGAGTATATCGGCTAAGTCTACTCACCGCATATACTATATCAGGCCAGCATAGTTCATGAGAAACATAACACTCCCAATAATTTTTGCATATCAGGTTGTGATACGCTAACTCCTTTATTTTTCTTTGGGTGTACACTAGGATCATGGGGAGTTCTAATAGGCACAGCATCATAGCTATTAAAGTTCTTTAGAATTTTCTCAATATAGTGAGATTGACACAAAGGAAAGCTATTTTCAGATTTCCTAATTTTAATCCCTAAGATCATATCAGCTTCACCTAAGTCTTTCATTTCAAATTGAGAAGACAAGAAGTTCTTTGTATCATTCACAATACTAATGTTAGAGCCAAAAATAAGCATGTCGTCGACATAAAGACAAATAATTATGCCTTCCGACTCTACTACTTTAGAATACACACATGAGTCAGACCCATTAATAATAAAACCATTTCCAACTAAAGTATTGTTAAATTTTTCATACCATTGTTTGGAGCTTGTTTTAGGTCATAAAGGGATTTCTTCAATTTACACACTTTATTTTCCTGGCCAGAGACTACAAATCCCTCAGGTTGCTCCATGTATATTTCTTCTTCTAGAACAACATTTAGAAAAGCTAATTTTACATTCATTTGGTGTATTATCAATTTATGATTTGCAGCTAAGGCAATAAGAGCACGCATAGTGGCAATCTTAGTGACAGGTGAATAAGTATCAAAGAAATCTATGCCTTTCTTTTGGGTGTATCCCTTAGGGACTAGTCTAGCCTTAAACTTATCAATAGCCCCATTAGCTTTCAATTTCTTTTTAAACACCCACATGCACCCTATAGGTTTACTACCCTCAGGCAAATCTACTAGTTCTCATGTGTGATTAGGCATAATAGATTCTAATGCACTATTTATTGCATCTTTCCGGAAACTAGCATCAATAGATCTTATAGCCTCTTCATAACTATTAGGATCCTCTTCTAACATATATATTGATAATAAGCTTTCATTAATTTCATCAATATCAAATATTTCAGTTAGAAAAGTAGTAATAAAATCAGGACCAAAACTAGTTTTAAGTCTACTTCTTTTGCTTCTTCTTAGCTCAAAATCATGCATTTCATTAGTGGATACAGATGCAGGTAAAGAAGTAGGCATAGAAAAAGATACATCATCAGAGCTAGCTTTTTTCTGTAAAGGAAACATATGTTCAAAAAATTCTACATCTCTAGATTCACAAATAATATGATTATCTAAAGACATGAATCTATAAGCTATACTATTTTGAGTATAACCAAGTATCAACAGTTTTTGGTCCAATTCTATCACGTTTAAAGTCAGGTAAACTAACCTTAGCTAGACACCCCCATACTTTCAAGTAATTCAGGTTTGGTGTGTAACATTTCCATAGCTCATTTATCTAATTTCTTATGAGGTACTCTATTGAGTCTGTAACAAGCAGATAAAGAAGCTTCCCCCCACATATTGTCGGATAGACCAAAACTTAACAACATAGCATTCATCATATCTTTTAGTGTTCTATTTTTTCTCTTTGCAATGCCGTTTTGTTGCGGCGTGTAAGGTGCGGTAAGTTCATGAATTATTCCATTCTTCTCACAGAATTCTTTAAGAGAGTTTGTGCTATACTCCCCTCCTCTATCAGACCTTAATCTCTTAATCTTACATTCTAATTGATTTTCAACTTCAGCCTTACATTTGAGAAATATTTCTTTAGCTTCATCTTTGGATCTCAAAGGGCAAACTTTGGTATACCTAGAAAAGTCATCTACAAAGGTGATGTAATATCTTTTGCCTCCTTTGCTCGTCGTGTTCTTGAAATCACCCAAATCACTATGGATTAATTCTAAGAGTTCAGATTGCCTATTAGTAATAGATTTAAATGGCTTTTTTGTATGTTTTTCTTCTACACATACTTCAGATTTGACAAAGCCATTTTCATACATAGTAGGTATCAAATTTAATTTTCTTAAGCGTTTGATTGAAGCTACATTAACATGTCCTAATCTACTATGCCAAATATTAATAAACTCAGCAATATAAGCAGAATTAGAACCTTCATTCATAGCATTAATTGAGGCATCCAGTACAAATAACCCTCCATTCAAATGCCCTTTGCCAACAAATTCACTGTTGCGGGTTAGAACTAACTTATTAGCACCAAATATCAATTTTAATCCCGCCTTATTCATAAGAGCACCAAAAATTAAGTTTCTACGTAATCAAGGCACATAAAGCACATTGTTTAAAGCTAAAAATTTTCCAGAAGTTAATTTGAGGAGAATCTTTCCTTTACCGAGTACTCCCATAGCGCTTGAATCTCCCATGTAGACACACTCTCCATCCTTAGCTTTCTCAAAATCTTGAATTAGGTCCTTGTTGGCATATATGTGTCTCGTAGCCCCTGTGTCCACTACACATTCAACCATGCTTCCTACCATGTTGACCTCGGAGATCATTACAGTGATTATTTCTTCCTCGAGCAGATTTGCTTGGGCTTTGGAGTGGTTCTGATTGAGCTTCATGTTGGATTTTTCCTGACCATGACAGTATGGACACTGATAAGCCTTGTGACCAGGTTTCTCGCAGACATAGCAAGCTCCCTTTAGCTTCTTCTGAATCCTTTCTGGTTTCTTGAACTTATTTGCATTTTTTTCTGTATCTCAAATTGGTTTTGAGGCTTTCTCCCTTGGTTCTTGAACCTATCATTTTTGCCCACAAAAGAAGGTTCCACGAGATTAGCTTTATGAGAAAAATCAGAAACGGAACCAGACTTATCTTTGAGCTTGTTGGCCTCTTCGATCTTCATGTGGCCAATTAGTTCTTCAAGAGTCATGTTCCTCTTTTTGTGATTCAGTTGGTTGCGGTAGTTACTCCATGAAGGCGGTAGTTTTTCGATCAATGCATTAGCTTGGAAAATTTCACACATCTTCATGCCTTCGGATAGAACATCAGCCACTATGTTCTCGTACTCGTGAACCTGGTCCATGATTGGCTTGTCATCTACCATCTGAAATTGTAGCCACTTTCCCATAACATACTTCTTGAGGCCAGCGTCATCTGTTTCATATTTCTTTTCTAAAGCATTCCAAATTTCTTTTGCAGACTTATTAGTAACATAGAGATCAAATAAATTATTTGACATGTGATTCAAAATATAATCTCTACATGTTTTATTATCCCTCTCAAATATTCGAATAGATGCTCCTTTCGCATGCTCAAATAAATCATCAGGAACTTTCTCATTGAATAACACATAATCAACATTAATTTGCTCCAAGAAGAAAAGTAATTTTTTAGATCATCGCCTATAATTTTTACCATCAAGTGGTTTGAGTTTGGACATGTCAGGGATAGTTTTGTGAGTAGTAGGATATGCCATTGATCTAAACTTTTGAAATCACTTTTAAATTGTAGAAAAAAGATACGGAATAGATCAATAGTGATCACAAAAGAAAGATATAGAAGAACTTAGAAATTACTGTGCCGTGGTGTAAACCACTGCCTTAAAAGCGATTTCGCCTTGACCGTGGTGCAAATCGGCTACTTGTCGGTCGCTCCCCAAGGTTAACACAGCGTCCTCAAATTATGTGCACTCACAATTAGATGAATGAAACTTAGCTCGAACAATTGCTCAGGAAATTGAATAGAAGGAAACTTTTATTTTTGAGTAGGGAAAGAAAGTTAAATTTTGTTTCTGTGTGAATCAGGCTAGCAAAACCAAAGATATTTATAGATAGATTTTTTCTCTAATTAGTGGATCAAATATTGCCAATTAAATTAGCACTAATTGGCATTAATATTACCAATTAAATCAGCACTAATTGGCATTAATATTGCCAATTAAATCAGCAATATTTGCTAATTAAGGTAATATCTAATCACATAATAAAGAAATATTAATCCACAATTAAAGTATAATCAAAAGGAAAAGTTGATGTTTCTAGTGAGAGAATTGAGGATTCAAAACGTGGGCTATATGCTATATATGTTAAGATTCATATATTTTGTATTATACCCCTCTCATAAATTTGCATTACATCCAACATTACTCGTTACAAAAAATACATCTAGATATTCCGTCTAAAATGCTCAGTTTTTAGTAGAGTGTCAAAAATCAATTACTTTGTAGGTTTAGGATTTAAATTTGGATCATTTCCATTATATAAAAAATAGTAGAGAGACCGCTATATTTATACTAACCATTGATTATTTTGTGAGTAATTAAGTTTCATTCTAAATTTAACACTAATCATACTCCGCATACCTAATTTGCTATCAATTAGGCGATAAACTAAGCTAAGACTATATTGGCCTTTAGCCCATATGCTTCCTCGCCATCTGTATCATTTAACACCATGGGCCTGAAGCCCATAAACTATTGCATCTGAGTTGACTCTGAGCTAAGACTATATTGGCGTTATCGGTTTTTATCGAAGCCCACACTTCCCGGTGGAAGCCGAAGGGGCGAAGCCCGCCCTTCTCATACAAAACCCCTCCCTCTATTGTCTATTTCATAACAACAAAAATTTTGGGATTTCCCTTTGGTGAGTCTCGGTTCTCGAATCCTAAATTCTTAGTTCGAATTTTGAAATTCTCCCCTGTTAATTGTTTCTATATGCAACTAGATTTTATTATTATTAAGTCATTTTCCTTGAACTGTTCTCTTTTCTTTTCTTTTTTTTTCATGTTATAAGAAATATATATATTCCCTCTTTGAAATTAATTACTATTATATTAATATTTTTTAGACATATTCATCTCTTGGGTAAGCCAGAAAAACATGGTAATTTTGACCAATTACTAGATTGTGGTTGCATTATGACCACTAGTACAGTTTGGTTATTTTTATAGGGTTATTGGTTAGGAAACGAACAAGACATATAAACAGACTGAGATGGATCACCTCCAAAATAGGGACTTGCACATCTACATTAAATAAAATATGGACACATAATTTGCTAATTTGTTCTTGATAGTAAATTGATAATAAAAAGGGAAATAATCTGCATTTCAAACCTACGAGTGCAGATTTTGGCCTTTGGTAATGCATGAAGAGTGCTCTGGTTTTCTTTTACCTTGCCTTGCTATTAGCTGGAATACCTCTTTTTTTTTTCGTTTTGTTTATCTAAGGTGTAGAGTAGTCTAGGAATCTAGGATAGAGCTTGTGTATAAGTAAAGGGCATATAATATAACAAGAAAGTTTGACAAAGTTTAGGAAGAAAGTTGGGCTTCATCTCTGGCATGCATAGCTTTAGTAAATACGATAGATAGGTAGGTAGAACGTAGATTGTTTGACTTGGATTAAGTAAGCAAATAATGGAAACAAACTTGGACTTTAAGGTTCAATCTTAGATAATCTATGGGAATTGATTATTAGCTACGGGGTGCACGTAGCGTAATTAACTATTGAGAAATCTCCATAAAAGAGATTATTAGCTATGTGGATATGTATGCATTATGTTTTATAGCTATTGGATTAGTACTTAATTGGCCTTGAGCTTAAGCTCTTTACATTATGTTGATAAATGGATTATATGTACAGCCTACTTATATCTTAACCTCTTTCATTAATTGTATAAGCACCGACCTCTGGTGCAGTAATGTTTATGCTTCGTTTATACATGTATATGTGTTCCTTTCATTTCCTAATGTATTAATTATAGTTAATTATAGTTAAAAGTTGCACCAGATAATGATCAATATTGCTGATAGCGTATTGTACTATAACAGGTTTAGTTTGCTCAAGTTGGTTTATCGTAAGACACCTATAGACCAAAACTTGGCAACTCGTGCGACAATGAATTTCAACTTGCTTGCTTTCAACCAGGTTTACTAGGTAAAATCATGTCTTTGCATGATAAATTTTACTAGCATTTCAAGTACAAAAATGACCCAGAAACCATGTGGGATCAATTATGCTTCTTTGACAACCATAGCATCAGGATCACCACGTCGTGAAGGGCCATGTGTGATGAAACTATATGTAGCGTTTATATTTATTAGATTGAATTCCTGCTGTCACTAGGCTTTCTTTATTGGCATCGCTATAATAATGGATGGTTATCTTGAATAGAGTTAAGAATATCCTATGTCAAGCCAGTGAATATAATTGCCGTCTTATAAAAGTAGATAATTCATGCTAGCCGAAATAGGCATGCGAGCCAGTTTGATGCAATACCTGATAGTGGCACATAGATGCGAATCAGCCCATGCTGAGTAACTTAGATGTACCATTTTGAGTTTAGAAATATTCCCAATGAAGACAGCAACTTTTTATTTAAACAAAATTCAGTTTGTGTTCGGGTATATATAATTGATATATTTTAAAATTTTCATTCCACACGATTATATGATTACTCTAACAAATTGAAGCCTAAGGTAGTTCCTCGTTTTCCATTTCAGCAAGCACCACAAGCTGGGATCTTCTCTTCCTGCTACCTAATGAAGTTATAAAAATAAAAATAAAAAAACAAAACGAAACAAAAACAAATACAATTACAAAAACAAAAACGAAAAGAAAATGTGATATATGCTGTTTGTACTTTCAGTGTTTCATTCTTAAATTGTTGATCAAATGCAGTGGAGTTTCTTTTCCTTCTAGCAATATGATTATCGAAGTTTTGACCAAGTTCAAAATGTAAGCAACAAAGTTGAGGACTAATAGATTGAAAGACACTAGCGTTGAGTATGAGTAGAAGTTTTAACATTACACTTACCGTTCTGTTCACTCCCCAATACACCTGACATATCCATGCTTACTATCTTTTGATTGACAAGCAAATAAATTAGCATTTTTGGGAACACAGGGTCGTGTATTCCAACCTGGTAGTTAGAGGGTAGGGGTTTTGTTTCATTATATTGAAATCAGATCGATACTTTACCTAGTTCAGGGAAAATTATCATGTGCTCAGGGTTAGATTTCGGTTAAGACAGGAGTTACCTCAGTTTGCAGCTAGCTAAAAGTTTGTTCGTCATATTTTCCAAGCCAATGACATTATCTTTTTCAACTCAATATTGCATCTACTCTATATCGTAACTTCTAGATGTAGATGGGAGGAAGGTACAGTACAATTTAACACAACATCTCATCATCTAGCTGAATTTGGATACTATATCTTACAATGTTACCATAAATTTATAGCTACATTTGCATGTTGAAACGGACAAGACTTACATCTAATAAGCTAGCGCGAGTTATTACTTTATATTGTGCACCTGTGGAAATTTACCTATAATTAGCCATCCATCAAACGAGAGAGAATATTTTGAAACCAGTTGCACACATGCTTACTGCTTGGAGAGCGAAGCATGTATCCAGTAAAAGACACAAACACAATTAGTGAAAATCTTTAAATTAAATCTCCAACGAACACTTGCCAGCTATGCACTATTGGCTCACTCTTTCAACCCACATGGAAACCTCCTCACACTCGCGAAGGTTTCTGCCTATAAAACCCTAACCTCTGCAGGCACTATTCTCACCACACTCAAGCTTTCTCCCCTCATACACAAGTCCTTAACCCTTAACCAGCGTTCCTGTAGAGCAAAATGGCTAACAAGGCCTTGGCTATGACTGCTCTCCTCCTCTCGGTGAACCTTCTCTTTTCCTTAGTCTCCTCCACTTCATGCCCTCCTCCACCAGCCAACCCTAATCCTCCACCTAACCCATCCCCTTCCTCTGGTTCTTGCCCCCGTGATGCACTCAAACTTGGCGTGTGCGCAAATGTTCTGAATTTGCTCAAGCTTAAGATCGGCCAGCCACCAAAGTTGCCTTGCTGTAAGCTTCTTGATGGCTTGGTTGATCTCGAGGCTGCTGTGTGCCTTTGCACTGCCATTAAAGCCAATATATTGGGCATTAACCTCAACATCCCTGTTGACCTCAGCTTGCTTCTCAACTACTGTGGGAAGACTGCCCCGACTGGATTTAAGTGCGCTTAGAGTTTCCCGTTGAACTCTTCTTCTAAGTTCTTATTGTTCTAGTGTTGGTCCTTTGTGTCTTGATTTGGTTTATTTGTTTCGGGTGGTATTAAGTTTGTCAAGTTTGTTGTTGATCTAAGTTTGATTTGCTTCTGGGGGGAAAGCAGTTGTGGTCTCTTAATTTTATTATTATGTTGTTTGTATACTCATGACTCATGAGTGATTATTGTTAAGCATTTTAATAAGAATCCGTGTTTTGTTATCTCGAGGATATTTGCATGTTATGTTATGATGGAATGGTCATTGTAGCGCGCATGCTAATTATGTTTTAGGAGAGTACTAAACCTTACCATTATATATTTTAATATAAGGATATTATTTGCTAGATAAGTAATTTTACTCTAAAGCCCAACTTAGTATGATACTTTTCAAATTAGACTCTACATTAAATCGTTAGATCTCAACAACTACTTCCGAAAATGGTAAAGGATAATGGCAACTAACAGTAGGCCCTTCATACTGAGGAGCTAGTATCTCACGGTGAATTATATAAGCTCACAGTTAGAAAGCTTGAGAATATAAAGCTCAACATTCTTTTTTGAACAGTGCACCCCTCATACTATTTTAAAATCTTAAATTCCTTCCAAATCTTAGGAATATATTTGTGTGATGCCGGATCTTCAAATTTTGAATTTCACAATTGATAATCAGACCCTTCTAACGGATGGGTTGTCATTTTGTTCCCCCTCAAATTGGGGTGTAGAGGAGGGAAAGGGAGGGGAATTAATCATAAAAGTTGTTTAACCCTCTATCATTATGGATCAACATCTGAGATTTGATTATGACACCCTTCCTTTTCCATTTCTTCCCTTAGTTAGAGCTTCCAAATATGACGAAGCAAGTTCCCCTCCATTCCCTTCACTAAACTCTCAAACAAGATATTATATTATTTTTCTCTCCTTCTCTACCTTCTATTTCCCTATTTTATATTCCATTCCCTTTCCCTAGTAAACTCTCAAACACTCTCTAAATGAAGTTGCATAAAACTGATATTGGAGTATATTATTTCTTAGGGTGATACGTTGTAGTCATGATAGGAAATACTACCCTATTTCCACAATTAACATTTTGAAGTGTTTATGCTTAAATTTATATAAAGGAATGTGTAAAATGTCCCTTTTTGTGTAGGATTATTCCTGTGCTAATACTTTTCTCAACACCATAAAATGAGCATAGCATCATATCTTCAACACTAAATATGTTCAAGAACTTTTTGTAGGAAAAAATGGAAAACATCCACTCTCGCAGTTTATATTCTCTTCTTCCTCCAGTGCAAAGGTTCCTCTAATTCCTTGATTTTGTTTTGGATAAGGGCTTAGTGGTACCAAAAAGATTATCCTAGCGTCGGTCCATAATACTTCTAATTTCATCCCCGCTGCTGATGCAATGATTTCTGATAAAAATTGTGCATGTGATTTCTGACTGAAAAATCTTTTGCAGAGTTTCAACTCAACATGGATGTATTAAATCTTGCAGATCAAATTAATTTCATCATCCTCCACTCTTCTTGAGAATAGTACAACATCATCTTTATTCCAAAAACCTTGGACTACATGAGATGATTAAAACCACCTGAATATACTCCCAAATCTAAACATCGCATCTTTTTTGTAGCCCACTTTTATTCGTTGTGAAAAAAAGAATAAATTCACTTGAAATCTCCTTTCTGAAATTAGAAACTCTAAACTAGTACAGTCGTATTCTGTGCACTTCAATAATAGATATCCTTAATTAAGGTAGGTTACTGTTAGTATGAAATTCCAAATTCATCTGCAAGTAAGTGTCACATTCATCTCTTAGAGTAATGATTTTTTTTTCCTTCATGAACTTTTTAGGACACAATTTGTACTTTTAGAATCTTCCTATGGACATCGGTACAGGTTCATGTGCTTTGATCACCTAACATATTGTTACTACCTTTGCAAATTGTATCATTAGACTGAACAGATGGGCATTAACAACTTAAAGCATTGTTAATCAACATTCTTTTGTCATTAAGCATATTAAAACCAAAGATATGATAGCGTTGCGTGCAGAAGCCTCAAGTTGCTAAGCTGGAAAACAAAATTATAGACGCAAAGAGAAGTACACATCTTAAGAATAGGCCAAGAGAGTTCACGGGAAGAGATTTAGGCCAATTCAGTGACAATATCACAACTTATAAAATCAATTATAATAAGATTATAATACTCTCATGAAGTTTCTTATTCAGGATTTTTGTAATGTAGCTTTTGGAATTGGACATCTTTAGAGTCTCTATTAAGATAATCTACGAAAAACTACCTACTATTGACTGGTTCCATCGGTGAATTGTAGCATCTAGTCTTTTAGCTCATGGCATATGTGGTTTGTATAAAGACAGTTGCATACTTTATGGGTGAATCAAAAGAGAACTAAGTAATATTGAGGGTTTAATCATTTGTTATAATTAAAACTAGTTTTCATGGTTGATAGTTGGTTTATTTGTTTGCTGGATTGCTCATAGATAAATCCTTGCATATATAATTTTCTAAAGCATTTGTCCTTTGCTTCTCCTCCATAATTATTGATTCTTGAAGAAGTCCTTTATCTTTACTTTCTCAATTTCTTATTGAATATATGGGTCATTTACCACCAATAACTTTAAACTTTGGAACATAGAGGGGACACAAGCAAGTTATTTATCTTTTAATGATTAAGGATGTACTACTCGTCTTTTCTTTAGGAAAAAAATTCTCTGAATGCATCAATGACCAATGTGGGTGCCATCACAAGCAGGTACGTTACCAACAGCAAAGTTTCTTTTCAACAATATCAGAATGTAGAATCTTTCAGTATCATTTCATAAGTTGGTTGAGGTACACATATTGATGACACCATATTTTCCACTCATATTTCTACTTTTATGTTCTTGTCTAGCTTTTTTTTTTTTTTTCCTTCAAGACAAAACCGAACGTCAACTTCTGTTTATATGCAACACGTATATATACTTGTGTTGCGAAGGCTTCTCCTAGGCCCGCTGGTCCTTTTCATGGAGATTGAAAATCAATTCATGTTCTTACATCATATTTAGACAATTATATGCTGTACGTATCATCTTACTTCAAATAAATATTTTTCAGTGAGTCACTAACCAGATTAAAAGCCATTTTAAACATAAAATTAATGTAATGATAGGTTGTCAATCTTTGAGAGAACGATAGTTTGTCACTATTTACAGCTACACAACTTCCACGAGTTGATGGTTCCTGACAATAAGATGTTCTTATACATATCAACTACCCAAAATATATTCCTCAAAAAAAAATAATAAATAAATAATAAAAAAACTATCCAAAAGATAACATAAAATAACAATGTTTTCTATCTTTTCATTCTTCATTTCTCTAATTAACGCAGCGCGGAAGTAAAACCTCAGAATCCACTAAGAGTTGTTCTCTGAATCTACAAAGAACGATCTCCGAATCCACGAAGAAATGTGATAAGAGACATTTTATTAATAAAAGTTATATGATTCTAGGGTTACATAACTCTTCTTAAATAGAAAAACAAAATAGACTCCTAATAAGACTAGAATTACAAAGAAATAGAAATTATCAAATCATACCCTAAAAAAAGACTCCCTATAATGGAGAAAATAAATCATGAATCAAAATTGAATTTGTTTTCTAATCTAATTTGACTCTAACATTGAATTTGTTTCCTAATCTAATTAGACTTCAACTTTATTATAAAAAATATACAAAAAGCTAATTATTTTTAGATTTCAGCCAAAACTGGGTATTGCTAATGAGATTTTAAAAATCTGACAATCTGGTTGGCTCCGTCTAGTCGATATAGGTAATTTACATATATAATATTCGAAGATATGATCACTTTTTTTCAGAAATCAATAAATATAT
>JBAKGM010000365.1:2415614-2437087 GCA_037177215.1 Asparagus racemosus
ACACACACACACACACACACACACACACACACACACACACACACACACACACACACACATATATATATATATATATACACACACACACACACACACACATATACATACATACACACACTCGCATACATATACATAAAGACATACATACGTGCATACATAATGCAATAGTTGACAATCATGAGATATAGCAAGAATAAAAATATAGCAAATAAAAACCGTATAGTAATACATACATACATATACGTTATTCAATTGAATAAAGTATACAATTTTTAAATACGCAAAGCCACCAAAATTATATGGTTAACTCATATAGGATTGTAATTATCATTACTTTAAACTGAAATATTTTTATATGAAAGAATTTTTATCCAACAGTTTAGATAATAACAAAATGAAAGATTTTAGTGGTCAGGTCGAACGTATTAATGATGTGCCGAAAAAACACCCAACCCTTGGATGAATATAAATCCTTTTGGTCAACATCAATGCGACATAGTAGGCCGATCACCGCATATCTTCTTTGAAAAGTAAGAACACAACTGTTGCTTAATAAATTTAAATCTGATTTTTATTCAAAGCTGTTGAATAAGGAATTTATATTATTTTGTGTTCATTTATGAGCCCGTTTGCTTGCACAGAAAAAATAAGTAAAGTAAAAGAAGTAGATGCTATTTCTACTATTTCCGAACAAAAAAACAAGTTTGTTTCTCTGAAAAACCTACTTTTAATACTTCTTCAGACGCTGATGTGGCGCTTATGCATCATCCCTACTTTCTATATATTTTTTGCCTCTCAAGGCTCGGAAGTAGCCAATAGTTCCTTTATTAGTTAGTTCCTAATAACTTTTCATTGCTATCAAAAAAAGAAGGAGATGGGGTGGGGGCGGGGAGAATAAAAAGTAGTATTTTCACTACTTTAAAAAAAATGCGAAACAAAAAAAATATTACTTTCACTACTTTCTACTTTATAAATTTAAAACTTTTCACTACTTTCTACTTCATAAATTTAAAACTCACTTTTTTAATCTATTTCCTACTTCTAGTCTTCTATCAAACCAAACAGGCTCATACAGAGCTAATTTAAAGATAACAAAACTGTACCGATGTGAAACCCCCAAAAACACCCCCAAGCGTGCTTCTTTTGTCATAACCTTTTTCCAGTGGACATCACCTTCTCTAGATCACAAGAAAATAATTTATTAGTTATCAAAGCCAATAAACTGAAAGGATGGTTAGTTTCGGTCGTCTATTAGTGTGCATACACTTGACATATAGAAGACATCGTAAAGGGATTAATGAATAAAGGGTAATAAGAACAATATAAATGATTTTAAAGTAGAACTGACCAAAGCATAAGGTTAAGCAAATTCATTACCTCATCATATATAATGTCACTAGTGTTATACTCGCGCGTTGCTATGGGAATTTTTTCAAGATTTATTATTTACCAAAATAATAAAATAAAATATAAACTATAAATATTTAAGAAAGTTAACCGTTCTTTTTGCTATGATTTTATCATGCTAAAAAACTTTTATTATAGCCGTGAGTGGTTGAATTATGCTTTAAATTTGTTAAACTTACTATATACATAATGCAAACAAAAAAGTTAGTATATATCTTTATCAAAAAAGACTACATCCTTTTTATTATTTGTTTATGGGTTTATTTATTTTTAGTGTGTGGTATATTCCTCTTATTAAAAATGCTTTCTCCTAGTCATTAGAACTCGAGTTAACTTTAACTTTCTAAACATATTGTTGAATTACGATTTAACTTTATTCAACATATTGCATATATATATATATATATATATATATATATATGCTAAAAATGTAACTTAATAAATATATTCATATTAATTTTTTTCCTCTAAAATGTAATTGTATCAATAATCACATACTTTATATTATCACTCTGTTTGTATTGAATGGAAGTAGAATTTGAAATAAAATGTAAAAGAGTATAAATATTATCGGTGAAATAAGAATAGAAATTGATTATACTTTTTTTCCCATGCTCATGAAGTGCCAATGGAGTTTTTTTTTCCTATTCTTGAATTGAAGATTAATGGTTGTATAATATATTGTAGGATGAAGATGATGATGGTGAATTTTTTAGTGAATTAGTAGACAAGGAGATGTTATAAGTTGAGAATTTAAATGGGTTTGTATGAGAATTAATATGTTAATCATAGGTTACAAAAGTATAATTTAATTCATTAAATTATTTCAAGGGTATGCACAATGAAAAGTTTCTTTAGTGGCCTTTTATAGACTATGAAGATGACTTTTCATATTCCCAATAGTATCTTATTGTTTATTTGAATCGTAAAAAAATAAATTTTAATATCTAAAATTCTAAGAAGTTGTCAAGTGGTGACTATAACGCCTTGTTTTAGTATATAGATAGAGAGATAGATTTGCGTTATTCAACTCATTATAAAATTATTGAAGATTTGAGGAATAAATCTGCAATTAACCCGAAACAATTGTTACCTAAAAACTTATTCACTTAACCTAAGCTACTGTTGCTTATTTCGTTAGCAAGCTGCGCCTCGTTAGTAGAGAGCGAGGTCCAATTTGACTTAAGCTAAGCACTTGGACAGAGGAACAAATAACCAAAGGTGCATGAGACAAGGAAGGGCTTAAATTATTACTGCACTTAATCATAACTAAAATGGTCCTACTTCAAGATTTGGCCGACAGATCGCAGCCAACAAAATAGTGTTGCTCATATCTCAATCTCAAAACTCTGAAGTCCAAAACTTGTTGGATGCAAGGAAACCAACACCAAGCAAAAACAAAACAAAAGCACCAATGTTGCAACCAGCCAGCCAATCAAAAGCACCAATATCCACTCCAGCTAATTAGCGCCAAGAAAATAATGTTGCTCATATCTCAATCTCATAAGTCTAATAAAACTACAAACTCGCCGGATGCGGGGAAATCCACAACAAGCAAAGAAAAAGAAAAGCACATGCATTGTGACCAGCCGGGCAATCAAAAGGCCCATTAGAGTGTACGCACCTTCAAGTAGTAACGAATGAACATCGAGTGTACCTCCAAAGCTTCATTTTGGCGCTACCAATGGACACTTGGTGACTGGGCCAGTGTACCCCAGTGAGGCTTGAGGCCAACTCTATAATGTATGGTTAGTTTGTTGTAATAATTAAGGCCAACCCTATAGTATGGATTTACTCTAATGACCTTTCATATTTCTATGTATTTCCTGAGGAAGGGAAAAAGTACCGTTGAGTCAGTGGACCGTGAGGGAAAAAGTACTCATTCAATTGTAATAGAAGTAGCCAGAGTTGATAGAGATTTGGCAAATGAATTATTTAGATTAAAAGCAAAAATAAGAGAAATTCAAATAAAAACAGAAAGTGATAGAGAAAATATAGAAGTCATGATTAGGTGGGAGAGGATGTTAAAAGAAAATTTTTTTTTTTTGGCTCTTTACCCTGTGCGAAATTTTGGACTCGTGCCTGCTGCTTCTTCTTCCTGCTCTCGTGCTCAGTTCAAGTTTTTACAGAATGTAGTGAGAGGTCGATGTCAGCCTGAGAACCTCAGCATCGATGAGGCTCTCTGTCTCTTCCATCAAATGTTGGATGCTGATCTCAAGCCTCCTACTTACTCCTTCAACCTCCTCTGCACTTCGATCAAGCGAATTAAGCAACACTTCCATTTACCCATCCATGTATGAAATCGACCATACATGAAAGTCTCATACATGAAATTTGGAGTATCAAAGTAAAAAAAATGTGTTTACTTTTGAGGTATCAAATCTAATAATATGGAAACTTTGGGTATGAGACTTTAAAAATATGCAAATTTTGGATATCAAAGTGTCAGGAAAAAAAAGTAGTGTATCAAAGTTAAAGAAGACGTAAACTTTGAGCTATCAAATTGTCAAATAAAATTACATTGGGGTATCAAAGTTAAAAAAGATGTAAACTTTAGTGTGTCAAACTGCAAGTAACCCTAAAAGAAAACATTAGCTGAGGCAAATGACTTGGAAGAAGTATTCGGGGAGTATTCTGGTTAATGAGTGACCAAATTGCATGACCCGTTAGGATTTGAGGGACTAATGATCAAGTTCAAAGATCTGAGGAACTAATATAAAATTATTGAAGATTTGAGGGACCACTATTTAAACAACCCTTCATATATTTCCACCCCTCCAGAATGCGCCAATTTTGAATACTTTTTGATGAAGATCCCCTCCTCTTCATCCTCCTCCTCTCTCGTTCTCAGTAGAAAATTGCAAGATACAGTGAGAGATCGATGTCGATCGGGGAACCTCGACATCAAAGAGGCTTTGAATCTCTTTCATCAAATGTTGGATGCCGACCCCAAGCCTCCCATTTATTCCTTCAACCTCCTCTTCGTTTCAATAAAGCGAATGAAGCGGCACTTGCATGTACCCATCTCTCTCTTCAACGCCATGCATCGGGTCGCCGGCATCTCTCCTGACACCTTCACCTACGGCATCCTGATCGACGTCTGCTCTCGCATGAACCGTGTTGATCTCAGCTTCAGCGTCTTCGGATCAATTCTGAAGCGTGGGCGGAGCGTCAATGTCCCGTTCTTTAACATACTTATCAACGGTCTCTGCGAGGCGAAGAGGGTTGATGACGCGGCCAAGCTGTTCGATGAAATGCCTCAGTGGGGCTGTGAACCCGAGACCGTCACGTACAGCACTCTGATCAAGGGTTTGTGTGACAGTGGGAATATGAGCTTGGCACTTGATTTGCTCCACAAAATGAGGAAAGCGGCGCCAGGAGGTGCGTGCAAGCCCAACATTATTACGTATACCACTGTAATACAAGGCCTTTGCAAGAAAGGAGATGTGGACCGAACTCGCGATTTGCTCCAACAAATGACTGATGATGGAATTTCACCAACTGCAGTGACATACAATTGCATTATTCACGGTCTCTGTGCGAAGAAGAGGGTGCATGAAGCAGCTCAGTTGCTCGAGAAATTGCCTGAGCTGGGATGCAAACCCGACGTTTACTCTTTCAGCACTCTTATTCATGGGTTATGCGTTGTTGGGAATACAAAGATGGCACTTGAGTTGCATCAAAAGATGATCAGGTTTGGATGTCAGCCAGATATAGTCGCCTACAACACAATCATAGATACCCTTTGCAAGCATGGCGAAATGGATAGAGCTCGCGAGTTATTCCAAGAATTGGTTGGTGCGGGCATTGCACCAGATGTTATCACATATACTACCGTTATCCACGGCTATTGTCTTCTTGATAATTGGAAGGAAGCCATCAGAGTCTTTCAGGAGATGCTTCATCGTAATATTTCACCAGACGTTGCGACAGTCAACTTACTGATGAATTATATGTGCAAACATGGGATGACTGATGAAATACATAAACAGCAACCTAACATAATCCCGTACGATACTATATTGAATGGATATTGCCAAGAAGGTCGATTTGAAGAGTCATTGATGGCCGTTAGTTCCATGATTGCTCGGGGTTTGAAGCTTAATCCTAATAGTTACAACACTTTGATCAACGGATAGATACCTCAAATATCAAAGTATAGATGAAGCTTTTCACCGAGATGCCAGGTATAGGGGTGAAGCACATGACTGAGAACTATAATACTGTGTTAGTTGGATTGCGACAGGATGGAAGATTTGTTGATGTAGAAAAGGCACATAGAATGATGAATCCTTGTTGAATTTTAGTTCTCAATATGTTTCATGGATGAGTAAAATTATGCAAAACACAGTATATGATGAAGCGATGAATTTGCGAGTGCTTATGATTTTGGCCATTTCCCATTTGTAATTGTTTCTATTGTTTTATCACCCTTTCTTCATCTCTTAATGCCGTCTTCAACCTGTGAAGTGTACCAGTGTTAAGTGTTTGCACACTGAGAGATTCTGGAAATAATCGTCGTTTTAGTTTATTGGCTTTGCTAAAACACTGGAATACTTGATAAATTCTTATTGGTGACCCAGAGAAGCTGATGTCCAAAGGACAAGGCTTTTGGCAATTGGAGACGGGCTAGGATATTATTATTTTCATTTTACCTCCATATATATACAGTTTCGTTATTTGGTAGTTAGCTCTACATAAATGAAACGCAAAATGATACAAATTCAACAAGCATTAGTTGTATATAAAGATCTGATTTGATATTTTGTAAATGCCCAAAAACGAGTAATTTCCAATGGCGAAGAGATTAAACTTCGAATAAAATGAAAGTAAATGAGTTCAACTCTGAAAAGCAAAGGATGCAACAATTACCTGTCTGGGTTCTCCACTGATTAGTTTCCGATTGCTGAAGAGATTTAACGTGTGCTTTTCAAGTCAAAACTGCAGACTTTCTATCTATCGAGTTCTCATTTCTCAAAGAAAATATTTGGTGTTCCCTTTCCATTGCACTGATAGTGGACAAAAATGATGTCTATTGATCTAACGATTTGATCTAACGATTGGCATCGCATTGGCACATTATCGATACTGTAGGCCGGAGCCGATGAATTCTTTCTTCATGACAAAGTTTATGGGCCCTGGTTTGTCTTCACTCCTTAGCTCGATGCCATTTATATGGGAGGAGGCTAAAACAGAATCCTAATATGAAAAGAGATTCGATTAAAAAATAGATTAGGCAGTTTTTTAGAAAAACTTAAGGCTATGTTTGGATTAGCGACTTTTTTTATCCCCGGACCAATTTAACTCACTATTATCCTGGGATATAAAAAGGTATAAATTACAAAATAACAGTAAATATCAAAAATGCTCTTCTCAGTAAATATCAAAAATGCTCTTCTCCCTAACCACAGTGAATTATAGCTTCTTAACGATGTAACAAGCAAAGTAATCTTGAATTTTGGAGAGCCTACAATGTAGAATATGAGAACATGGATGAAGGGGAATCAATCCATCACCCGATATCAGTCATAATGGAACTTAAGCAGTTTACACTGCCATATTCAACCAATAAAAATAAAGACATTTGTAGCCAGATCAAAGATGAAAATATGATTATTCACAGTTTTTCACATTGTGATGCTAGAAACCTGGGCGAAGTAATACGAGGCAGTGAAAAGAAGGGTGAGAGTAATAAGTCACACAGAAATCCCAGGTAATATTTAAGAAAGTTGATGGGTAAGGAAGCCTTTTAACATCTAATCCCAATTGAGAAATATCTCACGACTATACTAATGGCATGTTTGGATGGAGGGTAGATAAAGGAAGGGGAAGAGAAATTTGGGTTTACCTTTATTTGGGAGTTCTATTTAGAAGGATAGAGGAGGGGAATGAGGGGTAAAATTGAACTAAAATATTTCCCTTCCTCCCCTTCCCTTAGTCATACCTGACACAAGTCGACAAGGAATCACTACAATATTTGGATGTGAGCCAAATATTGTCGCCTACAACACAATCATAGATGCCCTTTGCAAACGGGCAGAAATGGGCACAGCTCTTGAGTTGTTCCAACTAATGATTGATGCTGGCACTCTACCGGACGTTGTCACATATAATGTCATTATGCACAGCCATTGTCTTCTTGATCATTGCACGGAAGCCATCAAAGTTTTGCGAGAGATGCTTCATCATGGTATTTCGCCAGATGTTGTGACATTCAGCTTACCGATGAACTATCCATGCAAACATGGGAGGACTGATGAAGCGCATAACTTGATCAGATTTATGACCCAAAAAGGTGAGAAACCTGATATAGCGTCATACACTATTGTAGTGAGTGGACATTGCCAAGAAGGCCGTTTCGAAGATGCATCAAAGTTCCTTAATTCCATAGTTTCTTCGAGTTTGAAGCTCAATCCTTATAGTTACAACATTTTGATTGATGGATACATAAAAAAATCAAAGAATAGATGAAGCTATGCATACATTCAAGAAAACTCAACAGAAAGGAGTGCGACCAGACATTGTCACCTATGGCATCTTAATTGATGGACTTCGCAAGATTGGAAGAGTTGATGATGTACAGAATGTCTTCAATGAAATGATTAGTGAAGGGATAATTCCAGACGTTATTACTTATACATCTCTGATCTCTAGGTTCTTTAAATTAGGGAAAAGGAGCGAAGCATTGAGATTACTTAGTGAAATTACGGATCGAGGAGTTAATCTCACTGTTGAGACATTTACAGCAATAATTTTGATGCTCTCTGCAAACAAAGGATGGTTGTTGAAGCCCATGAACTTTTGGATGTAATGACCAAAAAAGACTTGAAGCCTGATGATGTAATCATACATAACACTTTACTGAATGGATATCGTTTAACGGGACAAATAGAAGCAGCATGTAGAGTTTTTGAGCTCCTGATTTCAAAAGGCCATGAACCTAATTCTCTTACATACGGCATACTCATCAATGCACCTTGTAAATTTGGTAGTATCGACATGGCTTTAAAGCTGTTCAATGAGATGCGATGTAAGGGGCTGAAACCCACAATTGATGATTATAATGCTATCTCAGCTGGGTTGCGTCAAGCTGGAAGATTGGTTGATGCAGAAAAGATACACAGGATGATGAATCCTTGATAAAAGTCAAGTGTTCAATATGTACATGGATGAGTTAAATTACACAAAACACAGTATATTATGAGGCGATGAATTCACGATGGCTTCTGATTTTGTACGAAGAGGTGCCCACCCCCCAAACCTTTAAAAAAAAAACCATTCTTGCGTCAAATGCTTTATATGACGAAGGCATTCAATTTGAGAGTGTGAGGATGATGAGGAAAGACCAACGATAGGGAGGGATATGACGTTAGCTATATTAAGGAATGGACCACGGTCGTTTAAACATCATCAAAAATTTAAAATTGAGACAGTGATCTCTTAATTGCCAGTAATATGACTGACTAGGATCCATGTTTGTGAACATACAATACGACTATGGACTTAAAAGGCATCTGTTTCATTCTTTTTATTTTCATTCTTCCGCCAAATGCTTTAGGGGAGCTTTCTTTTAAAAATATATGCATTAAAGTTAAAGTGGGTTTCCTGATAACCCCTAAACTTATGGGAAGGTTTCTGATATTTTGAAAGTTATGAAGGGTGGTTATCTGATAACCTTTCAAAGTTACGAGGGTTTCTAAAATTTAGCCCCAAGTAAAAAAAATTAGTATCAATATGATTTCGGAAAGCATATACAGAAGGTGATACAAACAGAAACAAACTATAGAACACATTAAAACATTCAAACATAGCCATCCACAACGGCCTCATAATTAACGTGCAACAAGAGTGGCAGTACTGTTGGAATAGTAATAATACGCCATTAAACATCCAATACAAATTATATAATATTTATGAAATATTAATAGATTTAATTATTGCACATATAATTTGCGTATTATTTCTATAATTGTTATAGTATTCTTAGAAATTGTTTTGTTAGATTATGCACTGTGATAGTTACTTGCTTAGAGAAGTGATCTAACTTAGAGATTTCTTAAACTTGTGCTTAACCTATAACTAGTAAATGATAACTTTGTTATAATAGGTTATTATGCATGACATCGACATGTGAGATGTGGTGGTGGGTCTCAACCACGGGGAGTGGGGATTCCCCGGGGTGTATGTCGTAAGCACGCATTGTGATGTCTGTAACGCTAGACCGCATTTGAATTCTCTAAGACGAGTCATCTAAGAGATAGAGAAATCAAATTGTTACACGGTCCCTTTGACTTGATAATATTGTCATTTTCGATTTGATAATTTATTATGCTTTGATGTGATGGTTAAGCTTCTATAGGGATGATGGTTGTGGTTTCAATTGCTGATAACTTTTCTAGAAGATCTTGGTGAATGCCATGAAAAATAATCTAAATTTTGGAATCATATATATTTCTCTCCATAATGGGAACTATTCTAAAATCTTGGTGAATGCCATGAAAAATAATCTAAAATTTAGAATACATAGTAATTACTATCTAAGTTTATCTTCTGCTCAGTTATTAATTAGATTGGTGTGTGAGATTGAGTTTTAGAAGTATTGAGCGTGTTACTTGTTGCTTTCACAATGTATTGTTTACCGCAATACGAGGTTGTGTTACTAGTTATTGAATGATATGTATTTGAACAATATATATTAATAAAAATTAATTTGCGTCAAAATTTAATTAAGGCAAAAGTTCATGTTCTAATCGACTGTCAGAAAAAAAATATCCTACAAATATTCTAGTTTTATTTTTCAGTCTGATACTAAATGCCTTTAAGGGTGATGGTTATGGTTTGAATCGCTGATAACTTTTTTCGAAAATCATGATGAATACCACGAAAAATAATCTAAAATTTGGAATCCTATATATTTCTCGCCATAATAAGAAATAATCTAAAATCTTGTTGAATGCCATTAAAAATAATCTAAAAGTGGGAATCATATAACCCTCAATCCTCACCAAGCAAACCAAAACAAAAAACAACAATATTATAACCAGCCAGCCAACCAAACTATAACTCTCAATCTTTACCACAACTTTAGAATTTTCATGTAATGGAAGGATTTACACGGTATTAGAGCAATCCAGGTTTGAATTCTGTTAGCAAGCGGAATTTTGAAAATCTGTCCCTTTGCGAGAGTTCAGGTTTCCAGCTCGTAAAAGGGGTGCTCAACATGGAGCGCGTGTTAAAACATTAAACTATAACCCTCCACTCTCACTACTACTGGTGCAGTGGCATGAGCGATCTTCGAAAAAATTAACATCTAATATTTGGTAATACTGACGTGTATCGAACCTCGTGAGATTTTTTTTGGGCAAAGTCGTCATCTTATGAGGTAGATTTGCAATGTTTTAAAGAACTCAAAACAAGAACCCGGCAGGGGAATCAAGGAACCCCAAATCTAAACAAAAACAGCGCTACGACTCATAACAAGATGGAGTTGTTATTATTAGCGCCACGACTCAACAGCGGAAAATTTCATCTCCCTCCGGGGACAACAAGAAAGCATTTGGAGATGAAGAAGACCAAATCGCAACTATCTCCATAGGAATGGACTGATTTATAGCATCAATTGGATACTCACAATTTCCAATCTAGCCCTCTAACCACTCATGCACGATATATATTATCATGTTATATAAAGTGTTCTAATAGAATCCTTGCTCAGTTTTTGTGGTGTGACACTCTATAGAATATTTGTTTAGTTATTCACTCATTTTGAGTAGTTTCTCCTACACTTATTTATTTGTAGACTCATGTCCCTCAATTGTCAAACAATTGTTATATTCTAAAAAGGGTTAAGTTTAGAAAACCCCCCTCAACTATGGGGCTTGTCTCAGAAAACCCCCTCTCAACTATTATAAATTAAAAAATCTCAATTTTGAAGGTGTTGTAGATAACCCCTCGACTTTTCAAATATGACTAAATCCCTCTCAACTATGAGGTGTCTCCCAAAAATCCACTTCATCTTTACAGTTTTGTCAAATAACCCCTCATAACCCCACCCCTAATATCATTAATTCAAAATGTGCAATGAGTAAAATAGCGTTGGTTGAAAAAAAACCATGAGTTCAAAAAACCAACCCTATCAAATATTAGACCTCAATTCGATGAGTTTTGATAAGGAAATTAATCTTCAGAAAATATTTAAAAATTTTAATTGTAGCAAGCATTAGAAGTATGGATAATTAGAACATAAAAGTAGATTAACATTTCAAAAAAGAAAGAAAAAATTGGGTTTGCACATGGACATAGCAATAAAAATGGAGGATGAAGAAGAAGAGGGGGAAATAATGGAAGGTATTTTTAATCAAAAAGTTAAAAGGAACACCATGGTAAAAATTTTAATGTCTTAGGGATAGTATGGCCATTTTAAATCATGTGTTCATTTAAATTTAATTTTATTAGTTTAAGAGGTTAAGTGAGAAAATTAAGACGGGATAAGTCATATTTTCAAAAATGTGGGGGATTATCGACAACAACCCCAAAATTAAGGGATGAGAGGTAGGGTGATCTAGATTCAAAATAGTTGATGGGAATTTTCTGAGACGACCCCCATAGTAAAGAGAGGTTTTCTAAAATTAAACATTCTAATAATTGGTACTATATGTTACACTATTTGATCAGAGAAGATTATTTACACAACCAAGGTTAAATAGGCCATTTCGATTTTAAACGAAAATTGTCTACTTTTGTGTTTGGATCTAAATAATTCAGGATATTTGAATGAAGGGATGTACAGAACTAAGTGGCTTAAAAACCAAACGTTTGCGATGGACTAGAATCATCTTAATATAGAACTACACGTTACTTTCAACATTAATGCTCAAAGTTAGTATTGGTGACTTTTATATTTCGGCCTTCACAACTTACTATCCTAATCTCAAACCAGAAACCAGCAGTTGAATTCTAGTGTATGTAGCATTGGTCTTAGCACAGTCAAGTTGTGGCAAAGCTTGAGCCATGATAAATAAAATAATAAGGACCCAAACCAATTTGCTCAATTGCACGCTCCGCATGGTGCCTCATTTTCATGAAAATATTAAACTAATTAATGCCCATCTTCAACTGCCGTGCCATCCTCAAGCATAAGACATCCATCCCACTAACATATAGCACACGAAATTGATACCATGGCAGCCTTCAGGTTTGATCACCTTATTATAAAAAGTATATTTATGTATTAATCCTTATCTTCAGTGCCAACCTCTTCCTCTACAACTATGTTTTATAACCTATAACCTATTTTTATAGAGGGTTAACTGCGAACAGACCACCTCAGTATCATCAATTGCAAAAAAGTATAGTTCTTTTTTTTTTTTGTAAATAGATCCCATACTATTCTATTTGTTACAAATAGATCCCATGTAGTATTGGCCAACTGTGAACACACTTAGTGAACTTTTTCGACTCTTTTGAAAGTCAGAAAAAATTAGCAATTTGGTGTCTATCCTCTTCAATAGAACTATAGGGGTTCATCCGCCTCCTCAAATATTTTTAAGGACTTTGAGAGTCAAAAATAGTTACAATAGTTACAGCTATACTTTTCTATACACAGCTGATACTATTACAGAAACAAAATCCAGACTCCAGATCACTTCATCTTACAAAAAAATATTAGTAGCTTTTATCTTATCCTCAGTGCCAACCCCTCAAGTGGGCAATAATACCAAACTCAAGCAATTTGCTCTTAGTCCTACAGACATCTCTACGATTTAAAACCATCAAAGGTTGTCTTCGCTGTCATGTCCCCTAACAAATTACCATAGCCTCCTGTCTCTTTCAACTCTATAAATGGACTTGAAACTGAGAGGACAAAAAAGACCAAGCAAACAAAAACCTCATACAAGCCTCCATAAAAAAAATGAGTCAGAAGCTCATCGTCGCTCTTCTTGTAGCTCCGCTCGCCAATGGCAAGAGGCAGATACCGAAGAGGGGGCAGATCAAGTCGAGGATAGCAGCCAATGTGCTGAACTCCATCGCTTCGCTAATTCGCAGAAAATGATGTTCTTGTGTATGCGCCCTTGATAAAGAGTAATGTTGTACTTCCAATCCATGTAAATTATTAGATGTTTTATGCACACACAAGATTTTTCTTCAGCATTTTCACTCGTATTTTGATTCAGAACCTTGTCTAAGCCTTAGGAGCTCTTTGTTTCCATGGATTTTGTTAGAGATCCATGGAAATATGGGCCCAGATGAGGATTTTGTGACAGAACTGCTTTCCAACAGCATAGAATTTCCCATTCGTTTGCAAGGAATATGAAGGAAACCCTCTTGCAAAGCTAGAAATATGCTTCGAAAGTTCAAAGAAATTAATCAACTGAGCGGTTAAAGAGTGAAGAATGGTGAACCCTCAGTCATTTTCCAAGCATCTACATTTCCATCAAAACAAACAAAATCTACCTCGAAAAAATATGAAAATGACTTTTCTTCTGATCTATATAATGACTAGATATTTAGCGCATGCACAAGATTTCTCTTCGGAGCAAACCATGTAACTTGTAATAACAACAATGATCATCTACGTATTTCTAACCTCTCATTAAGTCTAGAGATTACGGTAGCACTGCAGTTGTCCTGTTGATCTAAGATGTTCAAGTGACTGTTCGTCATCAGTTGCTGACGATGAAGAAGACGATGATGATGAATCTTCTGGAGGAGTACTGGTTGATGGCTTGGGAGCGGGTGCGATGAGGTTCTTGAACCAGGCACCCTGGAATCTTGGGCTGCCATTGTTTGTATTATCTGCGTTGCTTGGTGAGGCTGACGAGTTTGAGACCACACCGGCCAAGAATCTGTAGGCCACTCTACTGGCTGAGACTATTTCCTCCTTTGCTTGTCTAAGCTGCAGTAGAGATATGGAATAGGATTTCGATCAACAAACTTTAAAAATGAGTTTAAACTTTACTTTAGTAGATCAAATCATAATATTTGATAGAGTTATGACTTTTTTTTCCTTTTTTTTTTTCGTTACTGTTTAGACATCAATATGTAATGGGAGAAACCAGCGCAAAAGATGGTGCCATAGTAAAAAGAACCTTTTAAGGCAAATTTCGTAGCATTTATCCCGAGAGTCCAAAACAGCAGAGCAGCAAAGTGACTTATCATTTATCAAGCAAGGTGAAGTTCCTCTTGCGTGTTACTTATGTTTAACAAAAGGGAGCGAAGGAGGGAGGGAGGGACGGGGTGAGAAAGAAGTAATTTAAGTGCATATAGATCCCCCGAGGGTGAAAAAAGTGAAGTGGGTCATGTGTCATGCATGCTATAGCTACAGTTAACAGAGTTTTAATTGTATCAGACTATCAGTTCTCAGGGTATAAAATGACGGTGATAAGTTGTTGATCTCCTGTACTAATAATACAGGGTGCAGTTGCAAACAACTATCCATTTACACTACTTCTCTTTTTAACTGATAAAATGTACACTACTAAAAGTTCATTATGGTTCGCAGTTAAAATATCCTAGGAATACCCATTTAATGTTATCCAATTTTCTCAGAATTAAATCTTATGTCAAAGAAATTTCTTTAGAAGCAAGATTACAGCGTAAGGAAATAAACAAACCCGTGAAAGGACAGATGGAAGTTTTCCTTACCTTGACGGCTGTGGTTTCCGCAACTTCCAGGGCAGCATCGCCAGCATTTGCAAAACGGTTGACCCAAGCTGTAAAAGAAAGTAATTGAATTGGATATTAGATTATTTGACAAGAAACACTTGATTGAGTAAGAAAACCACTTTTTTTCAGAAGCTTAAAATGGTGGGTAACAAGCTAAAAATGTATATCACATGATGTTCTTCTCATTAAATTGAACCCAATTTTGCAACATGGTTCACAAAACAATTTTCCAAAAGCTTATGTTTGCAGTCTTGTAGCATGTAGCTAACTTTGTACATGAAATAAACCACATTTACCAAGAAGAATTGAAGTCTAAATACAAAAACATCAATTTGATAACAACTCAGCCAACGGTGCCGTTGCACTAAAAATGAAGACAACAAACAAACAAAAGCACTAGGATACCCTAGAAAAGCTGACAATGATAGCAACTCGCATCATCAAGTCTAATAGAAAATTTTCAAATTTAATAATGATCGACTCACCCACGCAGACAAACCCACACATGCACAAGCACGCATGCGCACACAAACCACACCCAAATGACCACACCCCCACAAATAAAATTGATTGGTATTCTCACATCACAGAAACTCATCATCATTCATATGCAACATATCACCAATTATTTTGAAAGGCAAATCAAATTCTAATAGCTGGCAGAGGTTATGCATGGTCACATATAAACAAGGAAACCATATAGTTAAGGGAATCAATTACATGCACAGTACCAAAAGTTTAGAGAAAACCACATCACCTGGAAGTTTCTGTACACCAAGCTTTTCACAAAAATCATCACAAAAGTGATTGCAGTTTCTGGAAAGCAGATCATACGAGCTTCCCGGCCACTCTCTACTGAGTTCCCTCAAGATCTGGTTCACCCTTCCATTTGTGAACTCCGTCTCCCCAAGGACAATAGTTTCACGAAATGTATACATGGGATTTTTAGTCGGAGGACAGCTAAAGACTCCAGTACCATATTCACAAAACCCGAAAGACCATTCTTCAGTACCATAGACCTGCCAACAGAGACATAATCCTTCAAGGACTAAAACAAATTGACAAAAATCAAGTTGATTCCCCTCTTCCCAACCACTACCAAATTTAAAAAGAAATTAACATAGGTAAATGAAACTAGGCATCAGAAGCAAGTATTTAGTCAAAAAGCTATGCGACCAATTCTCAGAGTAATACATATAAGAAAATTAATGCGGACAGTAAAGAGCATTTTGCAGTCCACAGAATGAATGCAGCTCAACGACATGCATGGAAAAATAAAATACTATTCCCTTTTCCATTTCATTCCAATTTCTTCCTTTTTTTCCCCTTTTTTCTCGGTGTTAAAATTCATGGTTTTGCGTTCTTTTCGTCACCTACGCAATCTTCAAGCAATTTGACAAACCCAAATCTAATTCTTAATCCGATCAAACCCAAACTGAATCATCAAGCAGCCCCAAAC
This sequence comes from Asparagus racemosus, assembly GCA_037177215.1. Lineage (NCBI taxonomy): Eukaryota > Viridiplantae > Streptophyta > Magnoliopsida > Asparagales > Asparagaceae > Asparagus > Asparagus racemosus. The sequence goes on from JBAKGM010000365.1 coordinate 2,432,146, forward strand.
CTCAAATTTCAAATGAATTTATTCGTACGCAAACCACAGTTGCCCTAGAATCGTCTAAATACGTTTCTCAGAACAAAGATTTCTAAAATTCCCTTCAGATCTAACAACAAACTGTCCCCTCATAACATTAAAACAACGCACATTCCCAAATTAAGTACGAATTTAGCAATTAAAGCATCAAAATATCCAATCGAAAGGGGGGGAAATCCCTAAAAAATTGAAAAATTACAAGAACCTGGACGGCGCTGTGAAAGATTCCGCCGATTCCGATGCCGTCCTTGAAGATCTTGTTGATGCTGAGGATTGTGTTGTTGGTTTTTTGCGATTCGCTGTTGGTTACATCGTACACGTGGACAACCACCTCCTTCATCCTCTGGAAATTTTGCCAAAAATGGAGGGTTTCTAGGTTTTGACCATTGAGGTCGGAACTGATTTATTCGTTTATCCGATGTGGGACTATTTTTTTTTTTTTTTTTTTTTTTTTGATCAGACTCAGGCCTCCTCTCTCTCTCTCTCTCTCGCTCTTCGTGTTTCGGTTTCGAGATCGCGTGGGATTCCAGGGCGACTCACTTCTCTCCCCCCTCGGATTCCTCCGAATCCAACTAATTTTTATTTTGCCGGTTTCGGGCACGTGCGCTGTTCTGTAGATAAGGTTTAATTCTTTTTCTTGGATTGGGGTCCACAGCTCCCGTATGCCACTTTGGTTTTTAACTGTAGAAATATTTTTATCCAATAAGAGCGTGTTTGTTTGAAAAAAAAAAAGTCTAGAAAGGGGTGGAAAGTTACTGTGCGTGTCAGAAGGAAAAAAGTGAGGTTAAAAGTTTTCCGGTTCATGTGTTTGTTAAAAAAAAAAAAAGGGGGAAAGTTTTCTCTGAAGTGGGGAAAAGAGGGACGTTTCGGTGGAAAATTTTTCCACGCCTATCGGCTGGAATTGTTCTTCATCGGAGCTGGAAAGAGGGCAAATATTAGTTAAATAAGTGGTTGATGGGATGGAAGAGGCGGGTAAGGGGTAGATCTGAGCTCCCTCGCGCTTCTGTCCATTCGTCTCTCTCTCCCTCGTTCTTCATTTGGGGAAAACCCTAGATTTCTGTCGTTGCCGCTACTCTATCTCGTTCTTCATCAGAGAAAAGGGGAAAAACACCCCGCTGATCTCTTCACCTGCTGCTACATCTTCCCCTTTCTATCGTTCCCATATTCAGAATTGGGGGAAACGAACTGATTTTTGTAAAAAGGCCTAAAGATCTCTCTTTGAGCTAATCGGACTTCAGATCTACCCATTTTCAGACCATCTGATTCATTTGCTTGCAATCGAACAAGTATTGAGGTAATTTTTTTTTGGTATACATATTAGAATTTATTATCAGTTAGAGTGTTATTTTGCCACATGAGTTGAAGATTTTTCAGTTTGATTACATCGTAATTTTCTTCAGATCCATTACATTGAAATTTTCTTCAGATCTAGGCTTTGATGAGGTTCACATAAATGTGCAAAATTTTTGATATCAACTATTGTGTCGGTTTGATAAATGATGTGGTAAATTGCATGCTAGAAATTATTTTTCCATTGACCTACACTGCCAGTTTGATTAAACTAGACTATTGTTCAATATCATGTTCGGGTTTGTTTTGCCAGGACCTAGTCCATTACATTGTAATTTACTTCTTCTTTGTGAAAGTTGCGGAATTTGAAGAAGTGTTAAGGTATTTTTATGCAGGAGACTATTAATTTGCTACAAGTTGATAGGTCATTTTCATGCTCATATATTTTTTAATGATTGTTGGAAATTTTTTGTGTTGTAGACTGCTAGTTTACTACAAGTTGTGTTCAATTTGTCTAATATGGTTGATTCAGTCCCTATATTTCCATCATATTATCTACAGTCCCTATTTTATGATTTTGATCAATTTCATGCTTATATTATTTTTTCCACTAGACTCTTAGAAGGTTATGCCCAAATTTTATTCTGAGATTATGTGTGTGATATAATTATGTTTCAGTTAAACTCATTTCATCATTTTTTTAAATGTACATATGCTTAGGTGTGTAACTTTCTAATTGCATGTACGGTATTGTAGATGGATAATGTTGAGGAAGAGATGATGATGAGGATTGTATCTGGGGGTGCTATGACTGTGTTACTAATGATGGTTACATTTCTAAAACGATTACAATCTAGACGAAGGCGTATCACTCATGTATCTAGAATACAAAAGATAGTGAATGAAAGGCAACGGGATGCACAATTGTCTAGGATATTTAAAGGATATTCTACTAGTTGTAAAGACTATGTCAGAATGCGTAAAGTTACTTTTGACAAGCTTGTAAATTTGATGAGGACGGAGGGTCTACTTAAAGACACTAGGCACATTACGGTAGAAGAACAACTTGTGATCTTCTTGAACATATTGGGTCATAAAACTAAAAATAGGGTACTAAGATCTAACTTCATTAGGTCGGGAGAAACAATCAGTAAATATTTCAACAAGGCCTTGTACGCCATTTGTCAATTGCGTGACCGTTACGTCCGACAAGCACCAAATCAAGTGCCACCGGAGATTGCTAACAACCCTCGCTATTATCCTTACTTCAAGGTAATTTTTCAATACAATTGCCCTCTTGTGCCTAGTAATAAAATTAAAGTTAACAAATCTAAGTATATGTCTACATTTATAGGACTGTATTGGAATGATAGATGGAACACACATTGATGCCATGCTACCTAGTAATATTGTAGCACGTTTTAGAGGTCGTAAAGGGGTGACACAGAATGTTCTGGCGGCTTGCACCCCAAACAAATTATTCACTTATATGCTAGCAGGGTGGGAGGGCTCAGCTAACGATTATAAAGTCCTTCAAGATGCACTTTCAAGGCCACAACCTCATGGATTGAGAGTCTATGATGGTAATAAACTAAATATTTCATCAAAATAGTTTTTTTAATTGAGGCAATTATTGACTTTCTTATCATATAATATGTAGGAAAATATTACCTTTGTGATGCGGGGTACACTACTATGCCTGGTTTCATCTCTCCCTATCGTGGTGTGCGCTATCATCTAAAAGAGCATGTTGGAAAGACACCTAGAAATAGAAGAGAGTTGTTTAATTTACGCCACTCTTCACTAAGATCTAAAATTGAATGTGCATTTGGAATTCTCAAGAATCGATTCAAGATTCTTTCTGCAAAGCCTCATTACCCTTTTCGCACACAAGTCCATATTGCTCTCGCTTGTGCAGTACTTCATAATTATATTGCAATAGAGGATCCCAAGGATGACTTGCTTAATGAGGCTATGGATGGTGAAGATGATGATGGTGAATTAGCAAATGATGATGAAGAAAACCTAGTAGACTTTACCCAAACACAAACCCAAAGAGAGCAAACAAATTCAAGAAATGAATGGAAAGCTCGGAGGGATCAAATTGCATGGGAAATGTGGGTAGATTATTGTGCTCGGCATCATGCGGGTGACACAACTGAAACTGGGTTAGAGTAATTTTATGTTGTATAATTATGAGTGTTTTAACAATGAGAAATTTAATTATGAGTTTTTAAATTTGTCCAAAACTTGTACTATTTTGATAATTTCCGTATATGTGTTGTATAATTATGTGTGATTTACGAATGTGGTATTTGATGGATTTTACTTGTATTGTGATAATATGATTTACTTTTCAGTTAATATAAGTTTGGTTTAAATGCATTTTATAGGTATGGCTGATGGTGCAAAAAAGATTGATGCCAACAAAGGAATGCCTTCTTCACCATCTAGTGAAAGGCAGTCCAATGCTTACAATATGGGGTTTATGCCTTATCCAAACTCAGCCACACCCTACTCAGGCTTTGGAGCTTATGAAGGGAATTATTTCCCTATTTCACAACCTCAGATGAGCTACATGAACATGCTCAATAACCCCAACCTGTACCTCCAGCCTGGTCATAGCTCACAAGGAAGTGGTGGTGTTCTACCACCTTCATTTGATAGAAGGGCTATTTCTGTTCCTGATCATTCAGGAGCAAAGAGGGGTTTCATAGAGGAAGTGGAAGAAAATTCCCCAACAAAAAAAAAGAAAAGGGCTACTAAGAAAAGAAGAACATCAAGCAATGATATAATTGATACGGGGTCAAAGGGCTCAGGTAATAAGAAATGGGAACCTCACCATGATGATGTGCTCATTCCCTATCTTGCTAAGTTGGCCAAGGATGGGTTCAAACCTGATAAAAATTTCAAACAAACTGCTTTTAGCATGGCTGCTACTCATATTAATAACAAGTGCAAATCTGACTTCACTAAAGAGAATGTTATGAATCGCATGAAGAGCTTAAAGAAACAATTTTATGCGATGCAAGCTTGTGCTAATATGAGTGGTGCTGGATGGGACAGTGAGACTAAGTCCATTACATTGGATGAAGTTTCATATGATAGGTGGTCTGAGGTATTATTAGTCTCATGTTTTTTTAACTTTCATTTTTGCTTACTTCATGTGTATCTAATTCTAGCCATGTGTGCTGGTTTCTTATATACAGGGTAACAAAGCTTCCAATTCTAAGCTGAAAGATTATTTCAACAAGCCTTTGGTTCACTATGAGAATCTACAAATCATCGTAGGGGATGATAAAGCAAAAGGGGATCTAACTTCAGATATTTTTTCTAGTTTTGGGTCTAGTAAATCCATCCCTCTTTCAGACGAAGAGGATGAATTTCCTACACCTAGTTCAGGAAAACATGCTAGCAATACTGATGATGATCAAGTTGAAAATATAACTTACACACCCACACAACCTACTAACTTCAAGCCAACAGGTGGGGTTAACACTAGCACTAATTCAAAAGGCAAGAAGAAGGTTGCTAAACGAAATGAAGATATTGACATCATTAGTAAGTTCTTAGAGAAAGTGGATTCTGTGTCTTACTCAATTCAACATGCCCATATGCTTCA
>JBAKGM010000365.1:2440655-2459297 GCA_037177215.1 Asparagus racemosus
AATGCTAAAAAGGTACAAATTATATTAGTTTTTTATTGTTTAGGGATTTGGAATGCTAAAACTTCAAAAAATTTGATTTGAATCAAACAAATTTATGGAATCCCAAAAAACTAAAAGCCAAACTTCCAAATCCATAAACTTGAGATCCCAAAATTTTTTTGAAACAAACACCCCCATAGAGAATGCACTTTTTGTCAAATCATCTTTATAGACACTTGAAATATTAAACAACTCTATCTAGCCTGTGAATGGCTCAAACGTGGGAACCCCCTCATCGTAGAGTTTTCTAGTAAAATTAAGGGGTTTTTGTCTTTGAGCCCAATGTTTTACATTGCGTTATTTATAAACCCAGCTAGTTTTAACTAAACTTACAAACACATAGAACTATGTGTATTTCCCTTCAAACTCAAAAAGCACTAATACATCCAATATGTATACAGTATGTACAAAAATAAATTATAAACCCTAAATTGCCCCTTGTCTTCTTCATCATCATCCTCTCAATTAACTTACTCTTTTTCATCTTCTCCATCTTCTCATTACTTCATTTCTCTTCTCCTCCCCTCCATCTCTAAGCACCCAGTGTTCCTCCCTCTCTTAAGACCCTCCTCCTTCAAGATCCACTTTATGCCCTCTTCAAACGCTCTCCTATCGCGGACTCTTCACCCATGGGCTTCCCCTCTCTCGAGTCGGAGCCTGACAAGTGGGACCCATCTTAGTACCAGGCCCTACTCAAGAGGGGAGAGCAGGTCACTTCAATTCTCCATAATAAGATCATTCTAGTAACAAACTAATAGCTTCATAGCCTGATTTAGTTTCATGCTCATTATGTGTTTGACAAAATGCTCATTTGGGATTTTTGTTTGTTGGCTTACTTGATAGTTGATTAGCTTTGTTTGCTTTTTATGCTCGCTATGTGTTCGATGAAATGTTTAAATGGGATTTTTTTTATTTGTTTGTTTCTTTGTTGATTACCTTGATTTAGTTTCATTCTTCTTACGTGTTTGGTGAAATGCCCATTTGGAATTTTTTGGTTTTTTTGTTTGTTTGTTTAGCTTGATTTAGTTTCATGCTTGGAATGTGTTTGATGAAATTCACATTTAGATACTTTATTTGTAGTTGAAGGATATGGTGCTGGATGCCTCGATCAAAGTATAGTCCTATATAGTTAGGATGAGTGAGTTATTCTTGGCCATTAAAAGAATTAATAAAATGTCCAAACTAACCCCCATTGTCCCCCTTAACTACTCACTTGCACATGGATAGTTCTAATAAAATTTGGACTTTAAATTTATCTATGTAAAACAAAAAGCTAAAACACCAAATTGAACCATGTAATAGGGCCTCATACGAAAATTGTCCACAACACCACACCCCCCTCCCCGAAAAAAAAAAAAAAAAAACCCCCACCCAAGACACCCAACAGCACCAAAAAAAACTTTATTTTTCTCAACTTAGCCATTGTACCTCTTATTAAATGTAAACCTAATTCTATTTTAACTCTATTAAAATTTTTCTAAATATAAATTGAAAAGACGATATTACCCTACCCTCCTCACGAATCAATCAAGTCTATCTCAGAAGTTTATGACTAATGTAGTAGCAGCAGCTTATAAATTAATATGACGATGATGACAAATTTGAAGAACGATTTATGAATCAACATAAATTGTTAAAGAAAGAAAAGTTGCATAGTGTTGGGCGAAAAACAAAAATGCGTTCCACACAGTTGTTGTGTGAGCAAAACACTCGGGAAGCGATGAGAAAAAAGAAGGAAAAAATTAGACAAAAAAGTTGATATTTGGAAAGCTCTTGGCGAAACCGTAGTCTCGATCAATTCTCCCCTTCACTTCTATCAGTGTGATATATATCTACAAGGGAGAAGGCTGAATACTAACTCTCCCTCTCTACTCACCCTGCTGAAGATTTTTGATGAGCTTGTGTCTCGAGCCCAAGGATTCATGGAGCACGAAGCGAAAAGGCTCGCTAAGAAAAGCAATACCAAGAAGGCCAAGTTTGAAGCCAAATCAACGCAAAGTCCCATAGGCCCAAGCAACACCGTTTTGAGCAAGTATCAAATAGTCCCGGGTGCATGATATTAAATGCGCACCAAATGAATGTTAATCATTAGATAATTGATATTGAAATTCATGTACAGATCTAACAATTGACATTCATTTGATGCACATTACATGCCATGAATCGTCTCACTGGATACTTTCTCTTTTACTATTGCTTTTGGTCTTATTTATTGCAGGCTCTGTACCATCGTGTGCTCTTGAAGGTCAAGGGTTTAAAATGTAAGAAGTGTGTTCTGGTTTTTATTTGTTTATTTTTTTAAAAAAATTTTAATTAAATTTTTTTTTTTTGGCTTTGGTTGATGAAGTGTGCTAAGAAGTGGTTTGTTTGAATTTTTATATAACTAAAGAGCACATAAAGTTGTGTATAATTTGTGGATTTGGTAAGATGACACTGTGGTTTGTGTAATAAGAGTAAACCTAAAATTAATTTTCTTATTACAACTTTTCAAATTAACACAAAAAGTGATTTACAATATTGTTATTTTGGACAGGTTACTGGATCCCAAAACGGGAAGTGCATTTTATCCGAAGGAAAGAAAATCTCATAGAGTTATATACTTTTTAAGGTCTAAAATACTTCTGTAACTACTAATTACTAAAATGCGTACCTTGTAGGGTTAAACACCACTCTCTCTCCTCTCTCTTTGTATTCTCTCTCTCTCTCTACAGAATTTGGGATTTGGGCAGGGCTTCAGATCCAAAATATCTGTTCTGGTTGTTGAGATCGGAGGAGGTTCGGGTCGGTCCAGTCCCTCTCCGATCCGATTAGGTGATGAATTCGTTCGATCTCTTGCTTCGACCCTCTGCTTCAAATTCTTTGACAATTATGCGTTTTTTATAAGAATTTTGAGCAGATCTGATGTCTTTCATCTGTATTTATTAGTTTTATGATTCTGATTTGATCTTATGGGATGTTCATGCTCTGATTGAATTGAAGTAATTATGCGCTTGTTATTGTGGATTGTTAATTTATTAGTAGGACATCATGTAAGAGAAGTATGACGAATAATTGGAGCTTAATAATTCTCTGGAAAACTTTCAAATTTTTAGTCAATTTTAGCAGGTAAGAGGTGAAGAGGGAAATTAACTGCGGAAGAAGATTTCTTTTGACAAAAAAGTTAGGGATTTGTTTTGGTTTATGCTTGGGAAACGAATACGTGAAGTCTCAATCGAAGCATTAGCTTCTAAACAACTAAAGAGCTATGAAAATTTTTCATGAATGTTTAGCTAAGTGATAGCTTTGAGGAATTGCGGCAAGGAAAACAAAGATGGAAACACATAAAGGATGCAAAAGCTAAAAAGGCTGATGAAATGCTGATATGCGCTCGGTGCTCAAATCTCTAATCCTATTATATATCTGGAATTTTATTATGTACAACATCATTGTGTATTTTGATGCCTACAATAGTGGGGTGCTGAGTGTGGTTTTCGTTGGATTTTCTCAAGTTTGCCTTTCCCATTGTGTCCTCTTCCTTAATTTTTGGACTCCCGCTAGTTGTTTTTAATATAAGCATACGTTATTTTTGCTAGTAAAGAGTCTTCAGGTGCACCTAATGCGTGCACTATGCACGAATGTGGCAGCGGAATGTCGTTCTTTTCCAAGTTTTCCTCTCCCGTGGTGTCCACTTCAATTTTTCGACTACCCCTAGTTGTTTTTTAATATGTAATGCAGGTTATCTTTAATAGTAAAGAGTCTAGGTGCACCGGATGTGTGCATGACACATGAATGCGGGGGTGCTTAAGTATTGGAACTTGGGGGTGCTAGACGTCTTCTTTTTTTTCTTTTTTTGTTTGGATTTTTCCAAGTTTTAAGTGCTCTTAGTTTCCTTTTCCTTCAATTTTTGGACTACCCCTAGTTGGTTTCTAATATGTAATTATATATAGTATAGGCTACTTTTACTACTAATTAATATTCTGTTGCATGTGATGCATGTGTGACAAATGAATGTAGGAGTTCTGAAGTAGTGGAACATGGGAGAAGTTGAATGTTTTTTCCTTCTAGTTTTCCCTCCCATTAGCTTTGAATTATTTTAAGCTCTGAGGGCATTCTTGAGGTTCTAAGTGTGACTCATATGGGGTAGAAATAGGGTAGAACACCAAATAATACTTTAAAACTCATGAGAGAGGCAAACTTGAAAAATTCAAAAAGAAACTCATATTCAGTGTTTCCCATGTTCCGCTACTTCAACACTCCCTATGTCCTTGTGTCATGACTCAAGCACACATTGTGTGCCTAGAAGAGTAGTTACTAGTAAAAATAACAAATACTATATATTGAAAGAAGAGAACACCACGAAAGGCGTAAACTTGTAAAATCCATAAAAACCATGTTTAGCACCTCCTGTGTTTATGTTTCATGTACGCATCGCGTGCAACAGAAGAGTAGTAAACATGACATATACTATTATATAAGAAACCTACTAGGAATAGTCAAACATGAAGGAAAAGGACATCATGGGAGGGGCAAATTTGGCAATTTCCTCGTTCAGCACCCCCACAGTGCACTACTTCAGTAACCTTCTCCTCGTTCATGTGTCATGCATGCATTGCGTGCACTAGAAGACAAGTTTCTAGTAAATAACTGATGTTGTATATTAAAACAATTCTTGAGACAGACAATTAAAGAAAGAAATAAAAAAATCTAATTGGTTTTGTATGTAGTGATCCTTAAACTAGGCTACTTGGAAATAGTCTAATATCTCTAATTTTATGGATTGTAATTGCCTAGCTTGGGATTGACTTATAGTAGGATGATGTTATCAGAAATTTATATGGCATGTAAACCAAAATGTAAGCATTTATTCTCATGGCTTAAGTTTCACTTTTTATGTTTATATGTAGCTAAGCTAGTTTATTCTTGGGACAATGCGTGTTTTCGCCGGCTTGTTCTCATGTCCTGGGTCCATCTATGTGGGCTTGTTTCCATATCCTGGGTCCATCGGGCATATGTAGCCAAGCTCTTTTTTCTCTTATGAACAGTCTTGGCATTCTCAATTCATTGGAACTTCTTTATGCCACAGATTGTAATTGTACTTTTGTTCTCCCTTTCAGCAGGCCATGCGATTTCTGGTTGATCATTTTTAACCTTGTGGTTTCTCTGATACGAGTATGGGAGCGGGCTATGAAAAGTCTGGAAGAAGAGCCATAAGAGATGCACCTACCAAAGCTTTTAATTTCTCTCTCATGCTTTCTCCTGTTGTTTCTTTTTGGGAATGTATTGTTCGTAAAATGAGATACTCCTTCAGACCTGAATGGGTGTAGTTCTTCAGGAGTAGTTATTTGAAGTCTTTCTTTCTGCTTTAGAAGAGATCACAAAGTTTTCAAGGATTTAATTTGAAATCAAAGATGGCTTCAGAAGTCAGTTTCTTTCCATAGATAGACAGGTTGAATAGATTAACTTTTAGGTCAGCAATCTGAAAGTAAAGGGAAAAAGGATCTTTCATGGAGAAAGGGAGGTGCGGTCAGGCAACCCCAATACTAAAGAAGGGAAAGAAGAAGCAGGCAAAAGATGAAGTTGATCGCCAGAAGCAGGCTGAGAAGAAGAGGAGACGCTTAGAGAAAGCACTAGCGACCTCTGCAGCTATAAGGTCTGAACTAGAGAAGAAAAAACAGAAGAAATTAGAAGAACAGCAGAGGCTGGACAAAGAAGGAGCTGCCATAGCTGAGGCAGTAGCTCTACATGTCCTCATTGGAGAAGATACAGAAGAATCTCATCATTTCATGCTAAATACAACTAGCAGATATAACTCTTGGGGAAATTATAGTAACGCTGGGCTTTTCATGGGTTATCAAAACTTTGCAGAGTATTCTAGTTGCAAGTGGAACGAGTGGGAGATTAAAAAAGCATTGCCACAAGGAGTGCACGTAAGAGATCTTCAATCGCCTTTTTATGCAGAGAATTGTCAAGGGCCAGAGATTTCTCCGGAACTTATGGCAGCCCGAGCTGTTGAATCTCTGAAAATTGCTGAACGTTCACAGGACGATCCATTCTCTGGCCGGGGAGCTGCAATTGTTGTCATCAACAGGATGCTGTGACAAAATAATTGGGGTGATTTTAGACACACTTCATATACACTTGTACATAACCATTCAGGTTTGTGCTTATATGTTTTGGTTATTTACGTGTAGTCATCTTATTAAAGAATGACATAAAATGTTTGTATTAGTGTGTCTGAGCATCTGTTTGGTTTGGTGAGAATACGATGAGATCTGTTTTATTTACATTTGAAGAAAGACCTATAGAGAACAATAAATTGTCGTATGTAATTTGTTGATTTTGTCTACTCACTGAGGTTGAGCATCTATCCTGGTTAATGGTAGGTAGTACCATAAATACTTTGTTTCATGTTTCTGAGTGTGAGCTTTCTCAATAAGGCATCTCGATATAGTTTTGGTGCAAAAGACAAAAACTTTCTCAAGACTTGTTATGTTAATGTGAACTACGTGCTGAATGTTTATTCATGAACTTATCAGCTAGCACCGTTTCTTATTTACCCTTATGTATATTTTCTTTACCAACTTCGAGTCACGAGTACTTTTTATTCGATATATTTTTCACCAACAACTCCAATAATTTTCTCTATCTCTACTTATTATTACTCCACATATATAGTTTTGAATTCTGTAATGACTCCTCAGCTCCTCTCCGTTAGTTGAAACCATGGCCCTCATTTTGTTGAAAGCTTAATGCGAGAGAAAAGAACTACATGTTAATCACAATGCATGTCTTCTACTCTAAATCCAAATAAAATACGGTAATAACTTTTTCATCAATTAGAGAGAGAGAGAGAGAGAGAGAGAGAGAGAGAGAGAGAGAGAGGATAAGACTTTAGTTTATATGCTCTCTAGTTGCACAACGTCTCCTTTTATCCTCACAAGCATGGAGATAGTGCATAATTTCTATTGGGCGGTTTGTTGGTTAGTCTTTAGCACTAGGAAACTAGTGAGCATGCGCGCAAAGGAGAAAAAGCAATGGACGCACCATTATGTATGGTTATATAATGTACTTAGTTTTTTGCCCGCTGGTGAAGACGGTGGAAAGTTAGGGGATTCCCCATCCATTATTTCGCTAATGATTCAAGAAATTACTTGTAATTTCTTGTGAAGAAATAATGCTTTGTGAAGAGATCACGGGTTCAAAAGGTCTCTCTTTGTGGTTTCACAACATAAATTAGTAAACTTGGAAAGAAAATGTAGATGTCTAGAGATTAAATGAATGATGAAATTCTACAAAGTATACGTACGTACTATATATGCAAATCCCATGTTTTGGAAATTAGGTGGAAAGAAAATGTAGATGTCTAGAGATTTCAAGCTCTCTTGTAGCTAAAATTTTAGGGACTCTGAATTACGTGACCAGTCCAAATATATTTATCAACTGGGATTAGTCTGAATCAACTCTTTTCTTAAACAAATATAACTCCAAACGTGCCAAGTCCAAAATGATGTGAGAGTGATACAAAATCTAGTATAATCGGGACCTATAATTTCGCCCGTGAGTCCGCCGCAACTTTGAGGTGGGCATATTCTTTGGATTTTGTTGGTTGTGCCAATCCGTGAAAGATTCCCTTTAAAATTAAAAATTTAAAAAAATATTTGCTTAAAGTTTTAATTGAAAACAACCTGCTTTTGACATAAAGTGGTCTTTGTATAGAATCACTATTGAATTTAGAAAGAAGAACACAGTGCAATCCACTAGTAAGAAGTCATTGAGGCATAAAAGTACTTCTTGAGTCAAATGTAACAATTTCCAGATAGCTGAGACTTGAATGCAAAAGGTTTCTTTCTTTTTCTTTTTCTTTTTCTTTTTCTCGTAAAAGTTATCAAGTTTATCAAGAAAGTTAACCCTTTTTTCCCAAATGGATTCAAAAGTGTACACAACTAGAGTTGAAATTAGATGGACTAAACATTTCATGTTTGGCAACAAAGTAATGTAGAATAGTTTTTTGTTACCATTTTCCCCCCTTTCAAATTTCTAAGTTTTGAGCTTTGTCCAATTATTTCCAAACACAATACGTGTGATTATAGTAGAATTTCTTATGACATGTTTCATGATGCCGATGAGCTATAATTAGCTCAAGATTTTGGAACCATGGATTCCTTCTCCACCCAATTTTTTCCCCCTCCAACTAAAATAGTGCTCATGTGAAGATGGGGTCCATGCATCGCCCAATAGCTGGACAGTGCACACTTTCACCTTCCATTACAAATTCAAAGCATCAAATTAAGAAAAGTGGAGGGCCTAAGTGGTAAATATTTAAACCCATAACGCCACTATAAATAACACATCTAACTCCCCACTCTTTTTCATTCTCATTTCTAAAGATGGAGGTGGAGAGACAGAGGAGGAGCTTCTCATTTCCAGTAATTTCGCTCTCCCTCTCAAATGCGTATTATATATTTTTTTATTTTCAAAAAGAAAAATATATATCGAAACTACCCATTTCTTTGATTTCTTAATTTTGGGCTGTATTTGAAAAGAAAATTACGTTGTTCATGTTTTTGTCTCGAAAAGGGGCCTTTTCATGTCATTTGTGCTCACCATAAAAATGTGAATTTAGGAACATGATTTTTCATTTTATTTTTTCTTATGTTTTGATTTTCTTTTTTTGCTGAATTAATAAATTACATATCCAAAATAGACATCTCAACAACAACCGAAGGGAAAAATAAAATGATTCGCAAATGTTCTGATAAGATTTGTATTAAAAAAGCACAAACTTTTGCCTCCTTTTAAAAAAAAAAAAACCAGCGCTTACTAATTAAATTCTCAGGTCCTCACGCTGTTGCTAGCAACAGCGGCAGCACTGCTAGCCCCCGCCGCCTCCAGCAGGCGCGGCAGCGCCACCGGCCACGTCGGCGAAGACGGGCCCACGGGCGAATTCAAGTACATGGCAACCAACTGTAGGGCCCACTCGGCCTCGCTAACGGACTTCGGGGGCGTCGGTGACGGCGTCACTTCCAACACCGGGGCGTTCTCGGACGCCGTTGGCCACCTGTCGCGGTTCGGGGCAGACGGCGGGGGGATTCTGTACGTGCCGGCGGGGCGGTGGTTGACGGGGCCGTTTAATCTGACGAGTTATTTCACGCTGTTTCTTGATCGTGACGCCGTTATCCTCGCGTCTCAGGTCCGTTTCTGTTTGTACTTCACCTCTCTCTCTCTCTCTCTTCACGGGCGAATGTCTCTGTGTTTCTCTCTCTTGTCACGGGATAATCTGTTTATTTTTACTTTTATTATTTTACTATTATATTGCTAATGTGTATATTCAGAAAAACTCTTTTAGTTAGGGCGGACGATGAGTATCTATTTATTCAAAAATTGAAATATAATGTTATAAAGCAACTTTATTTACAGGCGGGGTAAATTCCCAGCGTAAATGAGATAAAATCCGAACGAGTGCAAATATTTTTAAATTATGAGGGGCAATTGTAAGTTTAGGCGAAAGGGTTTAGGATGTAAGATTTTCATATTGTTAGGGGCGCATTTGTTAGTCATGCTCTTGATCTTTTGATGGATACTTGACTTCATTTCTACCAAACCAAACTTTAAATGCGATTAACCTTTAATTGATGTAGTTGAAACAGCAAATTACTCAAATAGCGTATTTAAGTTCAGATTAAATCAAACAGTTACTCTGATGTAATTAAATAATATATATTAAGGCAAACCAAAATGAATGCAACTGTATTTGTGCTCCGTACATTATCTGATTCCAGACAGTCACAAAACTTTTCTGCGAGCACCACTGGTATCCAGAATGAATTCCATTGACATCAGACTTTAGAAAGTTCCCTAATCTTTAAACATTGCTAAAAATGCTCAATCCTTTTAATCGACTTATACATCTTTTGCATGTCAGATATTTTATATCAGTAACCTATCCATAGTATTATCTTTCGGGATCTCATCTGCCAAGGAAAAAGACTTTCAGTATATCCTAGTAAATTTCGCGACAAAATTAGGAGCGCTGTTACTCCTATATCGATGTGTGAAAATTTTGCCCGTCGTTAATCCTACGACTGCTGCAGGACGTTAACGAATGGCCGGTGATCGATCCTCTGCCTTCATACGGCAGAGGAAGAGATGGGCCGGGAGGAAGATACAGCAGCCTCATCGGAGGATCAAATCTCACCGATGTGATCATCACAGGTCCTGAAAACGCTCTAACAAAATTACATATGACCTTCGACGTCAACAATGTTTGATGCTGAGAATTTAGTCCAAAAAATTTTGTAGGAAACAATGGAACAGTTGATGGACAAGGATCGTTCTGGTGGCAGAAATTTCACGGCAAGAAACTCAAATACACTCGAGGATATTTGGTTGAACTTATGTACTCTAGTGAGATTACAATATCCAACCTCACTTTTGTTAATTCTCCTGCTTGGAACATTCATCCAGTGTACAGCAGGTTCAGCTTATACCTTTTTGGAGTGAATTTAATCTTGACATTGTTATTTTATTTTATATATGCTCATAAGGGAAGAAAAAATAATTTGAATGTTTCAGCAACATTATAGTATCGGGCATCACGATTCTGGCACCAATACGTTCTCCAAACACAGACGGGATAAATCCAGGTATGAAATCTTCAAAATCCCTTTTGTTTTTTCAGAGAGAACTATGAGATCTAAGTTACAGAAAATCCCTCTAAATTTTTGTAGGAAGAATAGAATTATTTTTTGAAGTTTTAAAACTAACGCTTTCCTCCTCGTTAAGAAAATGGATGTATGGATATTTTCTTAGCTGATCGGGTCATTTGATATCTACATAATCCTGTTTGATGAGGAGGGGGAAAAAAAAAGATGAGAATCAAAAGGGGATGCAGTACCCAAGGGTTTGTTTTAAAACTTCAGAAAGGATTTTCTGCAGCTTCTTAAAGATACTAATAGTAAATTTTATTAAAAAGTAATAGAAATTTTTTTCCAAAAAAAAGTACACGAATATAGAAAAACTGACGTATGACCTGAATCTTAGTTGGCGTATAAGTTTCAAGATTTTCCTCAAATCCATAGATAGCAACAAACTGTGTACCATCCCTGTCAGCATAACGCCCACAAGACATGTTTGTTTGACTGAAACTTGGGCATTCTGATACCCCAGACTCGTGCTCCAACGTCCGAATCGAAGACTGCTACGTAGTCTCCGGCGATGACTGCGTCGCCATAAAGAGCGGCTGGGATGAGTACGGCATCTCCGTCGGAATCCCGAGCGAGCACATCATCATCCGCCGCCTCACCTGCATCTCCCCCACCAGCGCCACCATCGCCCTCGGCAGCGAGATGTCCGGCGGTATTCGAGACGTCCGAGCCGAGGACATAACCGCCATCAACACTGAATCCGCCGTCCGCATCAAAACCGCCGTAGGCCGAGGTGCCTTCGTCAAAAACATCTTCATCAAGGGAATGCGACTCTACACAATGAAATGGGTGTTCTGGATGACCGGCAACTATAAATCCCATCCAGATGATAAATTCGATCACAATGCGATGCCGATTATTGCGAATATCAGTTACAGGGACATCGTTGCTGAGAATGTGTCGATGGCGGCGAGGTTGGAGGGGATAGCGAACGATACGTTTTCGGGGATTTGCGTGTCGAACGTGACGGTGAGGACGGCGGTGAAGGCGAAGAAAGTACAGTGGTTTTGTGAGAATGTTGAAGGGGTTTCGAATACCGTGTCTCCGACACCGTGCGAGGAGTTGGGAGGTGGAGGGCTCGGAGGAGGAGAGTGTCCGTTTCGTGAGGATAGGTTGCCCATTGATGATGTTGTGTTCAAGGAGTGCTCATATACGAGTAGTTCTTGAAGTTTGGATGGTAACTCTCTGAGTTTGTGTGATGTTTGTGTGATGTTTGTGTAAACCAAGTTATGGGAATTTTCTAGCTGATCAAATAGAAGTGCACTGAGAGATCATAATCCACGCCGGGAATGTAACAGGGTTTAAGTTGCATATAGATCCATGTAGTATGTTTGTTTTGAACTTACTACCCCTTTAGTTTTATTGTTGCAGATAGACCCCCTCAGCTCAAGTTTTTTCGACTCTTTCGCCTGTGTGAAACTTCAGATATTCCCGAGTGAATGTGCGTCTGTCTGAAGGTAAGAGAGTCAGAAAGGAGTTTAATCCGTGGGTTCTATCTGCAACAATGAAACTACGGGTCTATCTGAAACAATGATACTACACTGACGGCAAGTAACTGAACTTTTCCACGGGGGTTTATGTGCAATTAGCCCAAGTGATTTTTCCTAATCCAAAAAGTACGAAAGAAAGAAATATACACAAATAAATACCGCAGGAATCGCATTAAATATGAAGTCAAACTATGAAGCCTGCACTACAAATGGCTTTGAGTGTAACGATACCAATCAAATAGAATATCAATATTCTCTAAACTCATACGTTTATTTGTTGAAATCTTATTTATACACACAAAAAAAAACTTTACACTCATCTCCCCAGCTTTGAGCATGCCGTTATCTCTTGAGTCAGCTTTCCTGGCTTCAACATTGGCCAAATAAACATTCTCCTGAAAAGACAGAAGAATTGGCAACATGAGAAAATTTAACAATAAAACATTCATAGAGTTTGTCACAAAAGAAAAGGTAACACCTCTTACAGTCAAGCGACTCCCCAGCATGAACTAAGGATTACGAACAGGTTATTCAAGAAGATAAGCTTCAGAAAATATATCAAGGGCATTAAATTTAAGTTTAATTGCGGATAGACCCTTGTAGTTATACTGTTGGAGATAGAACCGCTGAATGATTTCTTATTTTTATTTTTTCACTCTCAGAGAGAGGGAAATTCTTTCGACAAGTAGACCCCCTGAGAGTAAAAGAGTCAAAACAAAACACTCAAGGGGTCTATCTACAAAAAATATAACTACAATGGTCTATCAGAAACTGGGCAGTGGTTCAGCGATCTATCCGCAATTAACCCTTTACATAAGACTTACCGAAATTTAACCTAGTGTGCTGGGTCAGGATTGAACTTCAGAGACTCCCTCCAAATTAGCTCCTTTATATCTTCCTCAGTAAATGATGGTTGCTCGAAATCAAAAACAAAAGGAGCGGGGCAAACAGGCTCGTCATTGATGTCATGAAGAGATGCCAAATATGGGTGATGAAGAGCCTCCTCAACTGCATGATAAAAGAAATATATAGCTCCTCTAAGAGGAAAATTTAGAGAGAGATTCACCAAGTATAAGAATCATGAATACCTGTTATTCTCTTGCTTGGATCAAACACAAGCATTTTTTCAAGCAAATCAACAGCTCCAGCTGACATGTTGGGAAACCTAGCAGAAAATTGCTGTTTTGGGTATTGAGGAAGTTGTCTCACATATCTTCGAGCATTATCACTTCGGAGAAATCCAAGGCTTGAGTCATCCGGTGAACCTATTAACTTTATCAAGAGAAAAGATTGAATAGATGTCAAAGTTACTAGAAATAAATACAAAGATTTATATATGCTAATCTTTTTCTTTTTCTTCATTAACTAGTGAACTCAAGAAATTTCTGTCTACACAGCCAACAAAAAGAAAGAACATTTAGGAGACAAGGAAACTGTTATGGCAGGATTTAAGCATTAGTAGGTCTATCAGTGCTATGAAACTTGGAATGACAAGAAATCTTAAGTTGAAGATTGCTTAAATTATATGATATTTGCATTATAAATCTATATGAAACTGCAGATACAAAACACTACCTACGCATTTAGGAAACTACGAATTACTTGATGCTGAATAATACACCAGTACATTTAAATACATCGATGTAATCACTGAAAAGATCTCAAATCTGTACCTCGGTAATCAATCTTAATTGATGCACATAATCTTTTCCTGGAAACAATGGCTGCCGGGTTGCAATTTCACCAAGTATGCACCCAACTGACCAAATATCAATAGCAGCTGTGTACTCTGAACAATTAAGAAGCAGCTCCGGAGCACGATACCACCGAGTGACAACATATTCCGTCATGAAATCAGTTTCAGTTGTTGTTCTTGCTAGGCCAAAATCTGCTATTTTCAGGTCACAATTGGCATTCAAAAGCAAATTGCTAGGTTTAAGATCCCGGTGCAATACACTTGCTGAGTGCACATACTTCAGCCCTCTCAGTAATTGATATAGAAAATACTGCAGATAAATAGAACAACCATCCATGAGATGATGCATGATACTGAGATCATAAGAATCCACGCTGCAACTCTGAACAAACTGGTATTTCATAAGAGAGGTATTCGGATGAAAGTAGATATCTTTTTTTCAGTTGATAAGATCAGATGACATAAACATATCATGAACAGTAAATAGAATTTGGTTTATCGGTATTGAGGTGGGAAGGAAATGCTATCTACCATCATATTATGATCCAAATCAAGTTATCAGTTTAGGACTAGATGAAATGAGTTATTAGCATGGAATACCTAAACGATTACAGAGTTAAAATGACAGAGGACGATCTAGATAACCAAACGAATAGGGATATATCGAATACTTTAAAGATATTAAAAAACAATTGCCAAGCAAAATAGATTACCCATACATACCTGGCAGTGGTCATCATTCAATGCTTGGTTGGAACGTATGATCTGATGAAGATCAGTATCCATCAGCTCATAGACAATGTAAACATCATTGAAGCTTTCTCTACGTGGAGGTCGTATGATGTCTTTGATGGAAATTACCTGCGTCCGGGCCATAAAATACTCTTCAGTTAACATCATAACGAAAATAAAACAACTATGCAGTGCCAACTATGTGTACTTCGTCAAAATTAGGAACACATCTATTAGTCAAACTGAGGAAAAGCTTTAGAACTAAAAAGTTCTGACGTGGCGTTGAAACATTACATTTTCATGATCCATGTGACGAAGAAGTTTTATCTCTCTTAAAGTTCTTTTGGCATCGATTCGATTATCAAATGCATTCCCAATCTTCTTAATAGCAACCTCCTCACGTGTCTGTGAATTTACAGCAGCACTGCATAAGAGAAGATGCTTGTTAACCAATTCATGATACAAAAAGGAAAGAAAAACATTTTTGCAGAACATTAGCTATAGCAAAATTAAATATTTCAGTACTTCCTGCATAAAAGCTAAACTAATTGACTAAGACCAAATGATCAAGAATTATATTTGTTGACATAGGATTCATTATACTGAGATTTAGCTGAGAATTGCATCACTAAGAACTTGCAAGTACAGTTTGACCACTAGATGGTGTGCTTTTATTGGCCATTGCCTCATCTGATAAAAGTGCAAGAAACCAATCCAACTATATTCTTGCCCCTGAGCTGAAGCAAACTATAATGCCATATCTTCAGCTTTAGTGAGCTTGCATCTCGATGAGGTCTGTTTGAAGATCTTAAGAGTATAAACTTTTTCTGATCCTATAAAATTTTGTGCCGACAAATATGAGTGCCATTTCAACTACCTTAAATACACTATTCTATTGAACAATAAGATATCAAGGTCCATTGCATTTCATTAGGGATGTGTTTCTTGATGGCAACTTTCTTGTATAGCTAAACAATGTCAAGTAGCAGATATTATTTATGAAAGTTATTATTTGTTTTAGCACAAACTAATGTTACCATCATAGTCAGTTTGAGGTATACGAAAAAGAGATGATTAAATGGGATAGATTTACATTCTATCGTGATGTATATGCATACGTATCTAATATAGTGAATCAGTGATACAGAATTTACCTGGTTGCATCTATATCTATATCTTTCCCAATTGTTTGCGATGGTCAAATCCTTCACAAAATATACAATCTAAAATCCAACAGCTTAATGACTAGCAAAATTTTGGGTCAGTTATTGGTAACATTAAGTAGCCTATACTCTGATCAAATAGTTGGACCGAACGCAGTTAATACAGACAGTGCATAACATTAAACCCCTAATAATTCCTAGAATTCTCAAAATTTGACAAAATCCCCAAAACAATGAAGACAGGAGGTTACCCCCTATACCAGAAATGTAATGAAAACCCATTGCTCGACCAAGTTCAATCTTTCTGCGAACCCGTTAAAAAAGCTCACAGAGAAATTCACTCAAACTCCAACAAGGCGACAAATTTCTCGACCGGTCCGAACTCAAGAGATCCAATTCCTCCGAACCCATTGAAACCCACAGAGAAATCTCACTCAACCCCCAAATCAGACCCAAAAACTCAAAATTTCCCCCCAAACCCAACAAAACTCAGTGAGAAATTTACCCAAACACCATCAGTGCATCTCATTTCTTCACCGATTAAGACCCAAAAGCGGATCAGAAAGCACGCAAGACTCACTCACCAGACGATACCGTAAGCCCCTCGGCCCATGGGCCTCAAAGGAGGCACGTACTTGGTGGAGACCTCAAACAGATTGCCGTACACATTGTACTGAACGTAGCGGCCGCCATGGGTGTGGACTCCTTGTATGTTGTGAGCTCCGTCGCCTACGCTCGGATCCATTGTTGGCCCGAACCCGTTAAGCTCTCTCTCTCTCTCTCTCTCTCTCTCTCTCTCTCAAAAGGGGAAGGGAAAATAAAAGGAGGTGGGTTTGAAGAGGAGAAGCCCGTGAGTTTTGGGGGTTGGAGTTGTTGGGGCTTCTTTTTCTTTATATTAAATAAAAAAAGAGAGAGAGCCTTCTTCTTCCTCGTGCGCTGGCTTTTTGACTTTATAGATAGAGAGAGAGAGGTGGGTAAAATGTTTAAACGTTCGGCACGAATTGAAGTGGATGTGGATCCGACCCGCTACTCGGACAAAAATAATTGGGTAGGGCTAGTTTAGCACGTCAAATATCTCAAATTTTCATCTTTATTATTAATTGCACTTTCTTTTTCGCAGAAAGTATTAACTGCACTTAAAAACCATGTGGTTTCAAAAAAAAAAGTTATTTGCATATCTACCCCTTCAATCATGGGTATTTGCAAAAATACCTTCCGGATCTCATTATTTGCAAAACTACCCGTCAAATCATCAATTTTGAAAAACATTTACCTCAATGCAATTAATCATCAACTTTGAGAAGCTAATTTGTAATCGTAGTGTAAAATTATCGATAAAATAGTCAAATTTGTAGCATCAAGTTGATGATTTGTTGATTTCAAAGGTGTTTTTAATACAGTTGATAATTTGAGGGTTAATTTTGCAAACACTAAGATTTTAGGGTGTTTTTCCAAATAGTCATGATATAAAGGGTATAATAGCGCAAAAAAGGTTTTTCGATAGTAGTCCCCTAAATATTTAGTATTTTGATATAAGTCTCTCAAATCATTGAATTTTGATATTAGTCCTTAAATTAATATGTTGACATTAGTCCCTCCGTTAGAAAATATGTTGAAATTCCCCAACCATAATTGAGTTTGAGTTAATAATAGATAGGTAATTACGAAATTACATTTCCAAATTAAATTGCAATCTATCTTTCTCTCTCAAATTACCCTTTTGAATCAAATTGCAATGTTGGTATCTCTTTCTCTCTAACCAACTCCCAAGACTCCATTAACCACCTATTCTCTCTCAAACCAACTCCCCCCCCATCAACCACCTAATTAAAATCCCTTGTCTCCTCAAAACCAACCAAATGGATCCCCCCAACATCCTATGCCGCTAGACCTTAACACAGGCACAAACCCAGCGGCGGAGCCAGGACCCATTAGGTATTGGGGGCAAAAAATTATAAATAAAATATAATATCGAATGTCATTGCTTTGAAGAACTCTCACCGTTATCTTGATAGTTATGATCTTTTTAAAATATATCCATGACCCATTTAAAAATATACAACTAAACGTTTTTTTGTATAATTTGAAATAATAAACTACTACTATAAATTGAGATTAAGAATGATAACATAGAAAATAAAAATTCCACTAAAAATGTGTTTTGATCGAGTCTGGCCATCGTTAGGCCATGTTTTTTTTCTGTTATGCAACTAAGCTTTACCCATGATATCACAATTCACAAGTTTTGCTCTTATACAAAATAATTTTAATAAAATCTTATGCAAAGAATTTTGAATGTACAAAGCTTAAAGATTGTAACTATTTTTCCCCCAAAATCCCAAATCATTCTATCTCTCCTGTAGTCGCACCTTTCGTTTTGATTTTCTATTGAAAGGGATCGATCCATAATGACAAAAAAGGAAGAAGGATCAATTAGAGATAATTAGGATTAAGTAACAGATATTTTGATTTAGTTAAATAGGCCTTATCAAACTAATTGCAATTAGTAAAAAATCCATTATATCTAACAATATGGGCTCCATTTAAAGTACATGTTATTATAATAAAAAGTATACTTTATTTAAACTTACAACTGGGCTATAATAAAATTAAATTGTAAATATCATAATAGTTATGTGCCTAAGAGACCAAGTGGGGTAAATACTTAGCTACGGTCTTAATACTAGATTTATTACATAGAAGGGGTAAATAGCAAAACATTTTTTTGAGTGGGGGCATTTGCCCACACTCGTTTGAATGTGGCTCCGTCACTGCACAAAACTCAATCAATCATGAATGAAAACAAAAGATGGGGGGGGGGGGGGGGGGGGGGGGGGGGG
>JBAKGM010000365.1:2465915-2483231 GCA_037177215.1 Asparagus racemosus
CCCCCCCCCCCCCCCCCCCCCCCCCCCCCCCCCCCCCCCCCCCCCCCCCCCCCCCCCCCCCCCCCCCCCCTACAACTTCTACATTTTCATCTTTTATCTGTTTGCTTATTTGTTGTACTTTTTGTATTATGGATTATGAGTGGCACTAGATACTTTGTCACTTGCCTTTTCCCTCTTGTTCTATCTCCGCAAGGTTTAATCTTTGGGTTCCTTTCACGAGCTTTTCCTGCTTATGTTTCCTCGGTTTTTTAGGCCTTTATGGAACATTCGAGAGCATTATAGCTTTTTTTCAAGTTCGCTGTTGCTTTGATTGTTTCCTTTAAGTTGGGCTTCTTTGTTCACCATACTCTTTGCTGATCTTTAGGTCGTAGATGGATTGTGGAAGGTAGAGATTAAAAGAAAAGTTGTAATGGAATATATGTCCTTTTCCTTTTTAATTTGCAATCTTTATATAAGGTTGCAGCTCAACTATATACATACATACTAATAATAATAACTATAGTTATATGCGTGTCTTTTCGTGATGTTCTACTAGGTACGGGACAGAAACCGTCTACTAGGTACGGGACAGAAACCGTGGTCTCTTTTTTAAAATAAAAACTAAACTGCCCTTGTTTTGATCTTTGATCTGTTGTCTTTACTCTTTAGTTGTCTGTCAATTAATTTGTTTATTGGTTTGGTTGCAGAAGATAGAGATCGCAGGAAAGGAGGTAGTACTGGGCACCTTCTTTTAGAAGGTAAGTATTCTTTCTAGATATTCAGAAACATAAGCATCTAGTTTCCACGGCATCTTCCTCATTTGTCACTGCAATAAGATGCTACTAATTCATGATTATTTTCTCCTTCATCGTTTTCTGCAGGGACAAAGAGAGAGGTCGAAGAGCGGATTATTCCACGAAATGTGGATGCTGATGACTCAGATGTGGATGTGAAGAGTGACGATGAAAGGTTTGTTCCGACACTTATCTGATTGAATAGTAGACTATTATTACATTTTAAGATCAGTTTTAGATTCTTAATACGCTTGAAGAGATGTCATACTTTCTTTATTGTTCAGTGTTCTTTACTTGATAGGTTGATCTTCAAATTTAGTATGGCGCCCTTTCACCTTGTTGGCTGCCTAACTGCTCTATCATAACATTTTAACAGCAGGGGGGGGGGGGGTAATGTCCATCTACTGGCTGAAGAAGCATATGTTAATCCTACCCAGGAGTTGAGGATACTGCTTACGCTATTCCTAAAACCATTCCTCCCTCCAGTTATCGTCATACCCTCTACTCCATGAAGTAGGAGTTGAAGTAACCCTTGGACGGGGTATGTAAGACAAAGGAAAGGATCTATTGAAAAACTGTGTATAATGGGGACATGTGCAGACATGCCAATGTATGGATTGGATATATAACAAGATCTTACTAGTTGGGTTTGTAGGGTGTGAACTTTATCGTTTAAATAGTCAACTTAAAAGCACTGGAAAAATCATTTATGCCTCAAAGATAGGTATTATTTTGTACAAGGAATTTGTGGAGCAGAGGAAATTACCAATATACTGGTGTTAACATTTAGGCATTGAGTTGATTTAGTAGATCAACTAATCAGATTAAACATGTTAATGCCTCTACTTGTCACAATTCAATCAATTGTCTTTTTTTCATGAAGTATAAAAGAAGAAGCACCGATATGAGGGGAAACCAGGCCAGTCTTTTCTAAATGTGATTTTTATTGCTTTTGTGGTGGTTGAAATATTTCTTTCATAATAATTTACTGTATAATATGGGAAGGGATGCATACATTTCAAATACATGAGTAGAATTTAACAAGTGTTATGAACAATATCTACTTTCTCCTGGAGGCATGTTACTTATTGCAAGAGTCTAGGAAGTTCAGAACTTTATAATGTAATATGTATGCTCCTCGTGGCGGAAAAAGCTTTATGAATATCTCGTTATTCGTGCAATTTCATTTGTTCATTCAGTTCGTAAGTTTGCAAACATGTAGGCCCTTTAGTGAATGCATTAAAATAACTCTTCAGTGCTTGTAGTGTAATGGTACTGTTGGCTTCACTTGTTCTATATGCTTAAAGTTGTACAACTTACTTTTTTAGGTGTGTCAACCTGATTATTTATCCCTTGACTATCTACTTTTATCTTCTGATGTTGTCTATTTGTTTTAATTTTTTGTAAATGGCTTATCAGTTGATATGCATGTTCCTTTGTACTGAAGCTCATTTTTTTGTGATCAGTGATGAAGATGATGAAGACGAAGATGACACTGAAGCCCTGCTGGCTGAACTTGAAAGGATTAAAAAAGAACGAGCTGAGGAGAAACTTCGGAAGGTACATTTCGTTACTTAGTTTTTGTCTTATTCCTTCCTTATTTTCTTCCAAACATGTTTTACATCTTCAGAAGAAATGTTCGATAGTACCTGATAACTCAATCACATAAAACTTTAGGGAGGGAAGTTCATCTTATGGTTTCCAAGGAATACAAATCTTTGGGCAAAGTCTAGTTAGGCTAATTTCTTTTATTCTGAACTCAATAAGGATCCAGGTCCTGTTATAGTTAGCACTGTATATTATAAATTTTGGGGACTGTCTCACTGTGGAGGATACCTGATTTAACCTAAAAATGGTGCAACCTCTTACTTCCTGTGGTCAAGTTATAGAAAATTGTGCAGAAGTATGTTGCATTTCTGCAATTAAAGGAAGTA
Source organism: Asparagus racemosus (assembly GCA_037177215.1). Taxonomy (NCBI): domain Eukaryota; kingdom Viridiplantae; phylum Streptophyta; class Magnoliopsida; order Asparagales; family Asparagaceae; genus Asparagus; species Asparagus racemosus. The sequence goes on from JBAKGM010000365.1 coordinate 2,468,623, forward strand.
GTAATTTATATTGCCATATCCAATGTGTTAAACAGCCTCCGCCTAGCCCGCCTAGGCGTACGCGTAGGCCTAAGTGGTATGTTGTCCGCCTGCCTAGTGCCTAGGTGGTACCTAGGCTGCCCACCTAAGTTTCAGGAGTGCCTAGGGAGCATAGTCCGCCTATATGGTCTGCACCATTTAGGCATTGATCGTGATTTCCTCCATTGCAGCCTCCACATCCTCCAACCTCCTCCTAACTTTAACTATGAACACCTTCTCTATCTCTCCCGACCTTCAACAAAACCTCCTCCGCCACGACTTAAGAAATCTGCCTAGGTGTCATTCCCATGCCTAAGCTTTCTATAACATCGGCATTTATTATCAGTAATTATAATTAAAAACTAAAAAATAGGAAAATGCCTAGGCCGCGTCTAGGCTTCCGCCTAGGCTTTAGGCGTTGGGTCTAATGCCTAGGCCGCGTAGCGCTTTCAGTAACCTTGGTCATATCACTCTTAGGAGCGGAACGAATCACCTTCATGCCCATGCTCAGATTTATTATGGATATTTGGTCATTGTACCTCTAGCTTGAACAGAAAAGCTGAAAATCATTTCTAAAGGTCTTAAGCAAATAATTCATGGAGGAAACAGTCAGCACCTGTGGCTGAGTCAAGTTGCGTCTTAGTAACAAATAAGCATTAGAATCAAAATATCCTTGGGGAAACAATTTTCTAGATGCCTAGAAGGAGCATAAGAAGCTTCATATTTACTTGCGGATAGAAAATCTTAACACTATTTCAAATAAAAGCATGTCCACAGTTAATGCTTATTTTACTAATTCTGGATTAGGGTTTTTATTTGTCCAATGCAGATTTACCAATTGCATATCCCTCTTCTGTGCATCAGTGGCAGCATCCAGAGTCTGTTTGTGTCCAGTTGTTATTTACTTATCTCGTCTATTCTTTTCTACTTGTTGTTCCTATTGAATTTATGTTGTTTATAAATTTTATGTTTATTTTTTGGACACATGATCATGGAGTTTGAACCAAGGCCTCAACGAACTAGACATTTGGTAAATTGATTCTGTGGCACTCGATAGTTGAGCGGTTATTTTAGTTTGGTTTTGGCCTTGTGCTAGGTTGCTGTTACTTCTCAAACAGAAACTTATCTGGTACTTGGTTTATAATGCGGTTCTAGGGGAATATCTCGCTTTAAAGTCTTTCTGCATTGAAGTAACTTTCCTGGTTTCTTGGACAAGCAAGTTATCCAAAGTTATACATTGTACATTCCCATTGAATGTTGAAGATCTAGAGCTGTTTGAGCTGAAAAACTAGTATCTCCTGCTAGGCACACTTTAAATGTGTATTAGTATTTCCATACACCTTTCACCGGTCCATTGCTTGCCTCATCTATTGGCCAACCCAAAATGATAAGATTAAAAAGAAAGAGGTAAATTGAAATGTTGAAAAAAAGGCAACTTTCATTTTGTAAGTATCGCAAGTTCATGCTCTTCTTATAGTTTTGAATTTGATTGCATCTGGTAATGTAGTTTATCTGTTAATATGTTAACAGGAACGCCAACAACAGGAAGAAGATCTTAAGGCCAAAGAGGCTGAATTGATGCGGGGAAATCCTCTAATCAATATTAATAATGCTGCTTCCTTCAGTGTCAAGAGAAGGTAACTTGATCAATTTTAACAATTGTTTATATTGGCTGGATTCTGACCTTATAAGGTTTCCAATGGCTTTTGTTTTCTTATAATTTCTGATGTTGTAGGTGGGATGATGATGTCGTCTTTAAGAATCAGACTCGTGGTGAAGCGAAGGCCCCCAAACGTTTCATTAATGATACTATCAGGAATGATTTTCACCGAAAGTTTCTGCAGAAATACATGAAATAGTTCTCTCTTGGGAGCGGTTTCACAGATATTTTAATTGTCATGTTTGCTTCTGCAGCATCATCAAACTTCACATGTAATGTAAGATTGTCGTTGTGAGCCAGACTATCATGATTCTAATTCTATGCTTGGATGAGTTTATTATACTGGAAGTGAGATATGTTTATTTGCTGTCTTTTCATTTATTGTTAAGTTGATAGCAGTGGACATACTGAAGCTCCAAGAGATTTCAATCTCAAGTGCGTTCTGCGCGGCATCAAATTTAATTTTCTTTTTCTTCTTTCTCAGATACTTTCAAATGCGTGTGGAGGAATATGTTACTAGTGGTTTTCGCTGTTGTTAGATCTTGCTGTATGTGAATTAGTTCGTTCACTGCGGGTTACTGTAAGGCGAAAGTTAGCGCTAATGGTACTTAAGAGTTTAGTTTTTAAATGTTTCTGGCTTTCAAGGTATCAACTGTTGAGATGGCCGAGTTGGTCTAAGGCGCCAGATTAAGGTTCTGGTCCGAAAGGGCGTGGGTTCAAATCCCACTCTCAACATACATTTTTTCAGTTTGGAAAACATTTTTTCAGTTTGGAAAAAATTTCCAAACCTTCACACATAGATAAACAATCCCTTTTTGTCTTTAGATAAACAATCCCTTTTTGTCTTTAGATAGATAAACAAATAACATTTTCCCCAAAAAGGATAAACAAACAATCCCTTTTGTCTTTAGATAAACAATCCCTTTTTGTCTTTAGATCTGAATGAAACTCAAACCTTTAAATATAGAAGAATGAAAGTTTATATGTTTCTACAATCGTTTAGAGCTAAAATTGCTAGGACTTATATACGTTATAGTTTCCCTTGCTTCAAATCTACGTGCTCTCACTTGTGTTTTTGGCAATACTTGTATATCTCAAACTCTATAAAACTTGCACCTTAATATCTTATATCATAACCCATCGTGGTATTCTAGACGATTGGGAGGTTTCAATATGACTCCTCCTATTTTGGGTTCAATTCCGGACTAGATTATAAAAAAAATATATCTTATATTATGCAAATATGATAGTTTTGGTCTGAATGGTCCCGTATGACACTGACAAACTAATTTTAGAACTTTTTAGCCATTAACATCCGTTGGATTTATTGTTACACTCATCATAAATTTTGTTTTAAAAAAAATTCTAAAATAAACTTGTGAGTGCCACAAAGAAAAAATTAGAGCCAAATTCTCATGCTTGCATAACATAAAATATTAAAGTGCAACTCTTAGAAACTTCAAGGTATTTAAGTGCTAACAAAAACAATTAACTGTATATAAGTGCATGACAGAGAGAAGCATAAGGTATTTAAGTGCTAATTAGCCTTTATACGATGGATACAAACCCAAGTTCTTCAAAGTAGCATATTTTTAGATAAAGTCCTCAGTGACAATATCCAATTCTCTGATTATACAGGACCTATAGAAGGCTAGAAGTCTAGAACTACGTAAATCATAAGTATATCAAGGGATTAAGGGTATAATTGCAACGTGTCGTAACGAGTTGGGCTAACCACTAATTAAGCAGCAAATAGCACTATATTAGCAACTATATTTTGCCCAAAGGAATTTATTCCCAAATTTCCTATCCATTTTCTCTCTCTCTCTCTCTCTTACTTATAATAGTCGACGACGACAAAACCCACCCGCTCTTTCTCTCTCCTCTCCGATCGGAAAGGGGGAAAAATATATATCGAACCAACAAAAAACCCTAATTCTCTAGAAATCTTTCAATTTTTTCGCCCTCGCCCTCCTCCAAAACCTAATTGAAGACTTCGCTGTGGAATTCAAGAATTAGATGCTCAGATTCGCCCCCCCTTCTTCAGTTCGATCCTAGGGTTTCAGATCGATTAATGGTTTTGCGTAAAATTTTTTAGATACAACGCGCCAGAATCTCGAATTATCGCTTCTTAGGCTAGACCTGGCATTTTGATTTTTGCGCTGTTGAATGCCACTAGGGTTTTAGTTCATAGCTGAATCCTGTTGCTGTTAGTTTCTCGTTTTAGGAATGAGTTCAGAGATCGAGGATAAGGTGCTGCCGCCCGAATCGCAAAAGTAAGCATTTCCATTTGGGAGTTTTTCTTTTAGTTGCTCATGCTATTGAGAATTTAACCAGTTTATTGAGTGCTTGGAAACAGGAGCTCGAGGGTATCATATACTAGAGATTTTCTGCTGTCTTTGAGCCAGTTGGAAGCTTGCAAGCAGCTGCCTAGTGGGTTCAATGCATCGATCCTGAGGTACGAATTGGTTTCAAGGAACATTCAACGATGGAGTCTTTCTGATGTGTAATTGGGCTTAAACTTGGATTTATATTTGGGCAGTGAACACGGAGACGATATTAGTTTGGGGGTTGATCGGCAAAGAAATTTAGGGACGTATGTACGAAGAAACCAGGGGAGATGGGATAGCCAGTCCTCTGGTTCGAGCGACAAAGATGGAGATTTGCAATCTGATCGGGATCCTGTAGGTTCGTTCGCCATCACTAACCACTGATGGTTTAATTTCTGAAAAATGTATTGGGATCATGTTCTCAGTTGATTATATAACTGTTCTATGCTTTGTGGAGCTTTTCTGATTTATAGAAGATGTTGTGCTGATGATTGTCACGCTTTTCTTCGGAAAATACAAACCTTGCCTGTTTGGATATGAGAGTTAGGAAGAAGTTATAATAGAATAATCCTATATTAATGCCCGGAGACAACATATATTTTTTCCCTCGTAATGACATGGCAGAGTTTTCATTTGAATATCAATGAGGACATTTCCTCTTTCTGACATCTAAACTCTAATTTTCCTACTATTATTTCATGATCCAATTATTGAGTGTGATCTTCAAACCCTAGCTCCTAACAGAAATAGAAACTAACAAGAATAACCAGCCATTATCACTGTCTAGTTTGCACTTGCTTTTGGTTAAATATTTGCTAACTGTTGGTCCATAGTATTCATATCATGTTTGAGGATACCTACCCCATTTTTTGAACTATATTTATGTAGGCTTCTCTGATTACCTTCAAGAATTAAAATGGGCATAATCCGTCACACTATCTAGAACATGAGAATGTGTTTATTTCCTTATTTGTATGTCAAGCTGATACTTGGATCTAGGACTGAACGCTGGGTTAGAACTTTTGTTAACAGATTTTTATGATGTGAGGTTCAAGTCCTGCTGATCCAAGTTTGGAATGGACCTGAAGTCATCTATATATATGCATAGCTGAACTTGATGATGCAGATTCATTTTCGCAGTTTAAAACTTTTTAATACCAAAGTCCTTAATATTTAACCCCTCACCCCCCCCCCCCCCCCCCCCAAAACCTGTTCATTCCAGTTTCTTGTTTCCACTTTAACTTAGCCTTTCTGTGGGCCTCTTGTTTGTGCTCCAACTAGTGAATATGTTTGTATGTTTTTTTGTTCTTTGCTAGCTCAGGTAAGGAATATTTCTCATAAATTCCTAAAAGCCACATTTACAATAAAGATAGTTGTATGATGTAACTGTAAACATAGTCGTTCAAATCCTTCAAATGCATGTGAATAAATTGTATAGTACAACTCAATTTGGGCCTCAGTCCAAATTGATTCGACCTAAATTCAACAAGTAGGACCTATACTATATTCATCGATTTCCTTGAAAGGAAGAGGTCAGGGCCTAGAAGTATTAAGCGCTGACCCATCATAGCCCTATTATGTCATTTGATCATGTTGTGTTGTTTGGTTCACATTTCCATTTGGTTGTTGATTTCCTCTTTATCACATGCTTATTAACTAATATTTATTTGCCATTGTAATGACTTTAATTGACCGTTTGCTGTCTTATGATATATTTGAGTCATGCAGATTCTGATAGGCAATTTGGTCGACGTTATCGGCAAAGTTCAGAGCATGATGGGCTATTGGGAAGTGGTGCATTTCCTAGACCTACAGGATACTCAGCGGGAAAGGCTCGAGTAAATGCTCCTTATCAACTTAATAGGAGCACTGAACCTTATCAGCCTCCACGACCATACAAGGTTTTGTTTCCACAGATTACTGGCGTAACCTTTCATTGGAATTTTCTTCTTCTGTCTTCTTTACTTCCTGCCAGTTGTCTTTTTCTCTGATCTTTTGTAGAGAACTGAGTTTTTAGTTTGTTTGTTATCTATTATCACTAATTTATTTTGAGCCAGTATGTCTGAAGTAGTATCCTGCCCCCCCAACAGAAGCGTAAATTGATATCTTGAGTACTAATTCCTTTATGTAACTGGATCGTGATTTTACTTCCAGGCCATGCCTTATTCGCGGAAGGATAATACTGATTCGTATAATGATGAAACATTTGGGTCTAGTGAATGTTCAGGTGAGGACAGAGCAGAAGAAGAAAAGAAGAGAAGAGGTATTATTTTTGTGGTTACCCACCGGATCTTCTCTGCAAGTATTTTAGTTATTTTGTTTATATAAGATCTCAAGAAAGTTTCTGTTCACTGAAGTGTCCTCTCCCCTTTTTTTTTTGTGCAGAATCATTTGAGTTAATGAGGAAGGAGCAACATAAAGCATTGCAACAGAAGCACAAACAGAGTGTTGATAATCATAAAGAAAATCTTGATACTGATATCATTGCGCTATTAGCAAATTCTGCAGATGAAAATAGCATGAGTAAAAGCAAGTCAGATGAACCTGGAATAGCTTCCCTCTCCCATACTAATTCATCTAGATCTAGTTTACACATACAAGCTCCTGCATCGAGGCCCCCTGTTCCACCTGGTTTTAGAAGTTCTTTAGTTGACAAAAACCTTTCTGTCCAGTGTTCAACTGCTTCCCTTACATCAGAGGTAACTTCTGAAATTGCTTAACAGTTGTGTTTTCCCCCCCTTATAGCGTACGAGACATCGAGAGGAGTTAGTAAATTGAAGAATCATATTTGATGTTTATTTTTGAGGTTCTACTTTATAGGATCTCTTGTATCCAGTTGCTTCCCACCAAGTACTAAAGATTCAACCATACAAACATTAAACTGGTTTCACAGCCACCATTTTGTCATGATTTCCTTCGTTCTATTACATTATCAGTTAAGCTTCAACCTACATGCTTTAAGCGTTCTAAGCTTAAATATGACTATCTTTATGGTATTACAAAGTGTTAAAGCATGAGCATGCTTGAAGATGGATCATGGAAGATTTGCATGATGTGCCTTTGAAGGATAACTTATTAATTTAGTTCTCTTTTATGTGTCAATTTAATTCCTCATGGAAATCCAGTGGGATTTGAAATGTCCATGTCAGCTTTGTTTTCCTTATGTCTTTTTATTGAGGCATGAATCATTTTATTGTAGATGAATGATGAGATGGAAACTATTGTATCTTGTTTTTTCCTGATCGTGGGAAGAAATGTCACTTAATTTCATAGCATCATCACCTTTTCTATTAACATTTTAAAATTAGATTTCACAAAGGTTGTTGACCGAAATATGAGATGTTTAGAGACTTTTCCTTCTATGAGTTTAAACCACATAAAAAGCATAGGTTTCCCTACCTGTTAATTGGTTTCAAGAATTTATAAGTGCCCCTTCCCCATAGTTTCTTTAGTCAAGAATTTGCTGGCAATTTAGAAGGTTGACAGCTAATCTTATAATTTGATTGATCTCCATGGATTTCTTTAGACACATAGCTTGAGCACATTTTAACGTGAAACTTAGTTGCTGTTGTTGATGATTCGTCATAATTACTGATTGTACACTGATTGTACTGCTTACCTGAGGAATTTGGTAATATTACAACTGATAGATGGCAGTGTAGATGGCAGAGGAAGGCGGTTCTTCAATCCTGTCAACTTTTTTGCACATTATTTACTCTTTCATAAAGTAATGAAGTTTCTTGTACTTATTGATTTTCTGATTGATGGTCTTCGATTCTTCTTCACCCTTTTTAATATATGAGCTGCAGTTAGGTATAAGTCTTAAACCAAGCAAGGACTTACATTCCAGCGGAGTTGGGTCAGTTAAATTCCACAATAACAGTCTTTTATTCCGTTTTCTTCCAGTTCATGGATTTATGCCGCAATTTGCATATTTGTTTGGGTATTAAAATTTGTGGTGCTTAAAGGTTATGAACGGATTTGTTTCTCTATTGCTGTGTATATATGAAATATATTTCTTAATTATAGCTTCTCTTTAAAAATGCTGATACTTTATGTTAATATTGTTGTAATGATACATGTCTTCTTTTACTCAGGGGAATACTATAATTGGGAAAAAACATTCTCTTAGCATCAAGGATAATAATCAGGATAACGTCTGTATTCCAGCTGCTTCTACACCCGTAAACTTGGGTAAAAGTGCACCCAAGGTTTCTTATCAGTTGTCGATTGATGCAAATGAAAAGCGTATGGTTCCGATAATTAGTGCTGAAGTTTTGAAGCCTTCAGCAGATTTTGAAAAAACGTCTAGTAACGCAGCTGTGCAGGAAGCCAGTGAGGTTTGGGAAGATGATGTTGTTATCATGAATGACTCCTCATGCAAGAAAGGGCTCACATCTGAAAGAGTAAATGCAGTTAGTCAAGACAATACTACAACAATTCTCGAAAAATTATTTAGCAGTGCGTTATCAAAAAATTATGCAACGTCACCTAATAATCTTGAGGTATATTCCCTTGGCTAATATCATTTCCCACACTTGCAGATTTGCTATACTATTATATTCACATATAGCAATTTGCTTGTCAAATACTTCTGTTATCTGCTGTATAGTTATTACTTACTGTTCTTGGAATATCCACACTCCTGTGTATGCCTATGCGAAATGCTTGAATATAAATCTGATTGCACTCATCATAATTGAAGATGTGAGTTAAAACACAGGATTTATTGGGGTTGTCAATGACCAGAAAATAAAACTTATAATTATTATTATTTAGTCAAACCTTGTAGAATCGGAGTCTGCATGTATGATCGGTCCATAATGAAAACTATACATCACTGACAATATATAGTTCTTGTTTCATAAGAGGTTCAATTCTAGGAGAGTGGTGTCACCTTGATAAGGGGTTCAAGTGAGCTTCAAGTTCTCTAAAGTTCATAGGCCCATCCTCTTGCCAGAATGGGGGCAACTATGCACCACATTCTAAGTAAAGGACAACCGTGAATCGGATTTATGAAATTTTATGTTATGCTTTCAGCTTTAAGTCAACCCTCATATTTCGGTATATAGATCCTTCTTAGGAAAGCATAGGCAACTCAACAGATGTGTCTTTTAATAAAGGCTACAGGGCTATTATGCCAGTGTGGGGGCGTACCTTAATGATCACGTAGATTAGGCTCAACCAACCAAGCTGTAACCCTCCAATGAATTGAGTATGAAACTGAGAAGGTCTGGTATAGGAATTGTGTCCATGTGGGGTGCATTGTGAACCAAAGAGCTATGATAAAGCAGTCATACATCCTGTTCGTCTCCATTGCCTACACACATCATAACCCCCAAATCTTTACTTCTCTTACTGGTTACCACTTTTACTGAAACAAAGTTAGAATTAGTCTTCTGGGTTAATCCTGCCTGTTTGTATTATTTGTTTGATTTTGACGAACTATCAAACTGTATTCAGGGTTGTTGAACATGTCCAAAACTTACCTAACAACTTCTCTGGAAATTTTAAGAAGAGGAGAGAAGTAGGTGTAGCCTTTGAACTGCCTCAAGAATTGATATGTTGGCGTTTTGGAAGTGCGTTGAATGTATTTTTAAGAAAAATTATATAAAAAAAGAATTTACACTGTTGCTGGGAAATTTTTAATCCATAATGATATCAAATGGAACTCTGTAATTGAACTCGTTAATTGAACTCGTAGATCAAACACGCTGGCTTTTTCCAGCCTTGTTATTTTTTGGAAGAAGTCCTTGAACCTAGCTCTGGAAACTAGAAGCTAGCTATGATGCATATTTGTTAGTATAACAGCATGTAGATGGTCTTATTCTGTTTTGCTGCCTCAAGAAATTCTTTTGTGTATTATTTTTATTTATCAAGATGTCGAGTATCTTTCTTGCAAATATAAGAGCTACTTTTTAATATTCGTCTTCTTCTGCAAATTGATCGGCACCATGCTGTTGTTCAAATATCGTGTTTCTTGTCATATTCAAAAGCTAAAATGCATCATTTGAAATTATAATATTTATTGCCGACATATAAATAACCATGCTATGTTACTTCAATCATTACTTGCCTAAGCATATATGGTTTGGAAGTGAAGCTGGTTCTTCAGTGCCTCTACCTGGTTGTCAATCGTTTTGCAATGATTTTGCCTTGTATATTCTTCTCTGTACGAAGAACTAGCTTGGATATTAGTTTTATATTGTTCTATTTTTCAATAATTCTTGATATATGTGATGTTATACATATTTTGTGCCCAACCTGCTATTGAATTTCAGCATCAAGGTGTTAAAGCTGACAAGGAAAAATGGGATCCTGTATTATCTGAATCTTCCAAGTCTGCTCATTGGTTTTCTGAAAATGGTAAGCTTCAGTGCATTTGCAACGGGTAAGAACCTCAAAGCATCTGTTCTTCTAAGGTAAACTAACCAATCTGCTCCTGTTTCTTTGTAGAGAAAAAATTTGAGGATTTTTCATCCAGAGAGTTGCTCTCTTTAATTGTCAGTAATGAGAAATCAGGTTTGCTGGTGTCTACATCTGATGAAAAGGCTGGTCAAAACATCCCACTAAAGTTGACTTCTGAAAGTGTTGTTAATCCATCGAAACTCCCAACAATCCCTATAACATGCTCAGTTACTGGGGTTCCTGAAAATTGTTCCTTAAGTGATAAAAAGAGCCCAAATTTGTCTGTGCTCACGTGTGAGGATCTTGAGCAGTCCATCTTAGCTGAGGTGAAATTTACCAAACCAATTCAGCATCACTCTGATGAGGGAGGTTGGACTCCAGCTGATGGTAAATCTGAAAGAATGAAAGCTGTTATTGATGACCGTGCATCAAACCATCTCCTTTCTTTGTTACAGAATGGAACAGGCTTGGAAAATTCAGTATCTTCTTGCCCGCTTGTTATTGAATCTGCTGACAGCTTTTGTGGTTCTAAAGTAAACGCTCCTTTTGATCATATTTCTGGTGACAGTGCCGTTAAAACTCCTGAGAAGGTCAATAGCTCTGAGAAGACACTTACACTTGAAGCATTATTTGGGGCATCATTTATGAATGCTCTGCATTCAGCAGAAGCCCCAGTCTCGGCTCAGAGAGGTTCAGTTGACACAGTAAATAACACTGAAGTTATGCAACCTCATGGAGTGTCTCTTCTTGAGGCTTTAAAACCTGCTGACATGGGTACTGAGGAGGGAGAAGCTGGGGAAATTCAACTGCCAGAGGAGGATAGTTTAATTACTGTTAGTGATACTGTGAATGCTGTAACCACTGACCCTTTCTCTTTCAACCATGTGCATAAACCTGAGGAATTCTTGCCTGAAAACAATAATGTGGAAAATAATGATAAATTTATTAATGCTATCTTCAGAGACGAAGAAAGATTAAGGAAACATGTTTCAGATGGTCCAGTTCATCTTCAGAAGGAACCATTAAAGATGGTTGATCCTAGTGATCTTTATCGTCAGTTACATGGTAGACCATGTTCACACTTTCCTCATCAGATAGATCAATCACGGCCTTTGTTTCCCCCACTGGATCATCCTTTCCATATCAATCCACAGATGAAGTTTGCAGGCCAAACTGGCATGCATCATGATTCTCACCGTCCTTTTCGTGAGAATATTATTCCCCGGCAAGATTTCAACAATGCGGGTGCACCGAGATTAAATCCTGCAGCTTTCCATTATTCTATGTTACAGAACGTGCCAGCTCCAGGTAATTTTCATCCGCATCATGCAATGCAGAGCTTGCCAAGAGGTTTACAGCCATCTTATCCAATGAATCACGCACCTGGCTATGTGCATGAGATGAACACTATGCACAATTTTTCTTTACATAACCGGCAACCGGATTATAATGGCGGCCCTGCAATGGGATTACCTGGTAAATTTCTTTCTTTATTGATGTCACTTTTTCTGTTCTTCCTTGAAAATTTTGCATTTACTTTATGTGGTTCTGCGGAGTCTCTGTCGGCTACTGCCTCAAAACGTCGTTAAGCAGCAGAACTGAAAATAGTACTTATAAATGTATTATTACTTGGCATATTTTTTTTTCAATGTCATGGTAGATAACAACTTATATAGATTCACGTGCTATTTAAGAAAAACTGTTGTCTTCATGACTTTCTTCTGTGTGTTCCAGCTCTACTAATATTTTTCACTGTTTGCAGGGTCTGTTGTCGGTGGTGGTATGGGCGCTCACCCAGAAGCTCTTGAAAGGTTGATTCAGATGGAGATGAGAGCTAATTCAAAGCACCTCCAACCTCCAGTTGGTCACCACATTCCTGGAGTTTATGAACCCGAGAACATAAATTTCAGGTATAGGTGAATCCATAAGTAAGCTGCTCATGTGTGAATTTCCTGTATACAGAATGTGTACCTTTTTTCCGGCGTGTATTCTCCTAGTTCTTCCCATCTCCTTCCAAAAAATAGTGTATTGAAAGGGACCCAAAAAAAAAAAAAAGGATTTTGCTCATTTTCCCTATATCTAGGTTCTTGGGGAAATAGTGTGTTCAGTTGGATTATCAGCTACAGTTCTGCTGTTGATAGCTTGTGGAAATTCAGTAGATTTTATTTCCGAGCATTTATACCACGTTCTTTGCAGTTATATGGCAAATGGTTTATGGCGAGTTTGAAAAACATAGTATCCGTATATTATGCCTAAATAAATCCATCCAATGTTCGGTTATTGAACAGAGGCAGCGTATATAGTGAAGATCTTGTAGGCAGCGATATAGTTTTGGAGGATCTTGCTACTGCTTGTAGGAGTCTTTTTATTGACTAATGGTTCAAACAAACCGCAAAACTGTACAAGGTTAGTTTCCCTTTTGAAATCTGTGAGATTCTTGCTATAGCTTAACTCCATGTTCTGTGTATAATACAAGTGCTTTAAGCTTCAGAAACACATAAATAGGTTGTTGCTTGCTTCATCAGCCTGTTGTCCTCTCATGCAAAGAAGAAGAAAAAAAAAATGGTCTGACCTTTCAATTCCTTGGACCTTTCTGCGGTACAAACAGTCCTAGATGTCAAGTTCCTTCAAATAGAAGTAATAGGCTCAGTACTTGACAGCTGGTTGTTATGATCGCCTTGTTGAACCCTCTCTCTCTCTCACCCCCCTTCGATTTACTCCCATCAACCTATTTGCTGGGTGTTACTCATTGAGGCATTTCCCCTGGTTAAGCTTTTTCTTGAGATATCACGATATTTATTGCATCTGACTCGTACGCTAATAATCATCAACTGATCTGTCTCTGATAAAGAGTATTTTTACTTCTGCTGATCGACAAAGGAAAGAGAACCACACGCTTTGTTATTCTTGAGTACTTGTGTACAGGGGGAATCCCCTTCTGTATCATCTCAGTGTACTGTATACTTTGTTCCATCTGAAAGTTATCTGCGCGCCTGTTGGGTTCAACTGTGACTCGAGCATGACCGAAATCATCTTTGCAGAAAATAATGCCTATGTTTGCATTTTGGGCAAACAGAATTCCCAGCTTTATAAAGTCTGTGCGACTTCTATGCAACAGAAGGAGCCGTGGTCAACGTCTTGCTTAACCTTCTTTCAAGTCAGCTATACATAGAAGTGAGCTTAAGGTAGTGTTTGGAGCGATTCAGGTTCAAATCTCACTTGACGAACATTTAAGATGGATTTTAAAAAAGAGCGTGTTGAGTAAAATACTTCAAGTTTCTTATCGTGCGCATGAAAAGAGCAATAAAAGAATGTTAGGATATAATGTAAACGACATTGATTATCAGATATCAATTTCGACTCTACATCATCATGACTACTAAGATTGTGACCCGGGCTAGGTTTCTCCACACAGGTGATGAATTAGAGGAAGCCATATTGACAGTGGTCCCGGTGACACGTGTAATTTATCTATATAATTTATATAATTTGATGACGATAGTGGAATATCTGTCGCAGATTCATGTCTGGTTGAAGCAGCCACATAAACAATTCAAGCCATACCAGAAAAAAGAAGAAATTTTTTTAACATTGAGTTGGAATTAGATTTATTAGCTTACCAAATTGTTCTCTTTGGATCAACATAAGTTTTTAGATCTCTCATGAGAAGTTCTCTACTACTCGTATCAAGACGAGTTATCTTATTAAAGAATAAGCGTAGACCACCCGAAAACTTGTAAACAATGCGAAAAGGTTTTGCAGAGAATAATAACAATATCAAATACGTGCCTCCATGAACAAATCCAGGATGCAAATATTTGTGTGTGCTCCTCAAGGATCCTGATCACAGAATGCAATTATATGAGGATGGTCTCTCACTCAGAGGATGGAGATTTGGGGGCACGTGTATTGAAGAGGAGAAAGACAAAAACCAGCCATGATCACATTTAGATGCTGTCCCAGTCGTTTTCTCAGTCATAAATGAGAACGAGCGATGCGGGACTATCTTTTTTTTTTATTTATTTTTAAAATTTGTTCTTCTCATAATACAGCTAGCTAAAGCTAATAATTTGGCTTTGTGCAGCTAGGAAAAATATCCTACTGGAGGATACACTAAGGGGCTGTTTGGTTACTTTCCTCTATTTTCCATAACCCACTTTCCTTCATTTTCTTGTGTTTCCATCACTTTCTTT
>JBAKGM010000365.1:2492363-2518814 GCA_037177215.1 Asparagus racemosus
GAAGGTGAGGAGGTGCATAACTAATAAGAGTTTTTATTTATTTAATGAAAGATTAATTAGAGATAATGACATAGTTACAATTTATTAAAATTTGAGAGGGCAAAATAGAAAATTAAAAGTTTTAACACCCCATTCCTCTTTTTATAGAAGTATAGATATAGATAGATATAGATATAGATAGATATTGATATGCATTGTTGGTTGGTACGTATACATATTTCGGTGATACATCAAGTATAAATACACATCTAATGGTGATATATATATCAGTATTTTCTGTATATCAATTAATGCAACCATGTATTCTTCTTTCATGCATTAATTGAAATAAAGGACTCTTTGCGCACATGGGATATTTCATGTTTGTCTAATTCTCAAATGTTGAAACTTTGTAATTAAATTCGAATTAGCACACTATTTCGCAACTATTCTTTAGTAGAATATCATCAAATAGATAAAATTATATCTCAAATCTATCAGAAGTTTTTCTATATATAATTATCTGAATGAAAACTTAAAAAAAATAAGAACATTTCTTTTATTTTTCGAAGGAAAAAGCAGGGCAAGGTATCATCTACAAAAAGGGCATTTCATTTCAAATGCTTAATTTCCCACGATCAATAACTTGTTTCTTACATATTTCTTTCTCATTTTCTTTAATTTGTTTCTTTTTCTTTATCTAGTTGGAAGACTTTTCTATTTATTTTCCATCAATATTATTTTCATTTCTTCTTAATGTCCTCTTTTTCTCTATATGTTTAGATAATTTTCATCTATCTCAATTGTGGTTAAGATAGAAGCCAGAAAGTTAGATAATTTTCATCTATCTCAATTGTGGTTAAGATATAAGCCAGAAAATATAGGGAAAAAACAACAAAATTTTGATAGACAAAGTAAAAAAATGTTCTCCCTTAATTTCCAATGTATATTTTTCTTTCAATTAGCTATTTGGATAGTTTCATGTTTCTCTCTTTTTCTTCAATGTGGAATTAACTACAATCTATTGTCTCGACATCTTATTTATTTCTCCCTTATCGATGTCATAATTGGGGATTTAGCAGGCCAAGAAACACCTTGGATTCAATGTCTAACTGTGCTAGTCCTTAATCGCAATTGTTTAGGTAAGCTTATGCTAGATAAACTACCTAACTAAGAAAGAGGCAAAAATCAATAAAGATTAATTCAGTAAAATATTTGAGATAAACTGATTATTATAATTGAAATCTAGTTTTATGCAAAGCAAGATTTTTGTAGCAATTATCCTACGATATATCCATAAACAATTACTCCATTTAATATGCACAGTAAACTGTATTTATTTTCCTTTTAACGAGTTACATCTAATTGAGCCAAATCAGAATATTATTTTATTCGTATTTTCTTAGACTCTCGATATTTACTTAATCCAATTATTGCTTCCTCAAATCATATTTGATTTGAATGATTTCCGAAGATGTGGTTTGACTCCTTAACTCTATAATTTTTCCTTATATCTTCCTAAGAAACAAGATGTCAAGTAAGCTAGTATCATTTTTGTTCTATCCGCACTCAAATATTGTCATTCAGAACTTCTCATTTGTGTTTTTTTATGGATTTCCAAGAGGAGTACAAATCTTATTTGAACACCAGCCTACGAGAAGGATATTCTGAGCCATTGACAGGATGGTCATGAAAACGATTTGCAAATTTCAATTGTTTATTTCTGGATTAGTAGATTCATAACACAATGTTTCAATACAGAGTATTCTGATAAAATTTATATTCATCCAACGCTATCATAATTGCTCGCCACGTATGCATGGTTATATATAGTTCTTCCAATATAACACAACAAATAAGTATAATGTATGCAATATATCTGTAGTTTTAAAATTTAGCACAAATTATACTCATGCATACCATAGAATCCAAAATTCATATATCACGCAACATGAAATGTGTTTCCTAGAGAGCGTAGCCTACTAGGACACAACCTCTCAAAGGGAATAAGGAATACAAAGGAACAAAAAAAGTTCTCCCCGTGACTCTAGCTCACGCACAAAACGAAGCCAAAACCAAAAACAAAACAAAACTTCATCATGTATAACAGAGAAAAACCAAAACCCTAGCTATATGTATCTTTCTATCAATCCAGCCACATGCATCTTTGTTCCCACACGCGCACAAAAACAAAACTCACAGCTTGCCACATCAGTACGCTGCTCCGGTTTCCCCCTCGCAAGCGTGCCAAATTCTGGTACCGAGGAGGAGGTGTACAAATTACCCACGTACCCAGAGCAACCCTCATTATTTTATTCCAGCCCCTCCCTCATCATCTCTAGAGAGAGAAACGAGAGAGAGAGAGAGAGATTATCGTGTATTAAATTTGGGGGTCAGATTCGGACTCAGAGTGGACCTGACCTCGTGCATGAGCAGCGCCGTGCGGGTTTCAATCACTGACGTCACGCCTTTCGGCACGCCATTGCAGATTGCCACAATCAATACTCCTCTCTTTATTTCTTTTTTATTTATTTTATCTTCGTTGTTTTTTTTATTATAATAAAGTCCAAACTCCAACAACCATTAATTATTAGGCTGGTATATAATACTACCTCCTCCTTAATTAACTACATTAACCCATGCATGCACAGAATTATATACAGAGAGACGCCTAGAGAGAATCATTCTTGTCTCATAGAATACACATAATTTCGCTCATACTAGTTATGAGGCATGGAAATTGGCGCTTAGTTACGCTACATACATGTAATTATGAATAAATTATGTTTTGATAAATGTGTGTGAAGTGCATCGCGCCATTTTGAGAAGATGAACATCTAATTTAAGAGAATTAGAACAACAATATATAGTATGCAAAAGTTCACCTTACATATTATTTAGCTATACTCGCTACTAATTAATTAATTCATACTGATGAGGCTCACCTAAGAATTGAGGCGATTGAGCAAGTGATGATCGCTGGAATTGTGTTCTTGATTCTGCTCCATTCGAACCGGGGATCGATCTCCACTAATGTCGGCGTTTTCTTCTTGGTCCTGGCTCTCCCCTTGCCCTTCTTCCTCATTTCCTTCCTCGTTTCTCTTCGCCTCATTTGAGACCACGATCGCATCCAAAAGCTCAGAATTGGTCTCTTTTCGGCCATGGTTAGCGTTGGACAGCGACGGAGTTTTGGAGTAGAGCTGGTCGAGCTGGTGAAAGTAAGGGCAAGTTTTTGAATGCTGAGGCCTTTTCTTGCCGCTATCTTTCGTCTTTCGAAAATACTTGTTAATGTTCTCCCATTTCTCCTTGCACCTCTTTGCACTGCGCTGATAACCCATCGCCGCCATTGCCAGGCTCACCTCCTCCCACAACGGGCCCTTCAAACCGGGCTCCTGGAACTTCGATTCGAACCCGCTTCGAACCCGAATCAGCGCCTGCACTTCGGCCTTCGGCCACCGGCTAGAACTGAACTGCATTAGCCCGCCGCCACCGCTGTTGTTGTTGTTGTTGTTGTTGTTGTTGGTGCTGTCGGCATTGTAAATTTCCACCGCGTTGTCCTCGTTGTTGTCCTTCTGCTGAGACTCTTCGGTGAACTGCGACTGGAATTGGGCTTTCGTGGGGAGGTTCAGGCTCTCGCCGCTGATCTTTTCGAGGAAAGAGATTATGGCCGCTTCCCTGGTCGCCGCCAGTGCCCGCTCCTGCGCTCTGGCCGCGGCCTCCCGGTTCACCTTCGCCGCCTCCTGTTTCCTGCAGGCTTCTTCTCGAGCGCTCCTCTCTTGGTCTTTCTTTTCCATCACGTCCAGAAATTTGCGGTGCAGGCTTTCCTGGTGGTCCATTAGCTGCTTGACCAGCGATTCGAAGAATGTCACGATCGAGCTCAGCTGCTTCTGCTGCCTCCGTTTTCTGCCGCGCTTCCTCCGCACCGCACCGCCGCTGTCACTATTCTCCTTCTGAGTTTTCTTCTGCGGCGCGCCGTCCGCGTTGGATGTGTCGGAGATGTTGTCGGGCTGCCCGTGCTCTGCGGTGGGCCCCGGTGCGGTTAAGGGCACCAGAGGGTTATCGTCGCCGGTTAGGGCGGAGCCCGAACCGGTCTGGTTGTTGTTAGTTTCCCCTCCGCCTCCGGCGCCGACTCCGCTGCTGCCGCCAGGCTTGTAGATGGCCTCCAATTCGCTGAAGAGCTTGTAATTGCTGTCGGTGGCCGCGGCGGCGCCGCTGTCGTTGCTCTTCTTAAAGTGTTTGACGCTGGAGGAGCTGCTGATCTCCGCAGCGCTTGCTGCTGCTGGTTGCTTGTCTTTGGCTGGTCTTTTGTTGTTCGGGTTGATGAAGTCTATGTCCAGTGGCCTCCTGTGACATTTTGAAGAACACCCACGAACACAAAAAAGAGAGGAAAAATTTTTGAAAATAGATTTCGAATGTTCACTGAATGAAATGTTGTTTTTGGGTAGTTTGCTTTTACTTTCTGCCAACCTTTTATCCGTGAGTGATCTAATTCCTAAAAGCTATGTCCTAGGAATCACAGTCACAGTCTCTCATTTTCACTACAACCTAATTAATTTAATTAAATTTTTTTCCTTCTTTTTTATGGGTTTTTATTGAACTTGTAGTACAACTAAACGCAAGGAAAAAATTTCAGATCTTTAGAGGGAAAAAAAAAAATTTACTTACCAAAAGGGCTCCTTGATATTAGCAGCAGCAGCAGCAGACTCCTCTTCTCGATGCCACGGATGACGATGTTGATGATGAAGATGGAGTCTGCTCTCAGATCCATCATCATCACCCTGAAGAATACCCTCATCTTCATTAATCCCATCTCTACTCCCTCCTCCTCCTCCTCCTCCGCTGCTCTCATTAACCCCGAGCTTAAAATTCATCGCCGCGAGAAACGACGGGCCGCCGCCGCCGCCGCCCATCATCCTCGCCGGCGAGTTCGAGTTCTCGGGCCCCGACTCCTGATCCAAACCCATGTGCTGCTGCTGCTGCTGCTGATGCTGCTGCTGAAACAGCTGGAGCTGATGGTGATGGTGAACGTGATGGTGATGGCTCTGCTGAAACAGCT
This sequence comes from Asparagus racemosus, assembly GCA_037177215.1. NCBI lineage: Eukaryota > Viridiplantae > Streptophyta > Magnoliopsida > Asparagales > Asparagaceae > Asparagus > Asparagus racemosus. Next base: position 2,497,399 of record JBAKGM010000365.1, read on the forward strand.
GCTGGGTTATCGGAATCGGCTGCCCGAAATGCGCGAAATGCGGCGGCATCGGCGGCGGCGGCGGCTGCTGGAGATGATGCTGGAGGGGGTGAAATTTCTGGACCTCCGACGTGCCGGAGTTGGAATTCTGCGGCGGCGGCGGCGGCGGAGAGGTGGATATTGAGAAGAGAGAAGACGGGCAGCCGTCCATCATGAACTGCTGCATCTCCGAAACTCCCCCGCCGTAGTTTGAGTGCATCCTTTAATCGCTTTTAGAGATCTGTGGAGGTTTTCGAAAACATTGGGAAATTTTTATTTCAAGGGGAAAGAACTGAGCTTTTTAAGTAGGAGAATGAGATGAAAGGGTGAGTGGTAGATAGAAAGGTTAAAAGGGGGGCTTGAGTACAAATAATGATGTCAGCCAAGCTCACTTTTGATTTCTGTTATATAAGTTTAATTAGTATATTATTATTATTATTTATTTATTTATTTATTTTTTTAATTTGTGGTAGAGGGTAGATTTTAGCAAACCCCTTCGCCCGTGTAATATTTTTAGCAAAAGCCCACTTTTATTGGGTGTTTGTAAACCCCATGAGCATGTCATTGAATCTGGTGCTGACGTCATGTTCGTAATTAGACTGAACTGTAGGCTTCTGCTTGACTAATTGTTTAATTAATTTTTTAAATGAAGGAGGGTTGTGATATGTGGATTTTGAAGCGCGGACAAAGTGTTTAAGGGCAAATGTGCGCTCGGATTTGAAAAGGGACCTCTTTTTTCAATTTCTTGTTTTTTGATATATTTATTTTTCCTAGCTTGACGGAAAAAATATTGAAGGGGAGGGCTTTTGTGCAAACTTCCGTTTGTTTTATACAGAGGAGGGGACATTGACAGAGGCAAGTGTCACGAGAATAGGATGGCTTGCAGGGGAAATGGACGGCTGGATGGAGCTCGACAAGAGTGTCAGCTGATTGGGCACTCGATTGCGATTCCACTCCTACCGCTAGTCTCTCTATACGGGCGCCCTCACAGAGGCCCCGGTATCGCGATTCAATGCGGGCGTTGGGTTCTGTCGGTCGCTGGAGGACTCTGGCGTCGTGGAGCCGACGGTGGGGATGTGAGGTGGGGCCCACGGGGGACCTGATATTTCGAAAAATTTCTGGCAGGAGCGCGTCACGTGCTGCGCCATCTGCAGGATGCTGGCCGGGGTTTTGTTTTGTTTTTGTTTTCTTCTGCTGCTGGAATTGGATGGATGATTAAAGTTTTAAAGGGAAGATCTGGGCCATTGGTTTTCTTTTTTTCTTTTCTCTTTTTTCTTTTTGTTTTTTCCCCCTCCTTCTTGTGGTACAAGAAGGGTTTGATATTGGGTATTGGGTATTATACACATTGAAGAGAGTTCGATCCAAAAGGTATAACTGGAAAAAAAAAAAAAAGATAAATGTGATATCTTTTGGGTTAATTGCGTATAGACCCCCCATGGTATCGGCTAGTTGCGATTGACGTTCCATAGTTTTAATAACTGTGCGGATAGAACCCTGTAGTATTTTCCTAATTATGTGTAGCCCTAAGTTCAACAGTCAAAAAAACTAGCAACTAGAGGATTATGCACCAGTAGAACTGTAGACGATCTATCTATCCCTGCACATTTTATATCCTTTAATGAGTCAGGAAGATTAATTTAGGGGATCTATCCGTACAATTAAAACTACAGGGGTATTTATTCGTAATTGGATGATACTACGGGAGATCTATTAGGGTTTTTTTTAATGATAGAAGGAGTGTTTGTTATTGGATATTGGATGTATACATAGAAGAGAGTTCGATCCATGGTACCCCCGCCAAAAAAAAAAAAAAAAAAGACCCACCCCACCGCAAAAAAAAAAGTATCGCTTAGTTGTGCATAGAACCCTTGTACTACTTGCCCAAGTGTGGATAGTCCCCAAGTGAGCTTTTCGACTCATTCAATTGTAAAAAACATTAGCAATTTGGAAGTCAATATAAGCACCAATAGAACGCTAGGGAGTATATCTATGTCTACATTTTTAAGTTACTTTCTTAAGAGAAATTTACTCATGGGGTCTATTTGCACAATTAGAACTACATGGTTCGATTCACAATTTGACGATGCTAAAAAGGTCTATCCTCTGTTAATCCTTTTTCTTATTGTCTTTACATTCAAGTGACTAATAAAAAGAAGTGAGATCGTCTATTTTTATCTTAAATTACATGATAATTTTATATGTTGTGATTCTAATAGGGTATTAAAAATATGGTAAAGGCAGATTCTGGTTGAGATGACCAAGCATTTGAGTGGAGCCTGTGCAGGTGGAGAGGGGTATTGGCTTGGATTCAGTTTAGATCTTACCTAGCAAAACATGATACAATAAAGAGATAAAAACAATGTTTTTCATGCACAATATAAATTGAGAAAAGTGATAGGAAAAAAAAGTAAATACAAGGAGATATTAGTACTCAATCATATTTAAATGTTTTGATTAGGACGAGAATAAAGAAATATGTATTAGTTTGTCATATCCTAAGATATATTTTGAAGTGATGAGACATTTGTTAATACCAGAACCGTAGAATAAGATGACATGACATGTGAGAAAGTAACCAATGAATTTGCTTTATCATTTATGGTGCACCGTATGGATCTCAATTTTTAGATTATTAGGCTTCTCAAGTTTATGTTGATCATAAGATTGATATTTCTTTGGTGCAAAATTAATATCATGAGTCAAGCCTTCTAGATACTTTCTCCATGGGAGGAACCGATATATAACCCGTATTGATCTTGGCCTTTATCTCAACTCATTTATTTAGAGATTTAGAGATGAGAATGGGCTTTTAATAGGCCGAATTAGCTAGTTCATGGGTCAATCCCCAGTTAAGTCATTATCTCTGCTTATCCCTCTCACCCGTTACCTCAGCTTTTCCTTAAGCTTAAGCCTTAAATTAATAAATTTATTACCAATAAAATTAAGCAATAAAATTTAAGAACACGGAAGAAGAATCATCTAGAGCACCCAGTAAACTTATGGGCTTCACATTGTTCTAGCTGGGCCTTGGTGGATGGATTTTGGTCATCTCTGAACCAGATCAGAACTCGGCCCATTTACGTCCCGAAAAAACCCGAAGCCGCTCAACCACCGATATGACTATAAGTTTTCCATTCCTTTTTCAGGTTAAAGGGTTCGAGTAATGAAATGTTCATGCTTAGCTGATTCCTCTTGTCTGAAGATAGTAAGGTAAGTTGCTGTTTGTAGTTGCAACGTATAGAATTTTATTGGATGAAATTTGTGGTGTTGTTCTTGGAATCTCATTTTTTTGCGAAAGAAGTATAATTATAGCAACATGTAATAATCAGTATGTAAATTTTCCCTTGCGTGGCAAGTGTTTTTGGATATCTGTGTAATTGTAATTATTTTGGTATATAACAGGGTTAATAAAAAAAACTGAAACACGCATTATTATCATGAGCATATATTGTCTGGGGATTACTAACTTGCCACGCTCAGGATGTGCTCCTAGCAATTGACTCAGATTCTTCACACTGAGAGTCGTAGCCCGTACTTTGGATGGAATTAAGAATAGTTTACCATTGTAACATATCCAAGATAGTCTTTTGAATAATTAGAGGTTCTGAATTTTTGGTTATTTGATAATATTTAGACTTAACACACTCATGTCGTCGCTTCCGTAGCATAGTGGTAGTGCGTTCGCTTCGTAAGCGAAAGGTCGCGAGTTCGATCCTCGCCGGGAGCTCTATTTTTTTCGTTTTTTTCAAAATTTTTTTTTTCAGAATAATATGATTTTACAATTTTTTCTTTCTTTTTTACCTTTTAGCCTATACAATTGCTTGAAGGCTATAATATGACGTTATTATGTTTATTTGTCCCCAGCTACCACTTTGATATTTAAATTATCTCCAGCGACTGTTAAGTATTTAAAGTTCAACTGTAAGTAAGTACCAAATGTGACTGGCAATGAGTTTTTGAGCGCGAATGAACACGTGCTATCGCGTGATACATGTTTAACCATTTTTAGATGCTGATGTGACGTGATGATGTGCCTATTTTCCCTATTTCTCAAAATGTTTCAAATTTTGTGAGAGAGAGAGAGAGGGAGATCAGATCCCATTTCTAAAAATATTTCGAATCCGACGATTTTAATATATAAAGTTGGCTAAATGTCATAAAACCCCCCTTCATTTTGAATGATTATTAGAAAACCCCCCCTTAACTTTAAAAATATCAGAAAACCCCCCTTAAGTTTAGGGGTTACTAGATATCCCCCTTAATTTTGAGATTTTATAGAAAACCCCCATAAATTTAGAGGGTTTTTAATAAAATCTAAAAGTTAAAGGGGGTTTTCTGATAAAATCTGAAAGTTAAAGGGGGTTTTTTCTGATATTTTGAAAGTGAAGGAGAGTTTTCTAATAATAGTCCAAAGTTAATGGGAGTTTTCTAATAATTGTCCAAAGTAAAGTGGGGGTTTTCTGATATTTAGCCTATATAAACTTTGAATAGAGGAGGTTGGGAATCGTATTTGTCAACCGTCTCTGCTAAGTCATTACTCCATTTCTCTATCAGATGTAACCTGGTGAAAATAATTATTGCACGCAAAGCATGTGTCCATTCACAAAACTTGCCACTAGCGACACTTCATAATTGCAGCAGAGCCGAGCTTTGAATATAAATTTTTTTTTGAGAGATATTTCAAATACCAAAATGGTGAGTGGGCCAAAAATAATTAACCATCTGATAATTTTAGCCATTGTTAATGGGAGAATTTTTTGTGGTTGTCTGCTACTTTTAGGCTTATGGGCCAATAACAACACTTATTTCAACTGAGACCCTTGTATTTAAGTTAGGCCCAATATTATTTTGGCCCAGGAGTTTGTAATTTTTCTGGGCTTGTAACTAACAAATCCCTGCAGTGGTTCTCAGCTTCTCATCTCTTCCGTGTTTTTATTTTTGATTATTATTTTTTTCCGCTCAAGAAACGAATCGTTAATGGCGACAGTCGACGACACCTCGAATAGCAGCAAAAGGCCCGTCGATGTGGGGCCCATAGAAGAGGCGAGGCGATGGATCGAGTACGCCGCCGGCGAGGCGTCGGAGCTCAAGAAAACGGCCTTCGCGGCCGCCATATCCGGCCTCTCTCAGTTCCTCTCCGCCGCCTCCGCCGCCGTCGAAGAATCCAAAGTCTCTCTCTCTCTAAAAATATAATCAACTCTTTCGTTGTTTTTGTAATTGTGATGCTGATCTCTCGTTGTTTGTTGTTGCTTAGGGTTTGATGGAATTGGCGAAGAGTCAGTACGAGATTCATGAAGAATTGGCCGTTGCCAAGATTAAAGGTCGCTTCTTTTTTTCGTGTATTTAATAATTCAATGGGCTTTAGGGTTTGATTTTGGGATTTGGATTTTGGGTTTTGAATGATTTTGCAGAGGGAATTCTGATTGCTGCTTCGCATCCGGAGATCTCTTGTGGAGCTGCTGCTGGATTGGGGCTTGTGGTGTTTAAGAGTAATCCATTTTCCTTTTATTACTGCAATTTTGTTGTGTCTTTCAACTTACATCATATTGTTATGTCCAAGTTTGAGAAATTATTCATCTGTAGCTCGTAAAATTAGTAAATTGAAATTCACTGAAACTCTTGTGTGCATTGTGTTGTTTTGAGTTATGTGCCCTGATCTGAAATTGGTGGCATCATACATAAAATATGAGATGAAACTAGACACTCAGAGTATCCGTTACTCCGTGAACGATGAAAATGAGCATAGTCAACCTCCAAAGTATGGATCAGCTGCTATGTCGACCCCGTTTTTTATTTAAAACAATGCAGATTTAAGATGTCTACGTTTTATGGTTGATTTTTTATTTATACTAGTGAAGGTATTAGTATCAACGGAAAATGGCATCTTAGACGCGTCTTAGTTATGTGGCATCTTTGTGTGCCTTTTTGTCTATTTTTAAATTTTTCATAATTTTGAGTTCCTTTTTAATATTGTTGATGGTGGGAAGGGGTTCACCCTATGGCTGTAGCATTATTTGGCTAGTTTCCCACGTTTGGATGTCTTCAAACTCTAATGTTTTTTTTTCTTGGATGTGTTTTACTTATAATATTGCTTCTGTTGATGATCTTTGTTCTTTTTCATCCTACAGGACCAAGGCGTTTTCTGATCCGCAATACAAGGCGTTTATTTATGAGTGAAGAGGTCACATTTCCCATTGCTTTTCTGCTTTTATTTTGTATTAAATATGTCATCATTTGTCTTAGTAGTTAATACATGATCGTACCATTGAAGCTATTCTAATATTAAAACGATTTTGATGTTTGATTTCTGTGTCTAATATTCTTTCTGACACATTTTGGCTAGTGGCTTTACTACCTTTAATTGTTTAGATGTCATTATTCATCGAGCAGACTCCTGTAATTTGCAAATTAGTCACATCGTCTATCAGTCCTCTAACTATGCCAAATCTGTGTTTCCACCATGAGTTCTTATTATCGCATGGGTGCCAATATTTGTATGAAACTTATTGATATCTGAGAGTTGATTCATGTATTGTCTCCAGTCATTGTTGTCTGATGCTGAAGCCAAAGTTAATGAGCTACGGCAGTCAATGAATCTTGTGAAGAATGAAAGTAGAAAACTGGAGGTATTTCCTCAGTTCTTGATAAGTCTTAATTGGTTTTTTACATTGTCTGATGGTTTCTTATGTCTGGTTTCAGTTTACTATGACTGCTTGCACTTAATAGTTGAGAACTGTATATAAACTATTGCATACCTCTAGAATCACGTCATTTTTGTAAAGACATGTACATGACATTTCCTGTCACTTCTACTTTACGATCATGTTGGCTGAATAATTTTTTTTTCTTTTTTACTTTATCCTGAACCCCTGCCCAAAGTAAAAGAAAAAAAAGTAATAATAACAATAACAATAAACACATAAATAAATACCATACAAAAATTTCCTTATGTGTTTGTCTATTTTGGCATCACTAGTAAACGGAAGATTATATTCGTCAATGAAGATATTTAATCTCCTAATTTTCCAATGGAGAATTCTTTTTCATGTATCCAATTAATGAATTTCCTTACATTAATTCCTTTATAGAAAAGTAGAAATTGGATAATATAGCACCGATGCTTCAAAGAAGAAGTACTCATATCTGTTACGTAGTGGAACTTGGACACTCTTGATGGATATGTTGGGTACTCCTTTCAGTGCATCCTAAATTTTGCATCACATCCTAGACGTATTGCAGAAATATCATGTATGTAACTCTTAGAGGACCCTTCCACTACACCAAAACTCCAAGGTTGTGGTGTGTGTTGAGGGTTATTATTTTATATTCAGACATGCCCCACAAGTTGAGGGCTTTTTCATGGATCGAAACCTGGACTCATGGAGCGGTATCTTTTTTTAAAATCCGCTTTGTGGCCATTGAGATTTGAAGCGGGTTACCTTGATACCATCTTAAAGGACCATGACTACACCAAAACTCCGAAGTTGTAGTGAGGGTTGAGGGTTTTAATTTATATTCTAATAGTACCTATGCTAAGGAGAAAGTTTTCTCGACAGATCTGGACTTAGATCTGGACTTGCACATTGAATGATATCTATCATTTGAGTGGGAGTACGACGCTTGTCGATGAAGATGCAAATCTTCGCTCCTGGTCGATAAGTTTCACTCTTCAACTTGGGACAAGATACTTTGGCATCAATTTTGTAAAACCAATCTAGAAACAGTTGCTGCGCAAGGTTCCGTGAAGTGAAGGTGCCTTTAGGTAACCCTTTGATCCAATCGAAAGCTACACCCTTAAGAGTGTCGCAGAACAGCTTTACCAGGAGTATATCATTCCCGAACCAGTATCCAGCCTGAGCCTCCAATTGGTAAACGTGCTGCTGTCCCGAGCCATGCCCATTGAAATGTTGGAAAGTGATCGGTTTGTACTTCGAGGGATATGGTATGTTATCCCTCTCGGAGGGGTATGGTTTGGCAAACGCTCTGCTCTTTCGGTGCTTTATCTCGCGGCATAGGTTATACATGGCCCTTATCATGGCAACTTCAGCTTGAAGAGAGTTAATAGTAGAGTATGAGTATGAGTTCTAAATTGTTTAGATGCATTGAATTCATATAATTTGCTAATGACTTACTAAAAGTATGTGATTCATGCAATCGATTAACATCGATGTGTTTAAATTTTTTTTATTGTTCTCTTGACATCTGCATTCTATGATTTGAAGATTTACCTTCTGAGCAGCCATACCTCTTATTTATTTATTTATTTATTTTTGAGCAGCCATACTTTGTTACATCTATCTGTACATATACTATACTTTGTTATATATAATTTTTGTCCTATTTGTGCCAGACCTTTTTCTTCTTGAACCATACATATATCATACCCATATCCTATATCTGTGTTCATGCTTTCATGTCACATCCGTAATGATTGATTGTCCTCGTATTTTAGGAAAGATCTAGGAAAGCTGTGGAGGAAATGGAAAGAGGACGACAAGCTCTCATGTATGTTATCTACCATGTACAAGACAATGGTTTTTCTACAACGGACTGATGCCAAAATTTTTATTCCTTTTGTATATTTTATTGGTTACCTTACTGCAGAAAAGAAGGACGTGGTATCCAAAGTGAACTGCGTTTCATCAATCGCATTGAAAAAGAAACCATGGGTATACGCTCCTGCTATTCATTCATTCACCATTTCGTGTTGGGTAGAATGGTTTGGTCTTCTCAAATTTTTGATAAGAATGTTTATGCAAACAGGTCTGAAAGATGTCATTAGGGAATTGCCCAGAAGAGATGCATCTCGATTTCGATCAGAGGTTAGTCCTCGAGCTTTTAAAATTTTCATCTATCTTCAACCATCTTGGTTATACTTGAGCCATTCACCATTTGGAGTTTGGGAAAGTTTCTGCCCTTGTCATTTACAGTCTTTAGACAAGGCTTCTCGTCATGAGTATTGTTGCTTTGGATTAATTGTGGATAGACCCCCGGTACTATCATCCAAATTTCAGACAGACACCCTGTAGTTCCATTGTTGCAGATACACTCCTTGAGTGAAACTTCTGACTTTTTAGTACCCTGAGAGAAAGAGAAAATTATATTTTGACAAATAGACCTCCTGAGGGTGAAAGAGAAAAAAATCCGCTCAAGGGGGTGTATCTGCAACAATAGAACTGTGGTGGGTCTATCGGCAATTAACCCAATGCTTTTGATGATAATGTTACATACTGCCTGAATGCAGTTTTTTAGACCAAACTGCAAATCCCTAGCCTTTCCAGTGGGGATTATTAGTCATAAACTGTCTTGGAAAGCTTGAGCATTCTAGCATTATGCCTTGGCAGAAGAGACCATGAATAAATGATGTTTCTGCACATATTCGAGAGTGGCTCATCAAATGAAACTGTGTGACATGTATATCTTAACTGAATTCTATGATATCAACATATAACTTTGTGAAAGATAATTTGTTTGAGTTCACATCTGATGACATTGGATGCCGATCTCCTGGTTGCAGATCTCTACCCTTTCTTCTCAGGTTAAGCAAGAAAAGAAAGCTCTCAACAAAACCGCGACAAAGATAATCAATTATGGCATAGCAATTTGATTCTCAACCCCAGCAATTTGACTCTCAACCTTTACTACGTACACCTGTTCTGTTTGATCTTCACTATCATTGTACCTGTCGACTTATATAAAGAGGGGGAAGATCAACTTCCCGTCAAAATTTGAACAATGCCCTTTGCATCTCTCCTTACAGTTTTGAACCAAAAACCATGTCAACATTGTTCTATGAAAATCTTTTTTTTTACTTTTTCTTTTTAAACCGATGAGTTATGTATTTCTTTATCCTACCGTTGTTTATTTTGATGATTGAGATACGATCTATATAATGTGATTTCTTTATTTTATCAGATTGGATGGTACATGAATTTCTAATGAATGTTGAGTTGCAGTGTTTGCTTTTCAAATTGACAATCATTTAGGAGCAGTATAGCCTTATAGACCCCCTGCAGTATCATTATTTGAAGCTTATTATTACCCATGGATTTTGATTTTGGCCAATACTTTTTTTTTTTAAAATGTGTGTGGACTGTGCAGCATGCGAGTGATTTAGGCTTTTACATCAAGCCATTTGAATGCATACTGACAAGATAAAGTGAAGAGTGCAAGCAATATATTGAGTGGGGTGAGCTAGTGGGTTTCCTGCATTATTGCAGTTTCATTTCCAAAATTGATTTGAAAATTGAAAATACTTGTGTATCCTCAACAGCATGATTTTATTGAAATATTCCTTCCCATCTCTTGTAAGCAAGGAGATGAAAATGATTAGTTTACAGGACTATTTGGATGTTTGCTCAATGTTAGTTGCCATGTTTATAAGCATCAAAACATGTTTAAGACTTATTTGTTCTAAATTTAGCATGATATTTTTGGAGTCGTTTTCTCTCTGAGGCTGATGCCTGTGTATACATGATGGGTACCTTTCATAATTCTTTTTCTGTGCCTATTTCATTTTCTAATCGATATTGTACTGATGTATGCGAAGCTGCACGTATATTCTAATTATAAAATTATAAATTAACAAAAAAATCAAAATAAAAACTAGGCAACTAAGAATAAATAGCATAAGACGTGAACCACATTCTACTAAGCTACTATTTGGTATTAGGAGCAATAATACTATTAGAAGCTGGATCAATGATTACAATTAAGGAAGTTAACGTGGTGTGCAAAGTAGTACAATTTATTCCTATATGATAATAAAAAATTATACAAACTGAAGGCTTGGGCAGTTTACAACACCAACAGTGCAACAACAACAACAACAACAACAGCAACAAAAATAAAAAAAAAAAAAGGAAAGAAAGGGAAAATTTCCGTGACAAAGAGGGCTATGTGAAAAGAGAATCTTCACGTTGGTCAATTTTCTCGTTTCTTTTTCCAAGTCAAAAAAGTTGGTGAGACAGTTTACGCTCACTTTCTTCTGGGAAAAGGACTAGAACTAGAATTAGTCGAGAAGTTTGGAATTCAAGTGATTAATATGAGGGAAATCCTGAGAAATTATCATTGTGTCTATGGGTAGCTGATAGGGTTGGGCATGACCAGGTTCAAACCGCGGGCCGAATCGGTCGATTCCAGTTTGGGTCGAAAGCTGACCCGACCCACACCGGGCGGGGTCTAACCTGGCCCACACGGGAGGTGGGACATGGATCGGGCTGAGTTTTGAATCAGACCTGGGACCAAAGAGGTAGGCCAGTCCCATGATAGGACCGGCTCACCAGTGGCCCGGCCAAGCCTGAGTTAATTATGAATCTTTAATTTTTTTTAACATTTACAATTAATATTTTTTTCTTGTATTTGTAATTTAAATTTAAACTAAATAAAAGTTATGAACTTCTCATGAATATAGATCTTTCTCTATAGTCCAAACCACATATATCTGTTTGTTTATGATGTTTTTTTCTGTGTGATGTTTATCTTTGCGCAACACACACACAATATCAAATAAAGAGTATGAAATAGGAAAAAAATAAATTACATATATTTTTATAAATATAAATACAAGTTTAATATATTTTAAATAGGAAATATTTAAAGAAAATTGAAAAAAGAAACTCATGTGCCGATCCACCACCCACGTGCCGTGGGCTGGTTCCGGCCAGACCTACCCCTAAGCGGGTCTTGGTCGGGCTGGGTCTAGCCCTAGACCCGGAATTACAGAGGCAAGCATGGCCCACTTTGACCTGTTTGGGCCCGGATCAGACCCGGTCTAGTCTTGAACCCGACAAACCCATGAGCCTAAACCGGCCCAGCCCACGGCCACCCTTAGTAGCTGATGGTGGAAATCAGGAAGAATCCTTGGAGCAACATAAAATAGAGAAACGTTGAAACTGATATATTGTTATTTTTCTTAGACCATCGATTGCCCAGTAAATACAGGTTTCAAAATAACTTTTCCAAAATCTAATAGTGATAGAAAACTGGAATAAAAGCCTAACCCTTTTTAGATCTGCTTCAGTTATCCCTTACACCATCTATGACATCATCTCAATCTTTGTATTCTATTCTAGTATGAGGAAGATTTCTTAATGACGACAGCAATCCTTTCAACTCTCTTTATCGTCTCGCTCTCTCTAGAGGTTGACAAAAAATCACTTTTGCCATACTTGGGTTATAATTTCTTCAGTAAAAATCTAGCAAGTTGTCATTAAATAGCTTTTACCCTGCAATTAATTTTCTTTTACCCTGCGTTGTGTTAACTTTTTTAGGTATGGCGACATGCATGATCACAAAAAGGGCTTTAAAGAAAGTTTAAAATTTAGAATAAAAAAAACCATAATCTAGAAACATTGACGAAATGCTTTTCCAAGGACTTAAAGATTTGATGATGACATCACCTTTGAAAAAGCAATGCACGAAAAATTACTCTGCTTTTGAGATATGGTCGGTGATAAAGATTTGTGTAGTCGGTGAAAAAGTTTTGTTAATTTAAAGTGTTTACCCGCCGTCCTCGGTTAAAAAAAAATTGTGGATTTAATTTACAGTATGTTTTATTCTCCTCCAATTTGATCTAGAGAGTTTTAAGCCAGTTTTTGGTCTAATTTTTTGACTCTGATTTGATCCACTCATTAGTCGAATATATATGGCTCTTAATTATGGTAAAGAGAATACGGTTCTCTTTATGTTTCATCTATTCAATGGTCATTTTCAAATTATATATAAATGTTCAAAATCTTTTAAATGATTGTTAATCAAATTTAACGTATGTAAGAACATGATGTATACATATCGTTTTCTTTTCTATTTTTAAATCCCGAAAGATTCACACCTATTTCAATAGCTAGCAGAAAATTAGTTAAATTTATAAGATGGCCATCCAATCTCTAAAAAAAGGGAAAAAAAATATTTGTATCAACTAATTTTAAGTTTTGAACGAGTACTATTTTACAACAAGTTCTTTATATATTAACACATATTGGCTCTCTATTAATTAGAGGGAAAGTGCCAAAGAGTTATGCATACATACTTTCCTTCATTCTCTTTATAAATAATTTATATCTTCATAGTGGTTATATTAGTCAAAAGGTTTTAAATATTTAGGGGCTATTTGGTTCCGCCCAAAAAGCTGGATAACACTCTAAAAATAATTTATGGGAAACAAATGTGTCACTTTTTCAATTTTATGGACCACTTCTAATGTTTGTTTCAAGCCTATTTTCTAACAAGTGAGTTCCCAAAACAATCCCACATCACTTTTCTGGTAAAAATCATTTCCTAACTTTTTTAGAGGAAGTGGGCTAAAGTTGGTTAAAATAAAATATTTTAAGAGTTTTTGGCAGATGTGACATTTCATATGGGTATGTTTTCCTATTTTTAGACAATGAACCAAACAGTTGAAATTATGATTTTCTAGGAATTGAGGTTGTATTTGCCCCCAACCAAACAATAAAAATCCATTTCTAAGAAGTGGATGGAAAACACAAAAAGTGGTTTTTTCCCCCAAAAAATTGGGTTTTCTCATAATGGGGGTTTTGAACCAAACTGCCCCTTAGAAGAATAGAGTGATACATGTTATCTGAATAGATTGATTTGCAGGGGCACCAAGAAAAATATCCTCTAAGGAGTAACATATTCGGGGGGTGGCAGCTCCTTTTTCATGTAATAGTGAATAATTTAGCTGATGCACCTCAACTTTTATAACATGAATACGGGTTTAGTGTAGATTTGATTGGATTTTCCTCTTTTTCTTCTTTGTTTATCAATTGAAGAGTTTTTATTTATTTATTCACTTTCAAGACTCGAATTCGGGTTGGATACGGGTACGATCCAAATTCAACAACTGTCTCGTTAAACTCATCTTCTCCCTCTCGTTTTTTTTTTTTTTGTCAAACTCACAACCACCAAATCAATCTCTCTAATTTCCGTAAATTGAGACCGGTAATAAACTAGTTTTGCTCTAAGATATGCTTGACGTTGCTAGCTAAAACGTTACCCAGAAGTAGACGTTACTAGCTAAATGTTGAGGGCCTCGTCTTCTAATCAAGTCATGCCAAAACTGTTGTAGCTGTTCCGGTTATCCTGCAAACTTTCTGCCAACATTTTAGCAGCTTCACGTACCCATTTTATGCACTATAATCCACCTGATTCAGCTTACTTCACTGACATCAAGTACAAGAATCCGTTTTCTGAATCAAAATAATTGGTAATTAGTATGCATTATGTTTTGAAGTATTACTTTTCTTACATGGAGTAGCATAAAAATAAAAAACAAAATTAAATTTTACGGCACAAATCCCAGGTTGGAGATGTGATGTGGAACGCACTGCGAACATATTTGTAGAGAAATAGGATCGTCACAAGCCCAAACGCGGGCCCGGTCGGGGAAAATTACTTGCAAAGAAGAACGGGTCATATCTCTCAAACTCTACGTCGGAATTGGACGAATTATATATGTAAATCGCGTATTTTTTCGAGGCGGAGTCAACCAAACCGACCGTTGTTCAGTTTGCTGCTGTCCATTTCGCCAAATTCCCTCCGGATCGAGAGATATCAAAGTTTTTGTCAGTTTTTTACTATTTTAGGTAATATTTTAGGAGGCTGTTTTGATTAGGAAATAAATCCGGTTTAATTTCAAATTTGATCAATTTCCTTCCCTAATCGTAGGGAGTCTTTCAATGAGACTTTTCTTATTTCTATTTTTGGTAAAGTTCGGGTCATAGTAGGAGTCTAGTTTATTTTTCTATTTAAGAAAAGTCTTGTAAGCCCTAAAGGCATATAATTTTTTATAAATAAAATTTCTCTCATTAAATTTTTTCAGATTCGATAATTATTCTTTGTGGATTTAGAGAACACTCCTTACTAGATTCTGAGGTTTTACTTCCGCACTGTGTCAATATGCTAAAAGAGACGTATGATATTTTATTACATGGAGTAGCATAAAGTAAAACAGGAAATTAAATTATACGGTACCAATCCCAGATTTGAGATACTAATAGAGATGTATGATATTTTATTTGGGCATCAAGAATTAATGGATCCCATCTTGTCATCAAGGGCTTTTAAGTCTGTGCCTTGACTCAAAGGTCAAATTGAAGACTTAAAATTACAAAGGTAACCCTATTCTAAGTTTTTTTTAAATATTTAATAATTCACAACTATAGGCTAATTATCTTTTCTTACCTCGCACTTCACAACTATAAAAACTATATTAAAATGTCCACTAATATATATTAACAAGCAACAACAATAACTGGACTGACATGTGAACATCTCTCATGTTCCCCTTAACCCAACTCAAAACCCTAGTAAACATCACCCTGGCCTTTTAAATGTTGAATACCAACCCCAGTAATTGAACTACTAGCTAGTCCTATCTATAAATATGCATATATATATGGATGAAAGTTAGTTAGGTTGGAGGGAGATCTCAAAGCTAATTAACTGGAGCTTTTTAAGTGTTCCCTCTCTTTTATCTCCTTTGCTCATGAGAAGAGAATGACTACTACTACTATGACTACAACCTCTCCTTCTTCTTCTTCTTCTTCTTCTTCTTCTTCTTCAAGAGTTGGGATCATGGAGGAGGTCTTCGTGGTGTCCGGGCTCATCGCCGTGCAAATAATCTTCGCAATTTATGCGCTTTTTTTGAATCAATTCTTGGCGCTTGGTGTTAACTCTGTCTCCATTGTCATCTTTGGGGGCTTGGCTAGTGCTTTGTTCCTCCTCCCCTTTGCAGTGGTTTTTGAAAAGTAAGTGTAAGTGAAGGAAGGATCCCCCCAACCCCCTTATAATAAATATTTTTTTTTTTTTTGTGAATTTATGGAAAATTGTTATGCATGCAGGAAGAAGTGGCCGAGTGAATTAAGACCCTTGGTGATGGTTCAGATGTTGTCGACCGCTATTGCTGGGTATGAATTCTTTGATGGTCACTTGCAAAGAAATGAATTTTTTTTGCTAATAAAAATTCAAAGAATGATGGTAAGTCTTACTTGGTTTTATTTTATTGGGAAAACATTGGAGTCTTTTTAAATTTTTTTTTAGAATCAAATCAATTGATGAATGAAATAGGAAACCATATTCTGTTTTTTTAATTATTATTTTTATAAGTTTGTGCTTTTTGTTTGAAGTTTTGCGCAACATCTCCAAGTTAATAAGAGTTGTTTAATGGCCTAGAGAACCTTTTAGCTTTATTCTTACACCGTACTTCATAATATGGTTAGCTCTCTCTTACCAATAATCAAGATGGAGGATCGACTAATTAAGCAACCCAATTAAAGACTTAAGGGGAAACTATCTACAAAAAGTGCTACTTGGTGGGTTATTGAGTACCATGCAACATGATGATAGTTGTCTAAAAAAAATTATTCCTAGTTTTATCTTTGTTTAACTCTATTATTAGAGGGTTTTGTTTCGAGATGCATAACATTCTTGATTGTGTACTGCTCTAGTGCGGGGTTTAGAAAGGACCACTTTGGGCCTATTGTATGCAGCCTCATCTTGCGTTTTTATATATAAGATGCTATTTTCATGGCTTGAACCCATGACCTCGAGGTCACATGCGGACAACTCTTACTTTGCCTCAAGAATCCCTTATCTCATGGAGTACCATAAAGTAATAAGTAAAAAGAAAAGAAAAGAAAAGAAAAGTTGAAGGAAAAGAGAGAGATCAGTCATCTTTTTCTAGTGATGAGGGTATCCAAACCACTTCAAGTATCAGCCTAATTCTTCAGATTCTTGACATTCTCTTTCATCACAGACCAATTTATTTCATAAATTCTTCAAGTTGAAAGGCCAACTGAAATTACTATAGTTAGAGAGCCTGAAAGCAAAGGCCTAGTTCTAGCTAACAGGAAAGGTGTTTGGAGTTGAATACTCATTGGAGGCATGCTGAGTAATAGCTGACAAAGTTCTTCAATAATTCATCAAAATTCAAGCTCGCGTCGCATCTTTCTGTTTTTTCGGTAATAAAGTAGTTGAAGAAAGTACGGGAGCATTTGCGTTGATGCATACCTCAAATATTTCTTAAAATAAATCATATATTAAACTCTAGGTTCTTCTACCATCCAAAATCGATAACGATTATACACGTACTTATAAGATAATAGCCGATAAGCTAGAGAGAGAGAGTCACTTAAACTAGTTTTCTCTTTCGTGCCGTGTGGATCTTGAAGCTATTAACCTCTCGTATCATAGCTAAGTGTGCATTATAGCTGCATTCTTAAGTTCCAACTCTTCAATCTATTGAATAACTGCTCACATGTTTATGATCCATTACTTTGTTATTTAAGTTGTTATTGTGAAAAGTCCTACATGATAATATGGGTAATTTGCCTATTCTATTACATTACAAATGATTCATTAATACAAATACATATGCTCATTTCTTCCTAAATAGACATATTCACAACTCTCCTTGCATGTGCACATAATTCGCTTGTTTTTGTATAGGGCTGCATTTCAAGTTCTAATGCTGCGAGGTCTGAAGATGACTTCTCCAGCAGTGGCCTCAGCAATGCCTAACATAGCCCCTGCCATCATCTTCATCATTGCAGCTTGTGTTAGGTAATAAATACTCCTTGCCAAGCATCCATCACAAAATTTGAAATTCTCGATCTCATCTGTCAATATAATAATACCTTTTGTATTAGGTTAATTACAGTTAAAATCCTTGTATTATAGGAGATTAGTTACTTACTCAGTGTCCCTAAATTTGCTTATCACACTTAGACCTTGTGTTGTCAAAACAGAGCTATCTCTGTTACCAAATTTGCACTGTTTCAACATGTATAAGAGAAAAGGGTCTCGACAGGGTATACTGAAATATCAAGAGATCTCTCTGTAACGGGAGGAGATGTAAGTGCTAATAAAAATCTTACCAGTAAAAAGTGGCCGACCTCCAATAATACAAGAGGTGCATCTGCAATTAATTATGTATATGAATAATATCGGTTCACAACCCGTGGACTTAAGATTTTTGCTTGTGACCTTATAGTTGAATTTGTGATGAAAGGTTTGAGAGATTCTCAATATGGTGCAAGTATAGTAGAGCCAAAGTATTCGGAACTATATTATGTTTGAGTGGTGCCATAGCCATGAGCTTCATGATGAGCCCTCCCTCCTCATCTAATTCAACAATAAATCGAGTCTCATCTCCATTAAACAAGATCTCGAGTATTGGGTCTATTTCAAAGGACTGGATCTTTGGTTGCTTCTATATGTTTATCGCCGTCATCTTGCTATCATGCACAACAGTACTACAGGTAATTACCCAAATCCAATCCAAAACTTAGATGTTCTTGATTATTTTCGAAAATTTTATCATGTTGATATACAAATTGCAGGCTGCAACTATGATTAATTTTCCAGCTCCTCTCACTTTATGTGCTGTCACTACCTTGATGAGTTCGATCATAACTGCTATTATGCAATTTATTGTGGAGGGAAATCTGAATTTTGGCTCCTCGAACCTCAGTCCTCAGAGCATTATCGGCATCATCATATTGGTAGGATTTATGAGGGGGAAAAATAGCAATTTATGTGACTACGTGTATATGTATGTATCGTATAAGATCTTGATTTAACATCTATTTAATTTTTTTTTTCCACCATTCAGGGAGCAGTTCTGACCGGTTCTTGTGTCGGATATCAAGCGTGGTGCGTTAAGAGGAAGGGACCCGTCACCGTGTCTATTTTCAATCCAGTTCAGACTGTTTGCTCTGCAATACTATCTGCTCTAGTTTTGCGACAAGTGATCAGTCTTGAAAGGTAAAGAGGAAAGAATTCTTTAAAAGACCTAAGGGTGCTGAACATAACTTTTCCACAAAAAAAAAAAAAAAAAAAAAAAAGTCACGAGTGTTAGATGCTAAAGAGCATTACAACTCATCGTTTGCACAAAATCAACTGAATACTCAGCTGAGGTATTCATGGCATTTTTGCACGTTAGCTTATAATATATACATTGTCGGTGATTTTTGTGCAGCTTAGGAGGAATGCTCTTCATGTTTATGGGACTTTACGTCGTTCTATGGGCAAAGAAGAAAGAAGACTGTGATCCTCAAAATGCCGATGATAATGAGACAATTCATGACATTGAGAAGCCCCTCTTAAGTTAAAACTTTTGCCCTTTTTTGTATATAACATGTTATGAATATCTATGGAATGTGGGGATCATGTAACTCTGTATAATTAATGGGCTTAGGAAAGTGATACATGATGATGGAACTTGTACATATGCCCCTTCTCTCTCTAACAAGAAGCTTGTGAACTCTTCAGACTATTTAGTTCCTTAGATTAATGCTGTTTCTATCCTTCACTTCAAGGGAAAACATCTAATGATTCATGTCTATAGCATTAATGATTCACCAAGGAGACCAATGCACTAGCCCTCAATCCCCCTTGTATTGTGATCAAGTGGTGCACCTTTAATTTTATGAATGAATATGAATCACTAGATACTTCCTCCATTTCAAAACTATGAAACCCTTTCTCTCATATATTGTGCGCAAACGTTCATTATAAAATCTACCTCCTATATAAAATAAGCTAAAATGAGACCAAATTTATTTGTTGCTTCTTTATTTTTTTATTTTTTATTTCGCGAACAAATATTAGTATTTTTTTGGATTTTGAATATTCCATCATGCAACCCTATCACAGGATCAGAACACAATGGCTACTTTATTTCTATTGTTCGATCAATTTAAAAGAGAATTAAGAATATGTCTTCCTAATTGTTGCATGACCATATCCATGTGTATATATGTTTCGTATGCGTATTTATTTCCTACCGAATATAAAATTTTAAATCAATAGCCATATGTATTATCAGATGCAAATGAATACATATCATTACACTGAGAAAATGCAAATTAAGAGACATTTTGAGTAAGGTACCAGTAATCGATCCAAAGTGCTTTCTTCGTGCAATGATCTTTAGGTCAAGTCATTAATCTTTGAAGGAATTATGTAATTTCTTATTCAAGTTTGTTTCTTGTGAAAGATTCAATTTCACTGTTACATAATTATTTTTCTTTTTCTCGACAAGGATGGTAATAGCCCGCTAAGCCCAGGACTTAAATAGCTCAATGATTGAGGCCGATGAAGTTCTACAGCCCATAAACTTGTAAATGTATGTTTTATCGCGACCAAAAGGGCCATAAAGTAATCATATATAAAACAGTATTAATAGACTTATAAAGTAACCCTGTACAGAGATGCTGGTTACTCAAATTTAGTTGATAATTTAGATTATTTGTTGGCAACTACTGCTTTAAATTCTGGAAACTTTTCCTCAGTACCCTTTAAGCATATTGTCGATGATATCTTGTTATTTCCTCAAAGTTTTGTAGATTGCAGCTTTGTTAATAAGTGGAGAATAGCCAATGTTGTGGGCCTTGTGGCTCATTCTCTTGCTCAATTTGGCACTAGAACTAGACAAAACCAAAATTGGAGTGATGATATTCCTCTCTACTTGCAAGATAATGTATTTAATGATCTTTCTGTGTTATTTTAAATGAAATGAAGTGCTTTACCATAAAAAAATGAGAAAAAAGGAAAGAAAAAAAAGAAAGAAAGAAAGAAAGAGAATGATTAAGGAAAAGAAACTATAATCTTCAATACTTCATGATTGTAATTAGAATGATTATAGCTCATGATTCCTTATATTATCAAAATAAGCTCAAAAGGACCTTCATATTTCAAAACATATGTTAATTAATATTAATGAAAAAATAATTGTCTATTAAAACTTCCTTTAAATGAGAGAAGCATACAGTTTTGTTAGGACCGTGTCCATACAATTTCTTTTATTTGAATAATAAGAAATATTGATTTGAGCGTAATTTTGTGTTTGAGATGATTTGTATAGGTTTCCACAAGTTAGAATCGAGTTTGAGGTGAAAATGAGTGAAGTTCAGCTGAAAGATGAGTTTCAGCACAACCATTCATCGATGAGTAACTTTGATCATCGATGAGCGAGGCTGCAGGCATCGATTCTAATTTGCCGTCAATGAAAGAAATTTTACAGAAATGTTTTGGTCATTGATGAGCCCTAACCTCATCGATGAGCCTGATGGTGTGGTCATCAATTCCAACTCACCATCGATGAAGAAAATATTACAGAGTTTTTAGTCATCGATGAGCCATGTCACTCATTGATGAGTCAAGGTGTAACAACCATGATTTTTCAATACGTATTTTTTAATATTAAAACACTAAAATGATACTTCAATTATTTGGGTATTGTATTGATTAAATATATTTAATGATTGAGATTATTAATAATTAATTAATAATATTATTAGATTAATCATTACCAAAAAATTTCCTTATTAATATTATTTTTTTATTTGTAATTGTATTACATTATACGTAAATAGTGGTATTTAGTCTACGTGCAA
>JBAKGM010000365.1:2531266-2542120 GCA_037177215.1 Asparagus racemosus
GAAAGCCTGCCAAAACTGACAACTTTGTCAGTTTTTGGTAGGCTTTCAGCCCATTTCCCTCTCTAAAAAAGGCAACCAAACGGACCCTAAACGTTATGCACTGTTTTCGATAATATAAATTATATCGGAACAATCTACATAAGAGCAGACCTTCTGAATGAGCTATGATAGGATAGGGAGCTTTTTAGAATGTTTTACTATTTTTCTATATGCTAAACACAGATCACTTGTATGTAAACTGTTCTAATAGCATTTGCATTGTATAATTGACAAAAAGATAACAACAATTAGTTTGATAATTAAATACATCAAAAGGATTGTATCCGCAATAGGCCTACGCAACAAAATACCAAGCTAGGATCACAATGTGTATTTACTTTAATATAATACTTCGAGCAAGAGTTTATTTAATGTCAATTTTAGCAAAAAGCGAGAGAAAGAGACGGTTAAAAAGAGTTATAATTGAGTCCCAAATTGGGAAACACATGGGCATGAGCTGGCATTGATTTGGATCCAATAACACTCATTGTGAACGGAACAAGTGTGAGGATCAAAATGGGTCCGATCTTGTTTGTTCCTCTCAAACAATTTTTAATCAACGGTCCATAGAGATGGGGCAAGTTTGCAAATACTAGTTTTGTTTGAGCATGAAGCATGGCCCCCTTCATTGTATGTGTGAATAATTTAAAGTTTACTACTTTTGATTTCTTGACAGATTTACAATCACATGGAAGCCAAGCACTTGCAATAGTCCCTGCGAGTTCAATGCGCCTAGTTTTTTTGCTCTTCGCTGTGCATCTCCGTCAAATTGTATCGTGTGACATTCTCTGTATTCTACTCTTTCACTTTTAATACTTTATTCGAGATGCAAGGGTCGGATCTCAAAGTGAGGACCTAGGGTGCTACCGATCAAGATTTATTATGTCAGAAAGTTTAGCCACATTGTACCAAACCCTTGTATCATGTGTTCCGTCAAATTAAGTGTCTCCACACCCCATCTTTTATCAAATCAAGAATAACATATCAATTGCCCATATATGTCCAGCATATGCGCGTTCATTTGTTTGTGGTTTCTGAATAGAAGTTAACATTCTCATTATCAGTTATCAGTGCAATTAGGCCATGGTTGTTTTCTTAATAGTCCGGATACTATTTTAAAATAGTATGAGCCATCAATTTTATCTCATGTTTATTTTTCATCCGATTGGTACTATTTTTAAGGAGAGACTGAGTAATCCCCACAAAGGGGACTAATTGAACCCCCCCACCTTTACAATCCGGGTATTAATCAGTGAGAGGGGATTAAGATTTTGAAACAAGGTTGCCCCTATTCTTTTCTATTTTTCGCAAAATCAATTAACATTTTCTAATGTTTCTATTTTTTCCCGCAATTTCCTTATTTGTAGGAGGAAAATAAATAAAGATGTATCTTTTTTTACTAAGATTATAAATTGAGGGTTAGCTTTGGTTTGAGTTCGAATAATGAAATGTTTGAATTACAAACATGTCCCTAGCTTTGATTCCAAATTCCTAGGTTATAAGAATGATGAAAGTGCATCTAAATTGACAATTATACATATTCTGAGCCATTACAATCTAATAATTGATTGCAATCATTCACCAATTTGTTTTTTTTTTCTTTCTAATTTTCCACATAAGAACAAGTTGATGATCATAGATAGATTACGTATTTGATATCTAAGTACTGCACGTCATCAAGTCATGTCCAAACCTAGAATTTTTTTTTTTCAAATAAATGCATCGATACAATATTGGTTGATTGGAGGATAGAAATGTCATTTGGTTAAGATATCAGTCCCAAAATTTGTTATTTCTCAAGAAACAAACACAGATCTAGACTAAATTACGTTAGTCCAAAGGTTAGTCCACGTGAAAACAAGTATTGAATGAACATTAAAATAGACCGAGGATAACATGCAAGAATGATTGGAGTAGCGTACATTAGTAATATGTGTGAATAGAGATTCCTACACTATGTAAAGCAGTAAAGGGCCCTGATTTTTCCCCCATCACACCACGTGCTATAGCCATTTTTTTCCCGAATTGGCCAAGGCTACCAAGTTACGCCAAAAAATACCCAGTTAAATTTATATGAAAATGATCGAGATGAGCGAACCAATTCGTCCAAAGACCCAAAATGCCACCAATGCTGTAACACCTTTGTCTCCCACAAAACTCAATCACTATAAATAAACCAATCATGCAGCTAATAAAAATGTTACATCCCTTTCATTAATACGATCACCAAATTAATACAAGAGGGGCCAAGCCCACGTTTACATCGCACAATCACCCTCCCGTCGATGATAACATCAATAGATCGTTACGGGCAAATGAACAAATCTAATCAACCACGCATAAAAACAACTAGGGACCCGACCGACACTGAAAAGAAATTAAACCCAGCATGCAATACACCACACAAGATTAAAAAAGATTTTCCAGGCCAGGGAAGGGGTGATTGTAGGTCGAATTCATGTGCCAAATCTTCACACTTTTAGCTGTCACCGTCGCATCTGTCGCGTTGTTGAAGAGGAAGAGCCGTGCCTTGCTGTATATCGCCTCCGTTGGGTACACCCGTGACGTTGCTACTGCTCTCCCCCTTTGAGCAAAGCTCTCAATGATAGAGTGGTCCACCTAAAAAATTTATTAACAAGGCGGAGATTAGTAGTATATACTTAATTTGTGAAATTTACCCCCTAGGTTAACTTTATTCATATTGAAACGTGACTTACCAATATTCTTAGCGACCAGGTTTCACCGCGAAGCACGGGAACTACATTCCCTACTACTCTCTTGACGATATCCCCAGCCTTGGACGACCTACATCGCACAACCAAGTCACGAAAAAAGTTAGCTCAAATCTCAGACCCGGATCCTGAAAGTAGCTTCGCGCGAGTCTGGTTTGCTCACCTCAACTCATCTTGGCAAAAGTGAGTGCGGAGATCGCCATCAATTCCTCGGCTAACATAGAAATAGGTCGCGGTCTGCTCGGTCAGATCCTGGTTCGCGAGCACGAGGAGGCCGAAGGGTCCGAGGAGGCCGCGGTTGGCAGCGCCGCCGCTTGTGCTGCAGTTGTAGGTGACGTCGGCCTCGATCGCGGCGTCGAGCGCCGATTTATCGAGCTCGAACTCGGCTTCTATGTCCAACTACGGAACAATTGAACCATCTAATTCAGTCTCACATTTCGAGACGGAAGGATACAAACACATATGAAAACGGTTGTTACCTGCGAGGCGTCGCCAATGTCAAGCTGAACAGAGGAACCGGCCCCAATTTTAATATCATTGAAGCTTTTATTGTCCATTCTAAGATTCTCCACCTCCTCAACCGGCCATATAATCAAATTACTTTGCGTTTTTGTGTCAAACAATATCGTCCTCGGTATATTCTAATGAATAAATATCGGGCCATCAGGGGAAAAAAAATCATTTTAATCCAAAAGCTTAAGCTATTAGAACTCCGTAAAAATACCTGGAGCGAAGCCCATCCTTTCTTTTTGTCGTCCTCTTTACTATCAACCTCTCCGACGTACCCCCACAAAATCCTCCTCCTCTTCTCCGTATCGTAAAACGTCTTCGACGCGTAAAACTTCCCCCAGTCGTACCTCAACCCGACGCCAACGTCGATCGATGAGTCGTCGGGTGTCCATTTAAACGAGTCCAAATCGAAAGTCCCGATAGCATAGTAATCGTGTCTTTCTTCATCCATGCTGGCTTTAAGCACGTGCTTAAAGCCGCCGTTGGAGAGGTCGGCGGACATTTCGAGGCCTTGGCTGGACAAGGGGCCGCCGGTGGCAACGGGGTAGAGGTCGACGCATTCGAACATGCCGCCGGATTGGGTGGAGGTGTGGAGGAGGTTGGGGAGGAGAGTGAAGTTGACGAAGTCCTTGGTTTTGTAGAGGAGTACGATCCCGTGGTGGTTTGAGTTCTTGGAGCCGATCAGGACGTGCCAATTTGAGTCCGTCTCGTTGTACCTGCAATCGGGTCCAAATTGTTTCTTAACAGCACAATCAATGTGATGTTCATGAAAACTGTCCCGTCCAAAAGTTTTTCCACCGCGTTAGAATATACCTATAGGATCTGGACTTGGACCACTACGATGGGAATCTTAGACCCCTTTCGACTCTACTTACCGTGCATCATTCCGGAATATTATTTACAGTTCTTTAATTGCGAAAGTTTCGTCGCTCTTGTTGGCGTTATTAGCGTAAGCTTGACATCATTATTCCCCGTTACTTTATTTCCTTGACCAAGATCTTGAATCTCCCGGATCCAAGAAAGCGGTCCATTTTCGCTCACATGACACTATTGAAATACCATTACGCCTAATAAAAAAAAAATTAATGCAATCAATCACTTACCAGATGGGAAAGGGATCTCTGAAGTCACTATTACCGATCCCGGGCGGGGGGACCAGGATGGGATTGACGTTGGACTTCTTCCACCTGAGCAGTAGCGGGTCCGACACGTCGGCCGGCACGGCGAGGTTCTGGACCTGGACCAGCTCCGGTGTGCCGCCGGTGTAGAGTACTATAATGCGCCCGTCGGGGAGCAGCGTGGAGTAACCGGACCACACGCCCTTGGCGTCGTACCAGTGGTCAGGGACCATGGCCATGGGGAGGTAGAGCCAGTGGACTAGGTCACGTGACACCGCGTGGCCCCACGAGATGGTGTAGTCCCACGCCGTGCCCGTTGGGTTGTACTGGTAGAAGAAATGGTACCAGCCTTTGTAGTACATTGCGGCTGTATGGCAAGGGGTCGATATGCAATTAACCCAAATGTAGTGCTTTTAAATGAATGACACAAAAGACAAATATCTAAATCTTATCATGATTTTGAAGTTAGTTTGTAGATGTTCGGTTGGCATATGCTACCTAGGATTTGGATAGTAAAAAAATTTGGATAGCATCTTCTTCTCTTAAATTCCTTTGACTTTTGGATGGTAAGTATCACTTGTTTCTCTCAAATTTGTAACTTTTCGTTAAAAACTGCTACCTAACTGTAATCTTTCTTGACTACTTACATGACTATTAGATATAAACAATGATGCACTTATAAGCTATTAGACACAAATCTTTAGCTAGTAGTAGCATTAAACAATTACTCTCGTAAAGTGATAGTAATGATTAACAAATTTAATTTATTTATGTTGATAGAGTCCTCACGACAACATTTTAAACTGTGAAGGCTAACCAACCGTGAATGTCTATTCGAGGGACCCAAGTACGGCTATAATGTTGGAAATTAATGAATGGACGGCTCAAGCTAATTTATAGCTTGTTTAAAGCCTCAGTTGCTTTAATAATGTCATAGATCTGGACAATGTGGGACTAAAAACACTAGGAAAAGGACAAGAGGCATTGGTTGCTATTGGTAGAGACTAACTGTACGAGAAAAATGAGAAACAGAGGTAGAGGTTATTAACCAAAACCAGACAAAAACATTCCCAATTGAAGCACGAATACAAATTTACAAGGGAAAGAGGAATTCAATGACATGTGATGTGACCCTCCCCCAGAGCATTTTCACTGCCATTGGTGCGTCTGTATCAATAAAGGCTATTTGGCTATGAATTATTTTTAAAATATAATAATACCAGAAAATAGAAAAAAAGAAAATGATGGTTTTGTTGGTTTATCAATGGAGAATTTCAAATCAATGATCATTTACTACTTCAAGGGGATACTTGGATTTACTCTGGCAACTTCCAATCAATGATCATTTTCTATTAGAAGTGTGATCGCTGAACTAACAAGGAATCATAAGTTGACACATACAAGAGTAGCCGTCCCATCAAGAAATAGCTAGTAAAGCATAGAGAACGCTCTAAGGAAAATGCGTTTAGTTATCCTAGACTAGTTAGATCTCGTTATGGGCATTGCTTACTTTAGCTTTTCATACTAAAAAATAATCGGTGAAGATCATAGCTCTTGATATACGTGTGACTAAAAAGACGGCTAAAAGAATAACATTATGTTCTAGGTTCGAGGATTCTGAAATACTCGCATTTTCACATGTACTGAATGAAAAAATGAGAAAGAATCGGTTAAAATTAACGAGGTATCCTTTGAGTAAGATATGAACAACGTATCACTAGTAACTCACTTTGAGTATAGAAAACAGTATGTGCCATAAATCCGGGCAAGCAAGTCAACATGCACATGGTTAAAAAAAACAAACTAGCGTACTTAATGTTTCTAATAATTTATTATTATTTGCACATATTAGCTAGTGATAACTTCCGGAAAGAAATAGAAAAATGTGATATACAAAGCCAATTATTGTGCTTTACATTTTAGAATACACCCCACATCATAGCCTTTTGAATGAGGAAGTTTCGTGACAGAAACACAATTGTTTTAAAAAATTCTTTTCAGCTTTCCAAAGATGGCAAGCGCTGAACAACAATTATACATAAAGGAATATAAAATATCTTCATTAGTAGACCAGAGGGTCTCTTCCTAACAACAAATAAAATTATCATTTATCTTAACTAGTCAATTTTCCTCTACTAATTAAAAATTTATATTTAAATAGATATATATATATTTTTTAAAGAGCTATCTATAATCTTTCGTAACAAAAGTAGAAAAAAGGGGCTTTTATGTAAATCCTTACCATTAGGATCTGAGTCAAATCCGAAAGTGCAAACAAATCCGGGCCCACCAACAAACAAACAAAAAAAAAGTTAGAACTAAATTAGTAACCAACCGAAAATTTAAATGGGAAAAAAGATATTAAAAGCAGAAGAAATATCATCTTTATACCGCTCTGGAAGTTCTTCGTGGGTTGAAAATGGAACCCAGACCTCTGCCACGTCAGCATTTCGTTGGTCCATGGATAGTCGTGCGCCTTTATCGGGTCCGAGCGCAGTTTCCGGGCCAAACCCGAAACCAGGCGCGAAGCCGCCCCATTGTCGAAGAACAATGCGAGAGCAACGAGAAAGACGGCGGCGGTGAGCGTAAGGGTTACGAGCCTCAGCTTGCTCCGCGGAGGACGGGATTCGAGGAGGGGGGAGGATAGAGCAGGAGGGGACTCAAGGTCCGAAGGCGTCGCCATTAGTCAAGAGAGAAAGATTCGGCTTCTTTCTCCCTCGATCGCTTTGGGTTGGGCTGGAGCGAGGGGCGCCAGGGTTACTTATAGCCCGAGGGTTAACGAGGTGGGGGGCTGGGCTGGCCTGGCCTGGCAAAATAATTTAGCGGGGCCCACATAAATGGCGTTTTTTTAATGATAGCGTGGGCCCCGTGACAGAAAGTTCCCGCAGCTGCCGCTTGTTATTAGGGTTCTGCCTTCATTTCTGTGCGGTCGCGTGATCATTCGCGGAGTTGGATCCTCCGAGTTATAACACAGTAATTTGGTTTTGAGTATTGTGACGCGCACAATTTAGTACCAAATTCGAATAAAAAAAATAGAAAAATGAAAAAATTTGCTCAGGTTTTCAAAAAAAAAAAAAAAAGTATTGGGCTAAACTGCACTGAAGCACCATATAGTTTTCCGTTTTGGCAATTAAATACCACAAGTTACTTTTTGACGTAATAAAATACCATAGAGTTTTTAAAATTTGCGTGTTGCAACCAGCGACCATGCAAACGTTGAAATGTTCACCTAAATATTACTCTATAGTACTTACAGTTTAATATTAGAGTATTTTTACTAATAATATTTGTTAAATTCGCTATTAATTTAACGAAATTGCTTTTTTAAATTTACCTTAATTCTACTTTAAAATAGAGTTGGGATATTTCTAGTAAAAATTTTAACAAATATTAATTGTTAGAAAGCTCTAAAGTTAGTACGTAAGTATCATAGAGAAACATTCGGGTAAAAATTTCTATGTTTGCATGATCGATTGTAGTAACGTGCCAATTTTGAGAACTTTACGATGTTTTTGTAACCAAAAAGTAACTAATAGTATTTATTTATCAAAACGACAAACTTTATGGTTTTTTGTGCAATTTATCCATAGTATTTTGGTGTAAATTTGAAATTTGTCTATCCATTATTATTTGTCAAAGAGCTTTCTACTAAAATTCCATTAAGAATATCAAAGAACTCTTCCACCCCACCCCGCTATAATTCTGAAGCTTTAAATTAGTCACGTGTTAGATTTAGACCTAAATTTTTGTGATACCATTAACTCCAAAGTTGTGTTGTTCAGAGTTGAGCTTGTAGTTTCGTAGCCTAACAAAAATACCGACAAAATTCTCTCAAATTATTATTTATTAATTTTTTGGGGAAAAAGCACTAATAAAAAAGACTATAGCTTATGAATGATATTTTGTGTTTGATGTCTAGAATCAAAAGATCTAAACCAGTATCATATGTTAATGAGTTCAACACTTTTATTACATTATGGAAATATTACTGTCTCAGTTACGAGCATTCGCACATCGCTATAAATGTCTTTCTGATTTTTTTTCCCCTTCATTTGGTTTCATTACCCTTAAACCCCACATATCTAATCTAGAAAGAAAATAAATACTCACAAAAAAAGTGCCTCTACATCTTTCCAAATGAAAATTACTAGGAACAACTAGACATTGATTACCATGGGGAAAAAACGAACAACTTGAAAACGAAAGGTCGAGTTGGGATCTTGTCATTGTAGCTAATTTGAGAAAACTATGCGTGCACTTGCACCAAAAATGTTTTTTTCTCCCAGACCTTGGCCAAATGAAGAAATGCCAATCACCAACTTGAAAATTTAAATTTTTTTGACATAACTAAAAAATTGGACGATGAGTATTTTAGTAGGTGAAATCTTTGTCTCAACGGATCTTGGAAAACGTTGTGGATGGGTGCATCGACCGTTCATATGCATTGAGGGGTCAGTGGGGGATGGGCTTCGCTGTTTGAATAGAGAGAGACATGTGCGGCTCAGGCGGGGGGCAGGGGGGGAATGGGCCATTAGGGTGAAAGCTGAGTTTCCTTATTTTTTTATAAAAGGAAGTTTTGCATTTTTATTATTTTATACGGTAGAAATACGAGTACATATACTATCAGAACGCCTGCACAATACAGGGCGTTTGGAGCAAAAATAGTAGGGAACTATGAGGACGGTTAAAATATTTCAATACTATTCCACTTATTAGCTAGGCTCTAATCATCTTGCATCCTGTGAGAATATTCTAATAGGATTTGTGCTGATGAAATGAAGTAAAATAATAATAATTATTATTATAACATAAGTTTTTTCTTCTAAATTAATGATAATATATACTTTGGCTTAGTGAGGTTTCGTCTAAGTGATCATCAAGTCTATTATAGGTATATATTTATAGACGACTGCATTGAATAATGCAGATTGTATGCTGCCTGCTTAATTAGCTAGTTAATTAGCTTGATGGTGAACACGCCCAAAACGATGAAGATTCAATTTTTTTTTATAGTTGTAATTTATTTGGAATAAGACTTATTTATTTGACGATATCAGAGCGATTCACAACTATTGCTAGTACATCAAGATATAAAATTAGAAAATTGATCATCTCTTACTTTGCTAGTTTGAAACTTAGAGAAATTGAACACTCAAATGGCTCTTGATTAAATTAATGTCCTTGGATGGCATTTAAAGTCGTTTTAGCTTTGGTCTTGTCTAGTCAGGGTCACATATTTGTGAACCCAATGTTCATTTATAAGTTGTTTACATCAGGTATCATCAATAATGACTTGTTAAGTAAAGGAATTAACACAGGTATCATCAATAATGACTTGGAGCTAGATCAGGGGGAGAATACGATGAAAATGGAATTGACGAACTTAGAATCAAGCCTTAATTAATTTTCTTGATGAATATATAATAATCTTAAACTATTTTTTTATTACAAAAATGCTATAAATGGCCCTAACAAGGCTTTCAATGCTTATTCTTACAAAAGGAAATGGTAACATGGAAGGATCATTAATAGCTAAGGTGGAGGACCATAAGCCTACCATATATGTATCTGAACAATTATACATGGAGTTGAAAAGTATATGGTAAGCTTATACACTTTAATTGCATATACACTACTCCAAGAAATCCTAGAATATTTGAAAATAATTACCCATCATGCCAATCAAAGAACAGCCACAAGAATTGGCCGTTAATTTCAATGCTTAATTGTTTAAATTAAAATTTTAATAAAAAGATGCTTTAGTTTTTAACTTTATATAATAAACAAGTGCATTATTAAGACAAAGCTCTGAGTCTTTCAGTCTTGAGATCTGTGTGGATCCTTGATTCGCTATTTTATTTGTGTGACTGTGTCATGTACGATCTTTCTTCTGGTTTATTCTCCTACCTTGGGATCGGCTTTATATTTAAAACCAAAAAAGATGACAATTACATTAATAATTAAATTAATCAATCAAAGATATACGTTAATCACGTGGTTCAAACCCTAGATCACTGGCAAGAGAAATGGAATCTGATGAGGGGAGGTGAGCAAGGTAGGTAGAAATGGATCCATTAGGTTGAAGAAAATGACATGTACGGTTCACGAGCGAAACGAACAGAGCGTGGAGATTGGAGGGTCCAAATTTGCTACCCAAATCAGTATACGGCTAGAAAAGCTTTACTTTGATAATCACCTGTACTATTTTTAAAGTATTTTATTGTAAATAATTGAAAGGAAACAACGCTCCAAATTCATATGAGCTGTTTTATGTAAAGACGAAATGATGATAGGTTATCTTACACCGATCTGGATGCAACGAACATGCATGAAGTTAAACAGTAAATATTGTTGAATGTGTTACTTGTAATTTGATTTTGAAGAACATGCACGAACGGAACATGCACGGACGATTGGAACATGCACGGACAATTTCTGTGCAGAGTAGTCGACTA
>JBAKGM010000365.1:2576535-2601035 GCA_037177215.1 Asparagus racemosus
CGCTTCTGTTGTAAAGAGTGACTCTTAGTTTGTAATACACAATTTAATAAATACAGACCCGAGACCCAGATTTTTACGCCAAACAAGGTTCGAAGAGTAGGGCTCCCAGACTTCAAGATTTTCTAGCGAAGGGGCATGCTAAAAGATGAAGATTGGGAGGCTCCGAGTGGGCATCCTACTCCTCAAAGGCCAATTGGTGCTAGCATGAGAGAACAGCCTGAATCTACAGTTCACCAAGAAGCACCTGGCAGACGTAGGTGAAATAGGGGAAAGAGGCCATTGCAAGCTCATCTCCCCCAACAACCTTCAAAGAAATAACGTTTGGCACCTTTAGAGCCTGAGCCTGTATCAAGAGGCTCTTTAAGGATTAGGGAAGAGTCTCATGCAATCTGAATAGGAACCTAGAGTTGGACCCTCAAGTGAGTTTTACTCATATCTTTGTATTAGGTTGTCTGAAGTGCATTTGATTAATATGTGTTTCTTATATGCAGGTAAAGAGCTCATTCTTCTCGATCAAGAGAATCCAAATGATGAGGAGAACGTTGTAGGCATTGAAATATGCCTGTAAGTGCCCGAACGTGAATCGTGACGGTGGATTGACAATCGACGAGCTATCTAACGATGTAACGACAAACCATTGATGCCCCACGACCATTGATGCCCTACGCAGAGTCTCGCCCATAAAAGAGTACCAAGTTGATGTATTCGGCATCATAGCATGAAGTCTAAAAGAGTCTCATTCTTTTAGCACAACATCACGTGCGGAACAGATTTAAATAATCCGCATGCTAGCATGATTCAAACGGTAATCGGTAAAGGCACACCAAACCCGTTAATGGCTAGGAGTTAGTCAATAACTTTAAAGTCAACGCCTCACACGCGTTGCCGGGTAGCCTCTTGCCCGTAAAAGAGTACCAAGCCTATGTATTCAACATCATAGCATCAAGTCTAACGTCACATGCAGAACGGGTTTTGATAATCCGCATGCTAGCCCGATTCAAATGGTAATCGGTAAAGGCTCATCAAATCCGTTGATGGCTAAAGGTTTGCCAAAAATTCTAGGAGTATTATGGTTAATTATTTCGAACGAAATAAAAGAATCATAATAAATGATAAAAAGAGGAAAATTCATGGTGAGAGATCTGTTGGAACTCCTTCTGCAGCCTGACTTTGAAGGAGTCCTCGTTGGCGTTCAGAGTGTTCGCAGATTTCAGCTGGCCTCGGCTTCTCAGACATTACAGTTGGAGCTTCTCCGTCGCGGATCTTCGTCAGCTCTACGATACCGAAGTTTCTTCCTTCCACCTAGAGCTCTCACTTGAGCCGCGCCATTTTGGCCATGCTCAAAGCAAAAGGAGAGTGTAACCGCCTAGAGATGCTGATTCCTCGACAACTACTGTCTCAACATAGTCCGGAAAAGACTTGAGCATCACACCATGTCTCCAGGCATGTAGACAGTCAAGAAGTCTAGTCCTGAAGACGAGGGTCATATACCTCTAGTTGCAAAATCTTAAGACTCGAGATTCGCCTACGTAGAAAAGCTCGACATTCAAATTGAGCTTCACCTACGCAGTGAAGCTCGACATTCAACCAAGGTTCGCCTGTGCAGTGAGGCTCGACGTTCAACTAGAAGGTCGTGACATGGTAAAGCTTGAAGTTCGTAAAGCTTGTCGTAACGACCATGAAGACCCCCGGACAACTATTCAACGGGGATATCACTGATCAAGAGTCAATTTCATCTAGCTCAAATTAGTCAAGCCTCGCCAATACTCTAAAAAGATACACGAGTATAAATTGTTTCCTGTTTTGGCCAAGAAGTTCCTAGGAGATTATTTTCATAAAATTTTCTCAAGGATAATTCGCCAACCTCCAAACAGGTATACGAGGATAAACTATTTCCCGAAAACTCCAGCAAACGTATGAGTATAAAATGTGTTGACGCCGAACAACGCGTCTCGTATCATAGCTAGTTGAACCCTCTCTCATATATACGTGGGTGAGTTTACGTACAAGACACACTCTCTTATGTGGGTCAGTTTACAAGACACATAGATAAATAAGAAGATTAAACCTACCTATAAAATATACATCATGTTCATCAATGTTGACGATGTTTCAAGCCATTCATTATGGTCTACACATTATCAAAATAAAGTGGATCGAGAGTTACGTGCTTTGGGATTTTTAATGTTATAATCTAGGTAATTAAAAAATAACAGAGTTTTTTTAATACCTTCATAGTCCTTTCATTTGTTTGGCCATAAAATGTATAGATTAGAAGTTCTCAACCCGTGTGATCAGTTTTACCTCCATAATATCTTAAAATATGTAGATCATAACAAACGGTCTGGATCATCGAGCATATGTTTTAATGGGTAGATATAAATTTCATAGTTATAGCATACGCGTGCCGTAATGCAACCCCATATGCATATATGCGTATGTGACAAATTTTTGTGGGATTAGAAAGCGACGTCCCAGCGAAGCTACAACGGTTTTTTCTCAGGGAGGGATGGAAAAGGGCTGCCCTTCCCTGCCATTTTGCGGCCTGACGCCCACGAATTATATCGGGTTTCCCGCTCCCACAACCATTAATTTCTTATGCTTGCACAACTTATAATTAATAAAAAGTGTTCACATAATTCTAACAAAAGCAAGTGTAATGCTTGGGGACATATCTTGGACTAATATAATACATTTAATTAAAAATATATATAATTATGAATTGTTATCAAGTTATCCTATATTGTTTAGGAATTTATCCGGTGGAAAACATGGAGAGGGGCGAGCAGTACCTAGCCCTGTGTAGCGAGAGAGCTACACATATCGGCTGTAAAATAGTTTTTTTTTTTGAGGAATGGCTGTAATATATTGTATGCAGTGATCTGTCCCTTTGTACGTACGGATGGTAACAATTAATAATTAACAATAATTAACAATAATTAAAGCTTGGCTGCTATTTCATTAATATTTTATGTACCTGACATGGGAGATTTTATGCTTTGACAAAATGTAGACCAGAGAGAGAGAGAGAGAGAGAGGTCAAAGGGTAAGTGCAATATTGTTTAATTTATGTTTTACACTGTTTTTTTTTAAAGGAAATGTTTTACACTATTCTCACAAGATGATTTCTTCTTCCAGCTAGCTACTGGCCAAAGAATCTAGAAACTTAAATAGCAGAAATAGTGCTTACAATATGATTATTGTTTCTTCTTTTTGCTAAATAAGAAAGGAGGAATGCATATATATGTCGAATAATACCATCAGTAGGAATTTGGCAAAAATAATACAAAACATCTCTTTGCAGTAGGAGAAAAAAAGTAGAATTCGTTTTAACTTCTCTAATTTAGGAGTAATTTTACCTATATTAGGATTTTTATTTTCTTCCTGACATTTATAATGTGTCCTAACTTCTTAATCTCTCGTAATGAATGTTTTATATCGTATGCTTATTTTTTTCCCGAACTTGCATCGAAGAACAAGCCAGTACATCTCCTATATATCCTAACACTATTGAGATATTTCTTTGACTCTACGTTATCTTCGGCTAGTTTGATAGGATTCTAGTATTTTCATGATTAAGAGGTCGCAAGCTAATAGAACGTGCATGTTTTCTTGGTTAATAAAGAAATCCGATTTTTCTCGCATAGTGTGTTCTGAACTTCTTTCTCCTTCGATGTGGGAAGTAGTCCTAAGGAACAAATTTCTCTTTCTGGGAAGTAAGCAATTTAATTATTTCTCAATTGCTAAAGAGAAATATGTACAAACATCAAATAAACACTTCGGAGAA
This sequence comes from Asparagus racemosus, assembly GCA_037177215.1. NCBI lineage: Eukaryota > Viridiplantae > Streptophyta > Magnoliopsida > Asparagales > Asparagaceae > Asparagus > Asparagus racemosus. The sequence goes on from JBAKGM010000365.1 coordinate 2,580,323, forward strand.
ATAAAGAAAACTTTGTTAGCCATTGAATGGTTTTGATTGGAGGCGTCAACCCATTAGCCCAACCTAATTTTAAACTTTTCAGTTGGCCCATAGCCCAGAGAAAAAAAGCCCAAATGTAAAGTTCAGTTATAAAATGTACCCCGAGCGGATCTTATTGTATCCGACCCGAACCCAATACCTTTTTCATAAAATCTAAAACTGCAATTCCCGTGGGGTAAACTGCAAAATCTGCCCATATAAATTCCAATGCTTAACTACAGAACTAGGGTTTAGTACCTTTTCCCAATCTCTTCAATCTCCAATTAAATCACCAAACTAATAATAGTAGCCAAAAAAAAAAAAAAAAAAAATGGATTCTTTCTCATCGCCGTCGTTGTCGTCGGAATCAGGTGGCCACTCGACAGAGGCGGTGATGGAACAGCTTAAGGCCCAGTTGGCCCAAGCCTACGCTGAAGAGTTCCTCGAGGTGATTCAACCCCCTTAAGAATTTACCTTTAATTCTATTTGGTTCATATTTTAATTTTTTTTTGTTGCTAGATGAATGTACCCTTACTTGTTAATGGGAAAAGTATGATAGAAATGTTATTTTGGGGGAAAATTAGTTCAAAACCTAATTGTAGAAGAGCTGGATTTAGGGTGCTAATTTGACCTCCAAATAGTGTCAATTGAAAAGGTTTACATGGATCTTAAAATTTAGAAATTTAACTATTAAGGTTAAAAGCAATGAACTATGTCATTCGAGTATATACTAATGTGTACTTAACTCCTTAGGAAATGAATGTTTGGAAGTAGTATATTGAATAGAAGTAGTGTACTATTGATCTTGGTCTAAATAGTGCTAAAGCCTTCTATAATAAATTTTCATGAAAATCGCGATGTTTGAAGAAAGAAAATTTATTTGTCATTGGCTCAAAACAAATGAAATTGACTTAAATCATGGGTTATAACTCGTGAAAATCATGATTTTTTAGGTAAGCATGGTTAGTTGTCATTGGTTCGAAACAAACAAAAATGAGAAACTATCATGGGTTATAGCCCATATATCGTGAATTTTGAAATATATTAAGTTAATTGTTATTGGGTTGAAAATAACAAGAGTGGGCGAAAATTGTGGGCTACACCCGATGAAATTGACTTAAATCGTGGGTTATAACTTGTGAAGATCGCGATTTTTTAGGTAAGCATGGTTAGTAGTCATTGGTTCAAAACAAACAAAAATGAGAAAATATTGTGGGTTATAGCCCATATATCATGAATTTTGAAATATGTTTAGTTAATTGTCATTGGGTTGAAAATAAAGAATGGGTAAAAATTGTGGGCTGCAACCCATGAATATCGTGATTTTTGAAGTGCGCATATTTATTTATTATTGGGTCAAAATGAAAAAGAATTAATGAAAACCATTGGTTATAAGCCATAAAAATTGTGAATTTTCAATTACGCAGAATTAGTTACTATTGGCTCCAAACAAATGAAAATACAGAAAAATTATAGATTATAACCAAGAAAATTGTAATTTTTGATTTGAATGTTTAATTGATGGCTATTTACTCGAAACAATTAATAATGGACAAACTTTGTGGGATTATAGCCCATAAAAATTGTGAAATTTATGGTACAAATACATATTTGCTAATCAGTCAAAGAATGAAAATTGACAAATATCACTGCTCATAACCCATAAAGATGTGATTTTTAAAGAAAGAAACATTTATTGCTATTGGATAGAAGTGAATGAAAATTTACAAAAATCATGGAGTTATAGCAAATGAAATTTGGGAATTCTGAAAATCATTGATAATAGCCCATGAAATTCATGAATTTTTAAGTACGCATAACAAATTGCCATGGGATTGAAAGAACTATTATTGAAAGATTGCGGGTTATATAGCACATGAAAATCGCGAATTTTTAAGCACGTTTAATTATTTGCTATTGGGACAAAACCAACAAATTTTTTGACGTTGTCATAATTCATGATTTCAAAGTCATTGATTATAATTACTCATAAAAACATGAATTTTGAAATAGTCATAATTAATTGTTATTGGATCGAATGAATGATAATGGAAAAAAAATCATAGTCATAGCCCATGAAAATCGTAAATATTGAATTTCACGCAATTAATTGCTATTTGGTCGAAACAAACAAAATCGGACAAAATCATCGACTGTAGTACATGAAAATTAGGAAGTTTAAAATATGCATACTTAATTTCCATTAGGTCAAAGCAAAAAAATTGACAGTTGTAACTCAAAAATAGTGATTTTTATGAAATAAAGTTTAATTATCATTTAGGCCAACCTAACAAAAATAAACTAAAATCGTGAGGTATAACCTATGAAATCAGAAATTTTCTAGTACACATGATTAATTATCATTGGGTCAAAATGAATGCCAATTGATAAAAAACATGGGATTATTGCCAATGAAATTCGCGAATTTTGAAAATCGTGGGTTATAGCCAATGAAAATTAAGAATTTTGAAGTATGCATACGTTCTTGCCATTAGGTTATTGGGTCAAAGAACGAAAATTGATGAGAATTGTAGGTTATAGTAGCCCATGAAAACTGCAACTTTTCGAAGAAAATAATACTTAGTTGTCATTGAATCAAAATGAGTGAATATTGACAAAAATAAGGATTATAGCATATGAAATTCACAAATTTTGAAAATCATGGGTAATATCACATGAAAATTGCAAATTTTGAAGTGTGCATAGTTAATTGCCTGAGTCGAACAAAAGGAAATTGTAAAAAATCGTGAGTTATACAACACATGAAAAACATGAATTTTTAAGTATGTACAATCCATGTTATCATTGTGCAAGGTTTAATGCGGGGCGCAGGGCCCCTTTATGGGCACATGTGCAAGGCGCAACAAGAGGCGCGACTTAATGGAAGCAAGTTGCACGAAAGAATATGTTTATGAATTTTCACATAAAAATATGTTATAATAAATAATATCTACTACATATAAAAAAATAACGTCTTAATTCTAATTCTAATGGTAACACATCCAAGATAGTAGCAAACTTTCAAAATATTTTAAATAAAAAGTCAAAAAAAAGAAGCACAATCAAATAGTAAATGAGGATTAGTTAGGATCCTCAATCAGGCTACTAAAAATGGCTAATGGTTTTATTTTGCTTTTTGGGATATGAGTTATCTGGTATAAAGATTAAAAGTTTGATTAAAATGTAAATGAATAAAAATATGTGAGGCTACGTCTTGCATGCACTTGCTTGTAAGGCACAAAAGGTGCTGCCGCATCAAATGTGGACGCTTTGCCACTACTCCGCATTGCAGGGCCCATGATGCGCAATGAGGTGCATGCCTTTGATAACACTGTGTACAATTACTTGTCGATTGGATGAAATGAAGAAAAATTGACCACCATCAAATCTTGAATTTTGGAGTATCCAAAATTATCACCATTAGGTAGAGTGGAGAATAATTGACAAAAATCATGGGTTATAGCCCATGAAAATCACGAATGTTAAAATTCACACAATTAATTGGTATTGGGTTGAAACGAAAAAAAGTCAATGGACAATAGCCCATGAAAATCATGAATGATGACTAATTATGCGTACTTCAAGATTCACGATATCCATGATCTATTACTCACAAATTTTTAAATTTTCAAATTTCATGGGATATGACCCAGAGTTTTTGTGAATTTTTTTTCTTTTTAACCTAATAGCAATTCAATACAATTTCTTTGAAATTTGTGATTTTTTGGTCTATAACCCATGATTTTTGTTAGTTTTCATTCGTTTCAACCCAATGACATTTATATACACGTATTTAAAAATTCACGATTATCATGGGATATTACCGATGATTTTTTAAAAAAATAATGATTTTGATGTGCTAACCTACGATTTTTGTCAAATTGTGTTATTTTTCAATCCAACGGCAATTGAATATGCGTACTTCAACATTCGTTTTTTTCATGATCTATTACTTCATTTTTCAAATTTGTGAATTTCATAGGCTATAATCTACGATCTTTGTGAAATTTTGTCCATGATCTTTCTGGATTTTTATTTGTTTTAACTTAATGTCAATTAAGTTTTATTTTTTTAAAACTCGTGATTTTCATTGGCTAAAGGACATGATATTTTTAAGTTTTTGTTTGTTTGGTCTCCTTCCAATTAATTTTGCGTACTCCAAAATTCATGATTTCCATGGCCTGCTATAAATGATTTTAAAAACTTGCAATTTTCATGGACTATAACTTACTATTTTTGTCAATTTTTGTTCTTTCCGACGCCCATTGACGATTAATTATGCATACTTCAATATTCGTGATTTTCGTGATCTATTACCAACTATTCTTCAAATTTGTGAATTTCATGGGCTATAACCAAGTATTATTTTGAATGTTTGTTCTCTTTGACCCAATAGCAATTAAGTTTAATTTCTTGAATAGCCGTGATTTTCGTGGCTTATACCCCATGATTTTCATCAATTTTTTTTCATTTAGATTCAATTCCAATTAATTTTGCATACTTCAAAATTCACGAATTTGAAGGGCTATTACAAATGATTTTAAAAAATAAGTTTTTCCTGGGCTGTAACTCATGATTTTTGTCAAAATTTTTTTCTTTTCGACCCAATGACAAATATGTGTCTTCAACATTCACAATTTTCATGGTCTATTGCCCACGGTTTTTAAAATTTTTGAATTTTATGGGCTTTAATCTTTTTTTTTGTGAATTTTCGTTCATTTTGATCCAATTGCAATTGGATTTTATTTGTTGAAATTCGCAGTTTTCATAGATTATAACCCACATTTTTGTTAAATTTTTTTTTGTTTTTAAAAGATTTCAGTTAGTTATGCGTACTTCAAAATTCATGATTTTCATATTGAAGTAATACTTCAAAGTTCGTGATTTCTTGGTCTATTGTCTCCAATTTTTCAAATATAAAATTTTCTTGGCTATAACCCTTTATTTTTGTGATTTTTTTGTTCGTTTTGGCCCAATGACAATTAAGTTTTATTTCAACAAAAATCACGATTTTCGTAAACTACCCACAATTTTTGTCGATTTTTGTTCGTTTCAACCCAATTCCAATTAATTATGCATACTTTAATAATTTTCATGGGCTATTACCAACAATTTTAAAAAAATCATGTTTTCATTGGGGTCCATAAATTTTGTCAAATTTTTTTCTTTTAGACCCACGGATGATCAATTATGCGTACTTCAACATTTACAATTTTCATGGTCTATTTCTCACTATTTTTCAAATTTGTGAATTTCATTGGCTTTAACCTACAATTTTTATGAATTTTCGTTCGTTTTGACCCAATGACAAATAAATTATAGTTCTTGGAATTCACAGTTTTCATGGACTGTAATGTAAGGTTTTTGTCTATTTCTGTTCGTTTCTACCGAATTCTAATTAAATATGCATACTTTAAAATTTACGATTTCCATGGACTATTACTAACGATTTAAAAAATCATGTTTTTGATGGGCTTTAACCATAATTTTTGTTTTTAACCTAACGACGATTAATGATGCATACTTTAACATTCGAGATTTTCTTGGTTTATTACCCACGACTTTCCAAATTTGCAAATTTCATGGGTTTTTACCATGATTTTTATTAATTTTTGTTCGTTTTGACTGATGACAATTAAGTTTTACTTCAATAAAAATTGCGATTTTCATAGGCTATAACGCATAATTTTTATCAATTTTTCGTTGTCTCGACCTTATTATAATTATTTATGTGTACTTTAAAATTCATAATTTTCATGTGTTCTTATCAACCGTTTAAAAAGAATCGCAATTTTCATGGGCTAACCCACGATTTTTAAAAATTTTTTATTCTTTTCAACACAATGACGAGTAATTATGCGCATTTCAACATTCACGATATTTAGGATCTCTTGCCCACGATTTTTCAAATTTGCAAATTTCATGGTCTATGGACCATGATTTTTGTGAATTTTCATCCCTTTGATCCAATGTCAATTAAGTTTTATTTCTTCAAAATTCGTGATTTCAATTGGTTATAACTTACGATTTTTTTCAATTTTTATTCATTTCGATTGAATGCTAATTAATTATGCGCAGTTAAAAATTACGATTATCATAGGCTATTATCCATGATTTTAAAAAATAGTGGTTTTCATGGGCTATAATGCACAATTTTTATCAAATTTTGTTCTTTTTGACCCATTGACAAGTAGTTATACGTACTTCAACAGTCGCGATTATCATGATTTATTACCCACTATTTTTCAAATTTGTGAATTTTAGAGGCTATAATCCACCGTTTTTATGAATTTTTATCCGTTTTGATCTAATATCAGTTGAGTTTTATTCCTTTAAAATTCGCAAATGTCATGGGCTATAACTCACGATTTTTTCATTTTTCATTCGTTTCGACCCAATTCCAATTAATTATGCGTACTTTAAAATTTACGATTTTCATGGGCAATTATTAATAATTTTAAAAATCATGGTCTTCATGGGGCTTTAATCCACAATATTTATCAAAATTTGTTCTATTCGACCTAATGATGACTAATTATGCATATTTCAACTTGGTGATATTCATTATCTATTACCCACAATTTTTTATATTGCAAATTGCATGGGCTATATTTCACGATTTTTGTGAATTTTTATTCTTTCTGATCTAATGATAATTAAGTTTTATTTCTTTAAAGTTCGTGATTTTCATGGCCTAAACCTTGATTTTTGTCATTTCTCTTTGGTTAGGCCCAATGGTAATTATATGGGTTCTTAAAAATTCACGACAGTGATGGGCTTTACCTAGGATTTTTTAAAATATCAATTTTTATGGGCTATAATCCACAATTTGTCAAATTTTGTTCTTTTCGTTCCAATGGTAATTATATGTGTTCTTAAAAATTCACGACAGTGATGGGCTTTACCTAGGATTTTTAAAAATATCAATTTTTATGGGCTATAATCCACAATTTGTCAAATTTTGTTCTTTTCGTTCCAATGACAACTATGCGTTACTTCAACATTTGTGATTTTAATGATCTATCGCATGATATTTCAAATATGTTAATTTCATGGGCTATATGTAACCCACCATCTTTGTTGACCTAATGGCTTTATTTCTTAAAAATTGTGATTTTCATCGGCTATTACACGATTGGTCAATTTTTTTATTTCTCGATCTAATTCCAATTAATTATGTGTATTTCAAAATTCACTATATTCATGAGTGATTATCAACGATTTTTAAACAATTGGTTTTTTCATGGGATAACCCACAATTTTTATCAATTTTTATTTTTTTCAACCTAATAACGATAAATTTTGTGTACTTCAACATTCTTGATATTCATGATTTATTCCCTACGATTTTTTAAATTTGTGAATTTCATGGGCTATAAATCACGATTTTTGTGAATTTTCGTTGTTTTTGTCCCAATGGCAATTATGGTTTATTTCTTCAAAATTTGCGATTTTCATAGGATGTAACTCACGATTATTATCAGTTTTCGTTCGTTTTGACCCAATGCCAGTTAATTATGCATACTTATAAATTCACAATTATCATGAGCTATTGTGTACAATTATGAAAACAATGATTTTCATGGTTTATAACTTGCCATTTTTGTCAGCGTTTGTTCATTTTGACCGAATGACGATTAATTATGCATACTCCGACATTTGCGATATTCATGTTCTATTACCCACGATTTTTCAAATTTGCGAATTTCATGAGCTATAAATCATGATTTTTGTGAACTTTTATCCTCGTTGATCCAGTGGCAATTAAGTTTTATTTCTTCAAAATTTGTGATTTTAATAGGCTGTAACCCACGATTTTTTTAATTTGTGTCCATTTCAATCCAACACCAATTAATTATGCACACTTAAAATTTCACAATTATTGTAGGCTAATATTCATGATTTTTAAAAAAATAGCGTTTTATGGGCTATAATGCACGATTTTTGTCAAAGTTTGTTCTTTTTGACTTATTGGCAATTAATTATACGTGCTTCGACATTCACGATTTTCATGTGATTTTTTAAATTTGTGAATTTCATGGGCTATAACCCATGATTTTCATGATTATCATGGGCTATTACTTATGATTTTTTCAAATTCGTAATTTTCATGGGCTATCATTTTTCTTTGGTTTCGATCTAACTCTAGTTAATTATGCACGCTTCAAAAGTTACGATTTTTATGGGCTATTATCAATGATTTTAAAAAATTACAATTTTCATGGGTTATAACCCACGACTTTTGTCAATTTTTATTCTTTTGAACCCGGTGGCGACTAATTATGCGTATTTCGACATTCAGGATATTCATGATCTATTACCCATAATTTTTCAAAATTTGCGATTTCATGGGCTATAATCCATGATTTTTGTGAATTTTTATTCTTTTTGAACCAATGACAATTAACTATTATTTCTTCAAAATTTATGATTTTTATGGCCTATAACCCATGATTTTTTATCATTTTCCGTTTGTTTTGACCTAATGGCAATTGTATAGGTGTATTTAAAAATTCATGATTATCATGGGCCATTACCTAGGATTTAAAAAGTTGATTTATAGGGTTGTAATCAATGATTTTTTTTCAAATTTTCTACCTAATGTTAATTTATTATACGTACTTCAACATTCGTGATTTTTATGATCTATTACACACTGTTTTTCAAATTCATGAATTTTCCATGAAAGTTGTTGAATTTTTAAGTGTACATGATTAACTGTTATTGGGTAAAACATAGCAGTAATTGTAAAAAAATTTGAGTTATCACTCATTTTCATTGCGAATTTTGATTTTGAAGTACGTATAATTACTTACCATTAAGACAAAAAGAAACAAAAAATGCCAACATCGTGGGTTATAGCCTATCAAAGTTGCTAATTTGTAGTTGTCATAATTAATTGCCATTGGGTTGAATGAACAATAATGGGCAAAAAAACATTGGTTATAATGCATGGAAATTACGAATTTGGAAGTTCACACTATTAATTGCTATTGGGTCGAAATGGATAAAAATGAACAAAATTATGGACTATAGCCCATGAAACAAATTTCTAAGTACGCATACTTATTTACTATTGGTCGAAGAACAAAAATCGACAAAAACTGTGAGTTATAGCCTACGAAATCTGTGATTTTTTATAAAAGAAAATTTAGTTGGCATTAGGTAGAAACTAACGTACATAGACTAAAATTGTGGGTTACAACTTATGAAAGTCACGAATTTTTTGGAATATATGATTAATTGTCACTTGATCGAAACAAACGAAAATGAGGAAAAATCATGGGTTATAAGCCCATAAAATCGCAAGTTTTGAAATATGCTTAGTCAATTGACATTGGACCGAAATGAACAACGATGGACAAAAGTCGTGGGTCATATAACAAACGAAATTAACGAAATTATGAATTTCCAAGTACTTGTACGTATTTGTTTGGGTCAAAACAAATTATATTAAAAAAATTGTGGATTATAGCCTATGAAAATCGTGATTTTTGATGAAAGAAAATTTATTTGTCATTGGGTCGAAATTAATGAAAAGAGACTTAAATTGTGGGTATAACCCATAAAAATCGCGGTTTTTTGGTACGCATGTTTAATTACCATCGGTTCGAAACATACGAAATTGATTTAATATCGTAGGTTATAGCTCATTATATCGTGAATTTTGAAATATGCTTAGTTAATTGTCATTGGATCGAAAAGAGAAAAAGGGTAAAAATTATGGTTATAACTGATGAAAATCGTGAATTTTGAAATACTTATACTTATTTGTCATTGGGTCAAAGGGAAAAAAACGAAAATCATTAGTTATAAACTATGAAAATCGTGAATTTTTAATTACACATAATTAGTTATTTAATAATTACCAAATAAATGAAAATGCACAAAAATTATAGATTGTAACAAAGAAAATTGCTAATTTTGAATTTGTATGCTTAATTAATGACCATTTAGTCGAAACGAACAATAACGGACTAAATTCTTGGGGTTAAAGGCCATGAAAATCGTGAAATTTAAGGTACAAATACTTATTTTGCTAACCAGGCAAAGAATGAAAAATGATAAAAAATGTTGGTCATAGCGTGTAAAAACATGATTTTAAAGAGAGAAACATTAGTCCCTATTGGGTAGGACTTAGGAATGAATGAAAATATACAAAATTATATACAAAAATTTTGGAGTTATATCACATGAAATATGAGAAGTTTGAAAATCATTGGTAATAGTGCATGAAATTCAGTAATTTTGAAGTACGCATAATAAATTTTCATGGGGTTGAAACGAACGATAAGTGACAAAGATTGTGAGTAATATAGCACATGAAAATCGCAAAATTTTAAGTACGTATAATTATTTGCTATTGGGAACAAACAATCAAACCGAAAATAAACTAAAACCATGAGTTACACCCATGAAACTAGAAAATTTTCTGGTACACATGATTAATTGTCACTGGGTCAAAATGAACTCCAATTGACAAAAATCATGGGTTTGTAGCTAATAAAATTCATGAAATTTTGAAAATTATGGGATTATAGCCAATGAAATTTGGAATTTTCTGGTAACCATGAAAATTGAGAAGTTTTTGAAATATGCATAAATGTTCTTAATCATAGATTTGACGAAATACCTTGATGCGCAAGCAAGGAATTATGTATCTTTCAAGTGGGCGATCCAAATGCAATTCACTTGATAGCCCCAATGATTTAGTGAAAGGTACAACTACACAAGGATGATCAATGAATACTACGAATGGACCATTTACACTATTTAGGATTAATTATTCTTCAGATGGTGAAAATGTGAAAGGGTGGTTATTAATCAAAGTGGTATGGTTAAAAGTAAAGAAGTTCCTCTGTAGTTCTATGTGATCATATTCTACTCATGGAAATGAAGAGAAAATTAGGAAGGTTATAAGATCAGCAATACTTTAGTGATTAGAATGTTGGACGATAAAGAATCATGTGTATTACCAGTGATGGATCACGGTTCCGATGATGTTAAACACATTAAGAGTGTGATAAACTAAATTTCATTCTTGGAAAGAAGAAAAAGGCAACGAGCAACATGTAAAAAAACCAGTGCTTTTAGAAGGAAAAAAAGGGGATTGTAAATGGTGTTGATTAAACATCATTTTTTTCTCTATTCCTGTAATGCATCTTTTTCCCTTTGTAAATAGTATCTCTACCTTTTGGTCCTCTTCAGTTTTCTTCATATCCTCCTTTTTAAGTTTCAGCTTTACTCCCACAAGCAACACAGACTATATATGAATTATCATTCGAATACTATACCAACTTTTCTGTTGGGATTTTCTGTGGAAGTCCACAAACCTTTCATTAAGTATCATCCATCAAAGTGATGAAGTCAACCTTTTGAGTTTGTGATTCACCAATTCGCCACATCCATGTCTATTCATCTGTCAGTTTTAACCAAGATTCTTTCAGTAAGACCTGAAATTTGAAATTAAAGCTTGTCACAGTGTTATTGAGGAGCCCGTCCTGAGCGCGCCCCAGGCGCCTGGCGCTGCGGCCTTGAGCAAATGCGCCCCGCACCAAAGGTGGGGTGCTGCAGGCACAAGAGGGGCGTGCCTGGCGTGCGCCTTGTGTTCGCCCGGCGCCTTTGGTGCAAAATGAGTTGGATTTTGTCAAAGGAAATGGGTTTCGCATCTGATATCCGCATATTTCATTAAACCGTTATGATTTTAGGGTTTCAAGACCCGATGTTCTCTCTTTCTCTCCTCTCACACGGCTGCTCCCTCCCTGGCCCCGACGAGTCGGCCGTCGACGACGACGCCGACCACCGCTGCCTCCGCCGACCATTATCTTCAGCGAAATCATGTTCTTTTCCTTTTTTTTCCTTCTGTTTTTCTCTTTTTTTTGTTTTTCTTCTGTTTTTTTTTCTTTTTGAAAATAACTTACATAATTACATATTTACATCATGTAATAGACTCTTTCTTGCTAGTTGCTACTCCATTCTCCATCTTTTCATGTTTAGTCTGTAAAAAGAAAACAGTAAATAGTAATTTAGTATAGTTGTTGCTAATTTTTACTTCCTTCTCTAATTAGCATGCTAACTAGAAAATTATGAATGTATAAATATGTAATTGTTACTTCCATTCTCCATCTTTTCATGCTAACTAGCAATTAGCAATTAAGGTTTAAGAATGCTAACTAGAAAATTATGAACAATCATGTTTGTTAATCACTTAATTGTTTCTTAAAAATATATATTTCATAGTTTAAATAAAAATATATATTTCATATTTGTTACTTTAAAAAGTCAGTGAGCATAGTTTGATGATTTAAGTTGATATTTTCATAATTTGATGATTTTCGTAGACTTTTGCTTATGTTGGATATTATCTTGCATTGTGATTTGTGGAAATTTATGAACTTCGCTATGTTATGCATGCTAATTAAGACTCTTTTGTGATTTAGTAGGTGAAATTATATTTCTTAATCTTTTTATGTGACAATTTATATACATGTTGCTTATATGCTTGTTTGTCTTATGTTGGTAAATATTTGTTTGAGGTGTGCGTCTCAATTCAGTGAGGCGCGCGCATCGTTGTGCGCCTCGCGCATGGTGCGCGTAAGGGGCCTTTGCGCTCCGCATTGCACCTTGCACTTCGATAACACTGGCTTGTTGGAAATTCATGATAACAATCCTGAATTTCATAAAAGCCTATATTGGTGATTCAGAGACCAAATTCTTTAGACATTAGAAGTCTAAGGAATCAACGAGTATTCACCACACTCTTCTATGCTGACTGCAGAAGTCACATCTGTTTTATGCTTTTTGATACTTAATTATAAATTTTCAAGTCTGATCATTTATCTTTAAGTGTCTAAGTATTTTATAGTTTTTTTCCGTTATTGTATTGTATAAGAGTTCAAACGAGCGTCAAATTTCATATTTGGCTTTCCTTTAATATCTTACCTGTCCTTTTTTTTTCTTTGTTCCTCTTAAGTTTCTCATGGTAATTGAATCTAAAACTTCCACTGAGACTGAGTTGATCTTGATGGAGAAATCTCATAGTCTCCTTCTCAGACTTAGCCAATCCTCTTAGAGGTGTAATATATGCCATCTTTATATGTCAGTCCTATCTATTCAAGTCACTAAATCCAAATGCACAGGTCTATTGTATACATCTGCACACCTATTAATCATGATGATCCTGGTGATGCTAGTTTTTTGCTAATTGCGAAGTCGCTATTCTTGTTAATGATGCATAGCTATTCCACTCCCTGATACTATCTCAAACTATCTCAAACTACTGGTAGATGAGCCTAAGCGGTTTGAGTAATATGCTTTCCTAGTTTGACTTGTTTGAAAATGCACCCCTATCATTTTTTTCTTGACATGGTGGGCTTATTCTTCTTCATATTCATGAGATGTGGTAATACTGGGGGATAGGCAAAGTTGACATTTCCTTTTGATTTTTCTTAATGATGTTCACATTGTTTCACATGCAACATCTTGTTTTTTTTAATAGGTGTTTGGAACGTAGTTCTAAATTTTATAGTTGTTAGTAGGGGTGTCTCTATACGTGGTTATATCTTTTATACAAAAACATGATTCTTGATGTATACATTAATGAATGAAGCAATAGAAAAGGGGGGAAGATAATGTAGATCTTCTGTGAACCGCATTTAACGATTCACACCCGCATCTCTTTCAATTAAAAGGCGTGGGATTAAATTTCCTTGATGAGGTAGGGGCATAGGCTGACTGTTAGCAGTTGTTAGGTTTCAAATTTGCAAGGAGTATATATGAATTAAAAGATATCCACTCAGATAAATGAGTTTCCCTTTCTAGTCATGGATATTAGTGAAACTAGCACGAGAAATGAAAATATGCATGGAAAGCCCATATTTCAGGTTTACTTTGTCGTAAAATCAGAGGAATATCTGATTAGAATTTCAGTTGGTATATATTTATCCTTATCATATACTTCCCTTATCATTATCCTTATCGTTATCCTAATTTGCTCTTATCTTCTTCTAATTCACAGACAGTAAGGGGCAAGTGCTTCACAAGGTGCATCACAAAACCAGGTACGAGTTTGAGTGGTAGTGAGAGCAGTTGCATCTCTCGATGTGTGGAGCGCTACATGGAGGCTACTGGAATTGTTGGTCGAGCTCTTTTTAGCGCCCAACGCAATTTTTGACCTCCCAAAAAACTCATTTTTGTCCCAGCAATGCCAAACCAAACTTCAAGTGGACAGCTTGTTAGCTTAATCCCGCTTTTAGTTATTTTTCTAGTTCAGGCTTACGATGCTGTTGCATTATCTAGTATGTTGGGTTTCTTCTTTGCTTTTCCGCAAGTGTCAATTTTGTCGATCAGTGTCAACGTCTGAGCATGTCATATTTGGCACTGTAGATGATCGAAATGAATGTATGTGATATGGCTGCCATAAGTTGGATAGCATAATTTCTGATTTCTTTAATATTTTTGTTTCCTAATGTTCTATCTATTCGGTCCTCTTTCCCTTGTGGTGGTGGAATGTTGGGTTTCATCACTTTTTAAGTTACATGAGAACTTCTATCATAAAGCCACAACTGCTGCGTTTGACTCATTCTGTACTCGTACCTGATACTTATCGGACAGTCCTTAAATGTATGTGTACATTTTTTCAAATATGTATTCCATCATACAATACATTTTATAATTTAAAACACTTATCATACATTCTTCGGGCATGTATCATGCACTGCACGTTCATTTTTGAATCTCTTGGACGAATGATGGAGTTCGTCTCAACCCATACTCAATGAAGAACTATGATTTCAAAGGGTTGGTTTGTATATCCAGCTAGTTTATTGAAATCTTACGTGCAAAATATCCAAGTGACTGAAGTTTCTTAGGCAGCATAACTATAAATGGAGAATGCAGACGTTGAGAGATGTATAGATGATGCATTTGAGGAAACAAATATTATGTAGCCCTGGACCTTACTTATATTTCTTCTTGCCAACCCCACGTTTTAACGTATGGATAGCCCTAGCCTGGAATCTTGTTTCTGGTACTGCTTTGATGAACTGAATCTGCCCATCCAATTGATGTTCTTCTCACTTTTCAACATTCTTGAATTTCTTTGAAGAAATTGAAATTTTGAACTTAGACAACTCATGATATTACCGACATTACCAAAATAAAATTTCAGGAAGACCGCGACATAAGCAGAGAGAAATGGTACCCAGAAGTTAGTCAGATATAAAACAAAAATGAAATGAGTTTACTTTGTATTCTCCTCCCATCTTTTATCTCTTACCAAATTTGCTTCATTCTCTTGCTTGTAGCAGATCTTAATTGTCATCTCAAAGCCCAATTTCTTTTAGAGTCCAAACTCTGAAACCTGCATCATATTCGGCGAAGCAATGACAGATCATGATCTGAGCTCCTAGCTACAAGCTCAGGCTGCTCAGCAGTTCAAGACGCCTGAAGTCATCAATTTAGTTGCGAATAAATCAGATCATGCAACTGCTAAAGAACCCATTGATGAGGATGAAGAGGATATCGATGACACTGGAGTTGAACCTAAGGACATTGAGCTTGTCACGGACACAGGCTAGTGTCTGTGTCTTTAAGGTGAAAGCTGTCCAAGCTCTCAAGAACAATGGAGGAGATATCGTCAATGCTATTATGGAGTTCATCGCCTAATTAACTTGTAATTTTGTTGATTAAATTCGCATACTAGTATTATGGTTTTAGAGTTTTTCTTTATTATTATTACTACTACTACTGCTACTATTGAATTTCTGTCTATGTTTTAAATGTTCTCCCTTGATATTTGTGTTACGTCAACTGTTGAAATTTTAAGTATAGGCAAAATTATTAAATCACGGAGAAAATGGCTTTTGTAATTAAGAGAATCAAGTAAGTTGATTTGTTGATACATGATGGGTTGAGACCTGAGACTTTGTCAAGATTGTTGAGGTATTAGTAAACATGTGAGTATAGTCTCACATTGAGTAGGATAGAAAAGAGTATTGTTGAGGTTACTCCGTGAGTATAGTTTCAGATTTGATGGGATGAGAAAGAATGATGTGTTTAAACTAGGAGTTGGGGGGGTCAATACCCATAAATTATAGGTTTTTTAACCTTTGCAAGGTTTTCCTCAGTGATAACAAATTCTACTATACTTTTTCCTAATACTCACCTAATCCACCAAATTGATAGTGCACTAAATTAATTAATAGAATGTCATGTATTTCCATCGCTATCATACTTTTCTTTAGGTTAGATAGAAGCAACGAACGGTTCCATAACACGGTTGGCGGCAAATTGACCAATGAAATGGAGAAAAGTTGGTGAGATGAAGACGTGCTCTCTCATTCAACCTCATTCCGATTTAAATTATCTGTCACAAGTAAGTTAGTGGCGGTTGTTGAGCAACGATAAATAATTTCTCCCATTTCAAGTCTCGTTGATGCATCAACAATCAACTTGATTCTCTTCATTCCATTTCTCTATGGTTTAAAAAGTTTTATCTATGTTCAAGTGGTCTAAAGAGTTTTATCCACGTTCAAGTTTGGAAAAGGTTCATCATTGCTCTTATCTACGCCAAATGAGCCTAAATACTCGAAGTTTAGAGGTGGAATAAAATCAAATCTAATCCAACGTTGAGATATATTCAGAAAAATATGAATCCTATCAAAATAGTCGGCATATGGAGGGTTGTTCTGATCCATACATTAAGAAAGTTAAATTTTCACGATGCCTCTTATTTCCCATACGTGGATCAGAACAACTTGTGGATCGAATTCTGACTTATAAGTCGCTTTTATAATTCTTCATTCTAGTGGGCCATATCAGCGTGGAGAGACTCGCAAGTATTTTATGGTTACAAGTCAGTGGGAGTGGGTGGAAATTATGGGCAACGAATTTATGGAGAATTATGGGATAGTTTACTGGTATGGTCAAAAGTATAATATTGATCCGTTCGATGCAGTTACTAACCTTAATTAGTTGTTTTGTTTTGTCATTCAAAATCATTTCCCTTTTCCTCAAAATCAAAACGGAGCTTTTATCTCACTGTTTTGATGTAGACAATCAGTAAAAGAATTGCAATATCAAATAATCATTAAATACAAATTTTAATATAACTTTGCTAGGAGGGTTGATTCATTCAGCGAATCAAAGTGGCTCAAAAGAGGGGTTTCCTTATACTAATTAATGCGATCGAAATTGCCCTATAAGCTAATTGAGAAAACTCTCCATGAAAAGAGCGAATCGTTCAAAAGATTATAAAACCTTTTCATCAAAATCGCCCCAAGATTTGTTTTGACAATTACTTTCCTCCATTTAACAAAGGAACCTCCTACAAAGTCATTACTTAACACCTAACACATGTATTTTACAAAGCTTAGACCTAAATTATAGAAATTAATTCAGTTGTAAAGTATGAGTCCTGTCATGGACAATTATAAATTCAAGATAAAAATACGACTTTAGTTTTAAAACATAAACAATAAAACGTGTTCACACTATCCTCTCAACATCAGTAGGTGAGATTATTAGTTTAACATTCCTCTCCACAATAAGTTCACTCATCTTTAGACTAAGGACCTTCCTAACCAAGTTATTAACAAGCACCTAACACATGTATTTCACAAATTTTAAACTAGTTTTCATTATGAGATTTCAAAACAATAAGGATCCTATCAGAACCATCCCGATAGGAGTATGATGATTTACATCATTGATTGAATAGTCACGATTCCTAACCATTGATTGAATAGTCTCTCCCTAGATCCTCACAACACAGAAGTTCAGTTATGAAATTTCATCAGTAATTAACCATTCTAGCAGAACCACCTATAAGAGCGTGTTGATTTACACCGTTGATTGATTGGTCACAATTTCTAATCATTGATTGAATAGAAAGTGTAAAGGAGGTTCAATTTTTAAGCGCGGTAGTATGTATGTTGGAGTTGTAACTTAAAACTTGACTTTGTAGTAGGAAAGTTTAGTCCCACATTGGATAGGAGATGGGAAGGAAGGGTGTTTATAAGCATTTTCCTTCTCTCTTATGCCTAGAAACAAATAAGGGTTATGCTCCACACCACACACGCGCGCACTGGCCTGGCCGGGCTCGGGTTCGGGTCGGGTGGCGCGCGCACATGCCCTGCGAACATGAATGCAGCTCCGAATTGATGGGCCATTAACCTGCTACATTTTTATTTTTATTTATTGGAACATTTAAAACGTGTTAAGTATTTATATTAATTGGAACAATTAAAACCGTGATAAATGTGGAGCGGATTTTCACAAATCTCTCAGATTAACAACTAATTAAATAACGTGCGGAAAATGTGGATCTAGATGGTTGCTCCTAACCTCTATAAAAACCAATACATGCGAGGGCTAGAGATACAGATTTGATATTTGAGTTTCTCTCTAGCTCTTTTCTTCCAAAAACTCTTCTTACTGTTGTTCCCTGCTGGTTCCCTGAAAGTCTACAAAGAATTTGCAAAACCTTCTTGAAGCTCGTGCCAACCAGAAGGAGGTCGCCTGACCGAGGGTCGTAGTATCTCCGGAATCTATTGCCGTGTAGCCCTGTACGAGAGAGGGCAATTAGATTCTTGGAACAGTGCCTATCACACTTCGATCATCAGGCCATATTTCTAAACTATCTTTAATTTTATTATTATAATTATCCAGTTTTAATTAACTACTTTAAACTACATTTTGTGTTCATTATTGTCTAAACAGCTATTTCTCTCTAACAAACATGAGATGAGTTCAATAGTTTAGAGAGTATGTAGTGACTAAAAATTGTTCAGGGAGTAGGGAGTAAATAAGAGAAAAATTAATAGTTTAGAAGACATATAAAACATGTTGGCTAGAGCCATAAATTTTTGACCCAAAATTTTCAATCTGACTGGCGCCTGAACCTGTTGAAGAAATATTTTGAGAAATCTGTTTGGAAAAAAATGACTTTATATATGGCTCCAAGCAGTTGTTGATCTCTTTTACATATTCTGTGGGAGACAAAGATCTGAGATCAATCTTACAAGCGTTGCTTGTGATTGTATTTTTTTTCCCCTGATTGTTATTCTCTTCTTGTTATTTAAGTAATATGGGATCAGCTGTTGTTTTCATCAATAACAGCTTGTACCATATTACTATCTCATGCATGAGTAGCATGACCACTGCATACTTTTCAAAGTATTAACACATTTTCGAAAATAGACCAGTCATGCATAAACATGCACAACAAAGACATATTCAGTGCATGGGCTTAATATTTTGTTTAATTGGGAGGATCTTTTGTTTTTGTGTTTTTCTTTTTTCCCGCCCCCCCCTTTATTTCTAGCACACCATCGAACTTTTGGCACACTTTTTATGCCCGAGTTTAATGTTGGTTTAGACTAAGTCCAAATAGCTCAACACAACAAGATCTTATAACAACTAGTTGACACTAGTTTATTATACCAAGTTGGCCTCAAAACGTTGTTCGGATTGTCTTTTAATTACATATCTTCATCATTATCTTGCTCTTTTACAAAGAAATAGGTTCTTTGCTTCTATATATCTTGCTTCAAAGTTCTGATTTATACATTCAGCTATGCATACTCAATCACCGCAGGAGATCTAGACAGTTAAGATTTCAATATATCTCCCACAGTTTTGGGTTCAATTTCAAACTGGGTTATAAATAAATAAATAAAAAAAAAAAGGCTATGCAAACTCATTCACTAGTACTCATGATATGTAACCTCCTATGGTTAGTTGGTTACACACGTAGAAGCACGATGATAGAATGAGAGAATACCTACAGGGAACTCTCTTCTTTAAGAGTTGTGCCAGAATGATCAATACAATTTTAAGATATTGCAATTAGGAAAATGATAAGTGAACTATAAGAGTTATATTACTCTTGTCCTCATAGACACAAAAAAGTGAGGGTCCATTGCAACTCATAATTTCCTGTTTTAATTTATGAAAAAAGATTTCACTTTTTTGTATTTAGGAGTATAAAAACAGTATAGCTCTTGTGTACAATTATCGCTATTCTTGCAATTATGCACATTTCCGAATTAATATGTTGACACTTTTTTAAATTTTTTTATCAAACAATTTTGTGCGTTCATGTACATTGAGCACAAAGATCAAGGCAATGATGTTTTAATTTCTATAATGTTAATTATTAACTCAAACATTATACGTGACAGCGAAAAAAATCTATAATTAGGGAATCTCCAAAAATAACAAATCAATATATTCTAGATGCGCATTTAATACCATGAACAGTTCTAGATTATACTTTCTAATCTGAGAAAAAGTCTACATTCAATCCACATTTATATTGCTATAGATGGAAATCCATGTGATGCTTTCTTCGTTAGGAGAAAGATGACGTATGTCATCCCTCAAAAATTGCAAGATATCAAGAGTTGTAGTCCATATTTTAATAATAATTACTAGCTTGTCCAGTCCTCTCTGAAGAGAGTCTAGTCACCATGCGCACCACTCAATTATCTTAGGAGAGAAAACTTTCATCAAGCTGGGTCCGCTTTTATTTAGGTTATGTATGGTTCAAAATCTAACTGTAACATAAATTCATTCTTTACTGTTGTTCATTATATGTTTTTGTTGTCTATAATTTTAGAATATTCAATTTTTAATTTTGTATATATATTTGATTTAAAATATAATTGTGCTTATGGATTCTGTTCTCTAACCT
>JBAKGM010000365.1:2610088-2629821 GCA_037177215.1 Asparagus racemosus
TTCGATTTTCATTGTAAGCCTTATAAAAAGGCGATTTTTTATTTGAATTTGTTTGTAATCCCATAAAGGTGTAACAAATTTAAAATCAATGACAATCGAAGCGACTTTTGCGGTGAACAAGCTAGCGACCACAGTGGGAGCCAACGGCTTCAACGAAGAGGCCTCGTGTCGCAACCGCAGATTCAGATCTCAGTCGTCGAAGAGATCGAACACGAGTTCGGCCAACTGAAGTTCGAGGAGTACCTCTCATCCTCATCCAGATCCAACTCTCCCTGCAAGTTCAAGATGATCTCCACTGCAAGGAAGATACGATGTGCCTCAGATGCAGAGGTAGATAAATCTAACCCCGTCGCTATCAAAACTGCAGGCAACAGTGGTTCCTCGGCCCCAAAGGCAGCCGAATCTGCAGATCTCTTACTCTCCATGGGGAAAGCTTCCGCCGACGGTGTGTTAACTCTCACAAAGACAGCCACTAGAGGCGACCTCAACGCCTGGCAAAGCAATTCGCTCAGGCCATGAAATCAACTGGCGGGGTCCGCTACGAGGCAAATCTAAGGTCTAGATTAACCCAGAGGCTCAAGTCTCAAGTTGTGGCCGACTCCTCCAAACCGGCGATGAAAGAATGGGTCCGTGTCAAACGGAACCGTTCCACGCTTCAGGAGCGCATCCGGAAGCGTCACACACTCCTCGCGCAGGCTCGGGCTTTGGCGCAACGAGCCAGCAAACTGAAGAAGGAAGAGGTGACTGAGAAGCCACCAACGAGCTGCCAGGTCTGGAGTCCCAAGTCTGTCAGCACTTCAACCCCGACGAATATGGCATCCAAGCCCAAGCCCGTCAGCATTCCAACTTTTGCCCCGGCGCCCAAGCTAAAAGCTGCAGGCGCCCCAAGCCCAACTATTTCGGCGCTAAGACCCAAGTCCGACGGCACCCAAACTAGAGTTACCTCGACGCCGAGGTCACCTCTGGTAGTGAAGCTGATTCCGACTGCAGTTAACAAACCAATAATCAGGAAATGTCTTGGTCCGCTGAGGCAACCACGGGTCACTCCTAGTGCAGGAGGTCGTACCCACCTCAATGAGAACTAAAAGGCACCTCCAGCTGCACCTACAGGACTCAGAATTGAAGTCCGAGAGTCCGCTGAGACTTCGTGCCCATGCAGGTGAATGTCAAGGCGAGTCACTTTTGGCAGCTTTGATGAAGCAGTCCGTTCTCGGAAGAAGACATTTTCATTTGACGACGACGACGTTATACCCGAGAGATTGTCTCAACGCATGATAGGTTGCTATAGCACTCACGTCGACGAGCTGTACTATTGCGCTGGGGGTAAGAGGAGGTCCTGAAAGAGGAGTTCTCCCGAGAAGCCTGCACATTGCCCCTGTTCCCGCCTAATCAAGGCGGTGCTATTGGAGTGTAGCTGCAACCAATCAACTCTAGACAGGGTGTCCATCATCAATAAACTCGGCGACAGAGGACTAAAGCCCAAATTAAGATGCTTCCATAGGAGAACGTCACTGACTCGAAGCGACGAATTGCCGAGAGTCACGAATAATATGACGAGCAGAGGGACGGCGGATCGTACCGGTCCCCGAGCATCTGACTGGCTTGCTCGGTTGTGTACTAACACAATTCGACGCCTTCAATATGATAAAATCCTGAAGGGATTGCTGTCAGAAGATGAAGTGTCAGATGCTGGCTCCGCATTGACTTCTGACAATACGGTCTCCAGCGAAGGGCAGTCTCGCGAAGTCTTCATGATCAGTGCTGAACAGGTGGCTAAAATGCTCGAAGAAGCAATGACCAAGCAGAAAGAGAACTTTAAGTTCTAGATGGAGATGGCCATGCAGCAGATGCAAGAAATGCATGACTAGTAGATCCAGGCACTGATCAACCATCAAGGTGAAACCAGTCGTCACAACAACATTAATCAGGTTTATAGCGACACTGACGGGAAGTAAGACCACGATGCTGGACAACCCCCTGAAGAGCGAAACACTGAGGGTAGCTAGGAAAATGCAAGTGGCGATGTCGCCCCAGAAAATGAGAAAATCAAAGATCTCGAGAGCAAGATAAACACTTTGATCTCCGCTCAAGAAATCAAAAAGACGGGAATACCGTGCCCATACCCGAGGGAGTGGGAGTAGATCCTGTATCCGTCAAAGTTTAGCTTAATCAACTTCACGCCGTTCAACTGGAAGGGGTCCCCCACTCAGCACTTGATTTACTTTAGGTCTTACTTGGGGGTGATTTCTGGAAATGAGCCCTTGATGGTTTGGTCATTCGTTAGCACCCTTCTAGGAGCTGCCTTCGATTGGTACCGCTGTCTCAAACCGGGTAGCGTTACCAGCTAGGATGACATGGAGTCCTTGTTTCTTTCTAACTTCTTTGATGATGACACCGAGATATCCATCGGGACATTGTTGGATGAAAAGCAAAAAGTCAGAGAAACTGTGGATTCCTTCGTCAAGCGGTTCCGAAACAAGACAATGAATTGCTGGGACCCAATAACTAAGGAATTTATCCTCCAAACCTGCCGCAACACCCTATCGTTGGATGTGCTAGAAGCAATGGGAACAGCACCGTCCAAGACTTGGAAGGATTTAAAGCTGCGTGGGGAGCAGGCCGAGTGATTCCTTAAGAGGAAAAAGGCAGAAAGAGGCTAGCATTCAGCATACGTTTACAAACAAAATTTTGTCCCACGCGACAAAGGAAAAGGGTAGACGAAAGCTATGGACGTAAACCAAACTATCCGACAGCGAGCGCCACAACAGCCGCAGAAGCAGAGGACTTCAAAATTCTCCAAAGTCTATTCTTTTAAGGAAGACGAGTTTCTCGGTATTTTTAAATAACCCCTGGAGAATAACAAGATCAAGCTACCTCCGATCCAAGATTAAGAGGAAGCACATAGGACCAATGTTCTGAAATACTGTGCGTACCACAGAGCGGTGCACCTCCCAAAGAAGACATGCTACCATCCCAAGGACAAAATCCAGGCCTTGATCGATGTAGGGGTCAGCACCCCAAAATCATCTAACTGAAAGTCTTTGTAACCCGTGTGGCAAATACCCCTGGATGTTCTAAGATTTCCTCCGAAGTTGTCTTAGTGATGCCTCGGGTTTACTCTCTAACTGAGCTGTACTCCAATAATGTGGCCAGTTGCAATGAGTTGCTTATTGGGCTCAATTTAGCCAAAGAGTTGGGGGGCGAAGATCTCGAAGCCTTCGGGCATTCCCAACTCATATTCAAATAGATCCGTGAGGACTATGAAGTCAAGAATCTAGATCCGATCTCATATCACTAGGCGGCCGTTGAGATGGCAGACTCGTTTGAAGAAATTTTTATCGAGTACATTCTGCACCTCCAAAATGCATACGCACGGCCTCCCGAGACTGAACAACTAGTCATGGTCAGAACTCATTAGATATTTGTTCCGATATATGATGAGACAGAGGAAGACAAGGGGGTGGTTACCAAAAAGGTATACACAACCCAAGCCAAGTCCCGTCACGTCACATTGCCCTTTTGACGGAGATGACAGTGGAAGAACAACATCAGAAACGTCTCGAAGAACTCGAGATGTTGGATGAAAGACGCCTGGAAGCTCAACAATACATTGAGTTCTACCAAGCCAGAATGTCGAGAGCTTTCAACAAGAAAGTGCGACACAGGAGTTTCAAGGAAGGAGATTTGGTCCTCGCTGCTTGACGACCAATAATCCTCAACTCTCAAAAAGAAAAAGGTAAATTCAAACCTAAATAGGAAGGCCCGTTTGTAATAGAGATAGTCTATTCTAACGGTGCATATCGCCTAATTACCCAAAATGGCGACTGGCAATTGATGCCGATAAATGGAAAGTTCCAGGAGAAGTACTATACTCAATATCTTTAGGATAACCCATTTCAACGAGAAGTTCCTCGTGTGATATTTTCACCCACTTTTCCTGAGGATAACCCTAAATTTATCCTCTATTGCAAATTCCCTCACCGATCAAATTCATTGACGGTGGGTCTACAAAACATTTCTGGTCTGTTACCAAAATCCCCTCTTGATTTCCTCCGTGAACAAGAGGTCCACTCAAATATTTCTTTCACGCTAGAGATAGAATATAAACTTCTTCCTCTCCAAGCTATCCTTTTCCTTTCCAGGCTATGCCGACAGAAGGTATAGGTTGGAATTAGAATTTCCAGATCAGATCGTCTGACTAAAGGTCATCTGAGTCTTTTCGATTCTCTGAGTTGAAACCCCACTCTTAGTCTCATCCCTCTTCTAAATAGCGCCGACTGAAGGTACGCGCTGGAAGTCTCATCCTAGGTAGCGCAGGCTGAAGGTATGCGTTAGGGTTTTCAGACCAGGTTGTCTGACTGAAGGTCGCCTGAGTCTTTCCTGTTCTCAGAGTGGAGATCCCCCTCTTAGTTCCATCTCTTTCCTAGGTAGCACCGACTGAAGGTATGCGCCAGGATTTTCAGACCAGGTTGTCCGACTGAAGGTCGCCTGAGTCTTTTCAGTTCTCAGAGTGGAGATCCCACTCTTAGTTCCATCTCGTTCCTAGGTAGCGCCGACTAAAGGTATGCACCGAGATTTTCAGATCAGGTCGTCTGACTAATGGTCACCTGAATCTTTTTGATTTTCGGATTAGAGATCCCACTCTTAGTTTCACCTTACAAGATTCTCGAAGTGGAGATCCCACCTTTAGTTTCTTTCACTAGAAACAGGACACAAATCCTTCCTTTCCAGCACCTGGAGATAGGAGATAAGATCCTCCTTTCTCTCCATCAATAAGAGATAGGATACAAAACCTTCCTCTCTTGTTTTGAATTCGTGAGCTTCCAGAGATAGGACACAAAACCTTCCTCTCCACTAGTAAGGGATAGGATACAAAACCTTCCTCTCTTGTTTTGGATTCGTCCCTTACCTGGAGATAGGAGATAAGATCCTCCTTCCTCTCCACGAGCAAGCGATAGGAGACATGATCTTCCTTTCCTTATTTCAAACCCATTTTCATTCAGAGACAAGACAAAAATCCTTCCTCTCTATCATCGGGAAATAGAATATAAAATTCTTCCTTTCCCACATTAATACTTTCCAATCCTTTTAAACCAAGATTCTTCTTGGGGAATTTGATCTCGAATCCTAAGCAGGGATAGGTCGACGCCTCACATGCGTCACCGTGTTAGTCTTCCTGCGAAAAAGGCGAAGTCTATGTATTTAATATCGTAACATAAAGTCTAAGAGAGGTTCATTCTCTTAGCACAACGTTACGTGCGGGACGGGTTAGACAATCTGCACGCTAGCCCGATTCAAACGGTAATCGGTAAAGGCTCGTCAAATCCGTTGAGGTCTAGGGGTTCGCCAACAACCCCAAAGTTAACACCTCACACGTGTTGCCAGTTTAGTCTTTTTCTGATTGAAGAAAACACCAGATTTTGATTCTGGGGTATTTTATCTTGAAGTCTAAGAAGGGATAAAGTCAACGCTTCACACGCGTTGCCGGTTAATTCTTAACCATAAAAAGAGTAACGCCAACATATTCAAAATTGTGGTGGATAGTCATTAATGACACCAAAATCCACGCCTTACACGCGTGGGGAATTTTATTCTGAATCCTAAGAAGGAATAAGTCAATGTCTTACACACGTTGCCAATTTTAGTCTTTTTCCAATAAAAAAGAGCCACCAAAGTTCATCTTGGGGAATGTTATCCCGAATCCTAAGAAGGGATAAAGCCAGCGCCTCACACGCGTCACCGGTTTAGTCTCTTTCTGATTGAAGAAGATACCAAGTTTTATCTTGGGGAAGTTTATCTTGAATCCTAAGAAGGGATAAAGCCTACACCTAATACGCGTTGCTAGTTAAGTTCTTAGATGCTTTTTTAAAGAAGAAGAAAAGAACAAAAATCAGCATATTCAAAATTACGGCAGGTTGTTAACAAATGCCTCAATCCACACCTTACCCGTGTGGGGAATTTTATCCTGAAGCCTAAGTAGGGATAAAGCCAACGCCTCACACGCGTTGCCGGTTTAGTCTTTTACCGATAGAAGAAAGACACCAAGTTTTATCTTGGGGAATGTATCCTGAATCCTAAGAAGGGATTAAGCCGATGCCTTGCACGCGTTGCCGATGGGTAGCCAATTTCTGTGACAATTGGCCAAGTTTGCGTATTCAATATCGTATCATTAAGTCTAAAAGAGTCCCATTCTTTTAGCACAACGTTACGTGTGGGACGGGTTAGACAATCTACACGCTAGCTCGATTCAAACGGTAGTCAGTAAAGGCACACCAAATCCGTTGAGGGCCGGGGGTTAGCCAATAACCTCAAAGTCAACGCCTAACACGTGCTACCGGTTAGTCTCTTATCCGTAAAAGAGTACCAAGCCTATGTATTCAATATCATAGCACTAAGTCTAAGAGAGTTTCATTCTCTTAGCACAACATTACGTGCGGGATGGGTTAGACAATCTGCGCGCTAGCCCGATTCTTAATCGGTAAAGGCTTACCAAATCCGTTAATGGCTGAGGGTTTACCAAAAATGCTATGAGTATTATGGTTAATTATTTCTAACGAAATAAAAGAATCATAATAAAGAAAAGGGAGACATATTTTATTGATAAAAACTGAGATTACAATTCCTTAAATATCAAATTTGTGACAACAGATTTGTTGTTTCATTCCGGACACTTTATCAATAAAAGCTTGCTGAAGTTTCTCTTGTAGCTCAGCTCTGAAAGACTCCTCACTGGTGTTTAGCGTCTTTGCAGTCTCCTCCTCAATCTCAGCTAGCTTCTATTTTGAGAGCTCGAACTTCTTAGACGTGACGGCAAGAGTTTCCTCTTTGTTGGCTTTCGTCAGCTTCAATACACTCAGGCTCTCCTTTGCCACCTGAAGCTCTTGCTCTAGCTCTACTATCTTTGCCTCGCCCTCGGTGACACAAGACTGAAGATGATCCACAGAGGATAAAGTCTCAACAACAGCGACCTCTAAGTGGTGTGCTTGGTCTCGCTGTATTTGGACTTCGAGCCTGGTAAAAACACGAGCATCATGCCAAGCTACCAGATGAACCTCTATCTCCACGGCTATATATGAAGGGAGCCCCGCTGCCTCCAAATACTGTAAACTCTAGAGCTTGGCCTCTAGGTGATCGAGATCATTGGCGACGACCTGGGCTAGCTCTGGGTAACCCTCATCTCGTATCAAGGCCATCCTAGGGTTAAGGAATGGCCAGAACTGACGGAGAGAAAGCCTGCTACTAAGAAGTGTGTCTATCACTGTGGCCAGGTAGGAAAAGAACGAACGAACCTCTACATGATTGATAAGCCGAGATGGATCCTCATTCGACATCAATGCCCTCACTAAGTCATGAAGCATTGCTGAGGGCCCGCAAGTAGAAGAAGGAGGGTTAAACACTCCAAAACTAGAAATCGGTGTGAGTACTGTCGGCTGAGCAGTCCGTACCTGTTGAGGTAGTTCCTTGCCCTAGCAGAGCTGTCAGAGAAGCATCAGTCAGTGGCGCATCGACTGTCACAGTCGGTCCCTCGACCTGTACGTTCGATGTAACATCAGCTGCGGTAGCTGACTCTGGAGGAGCGACAGAATGAAGAGTTCCTGTCACCAATAAGAGACGTTTCAATTTCATAGAATTATAGTTGTACTAGTCAAAGTTGTCTAGTCCTATAATTATCAGAAAAAGGGGATTCATACTTTTAGAGGAACTAGCCTCGATATTCCCAGAAATTGCTAGCTCAGGCTCAATGTCACTAGGAAGAGAATCATCTCGGGGCGAGCCACACATCAAGTCATCCAGGGATATATCCATGGGCAAACTATCATCATCAAAGTACTCTATCAAAAAATCTGACATTAGAGGACGTGAGTGGAAGAAGTAAAATCAGGAATCCACACTGGGCTAAAAGGACTTACCTTCTGTGGCAGAGTTCGTCTCCCTAAGCCCCACTTCCAAGCTAGCTTACTGTAATTTTTCTAAAAGGGCAAGAAGCGTAGATGCGATTAGGGGAGGCACAATATCTGAGTCATTCAATTCCCCTATTCACCTTCTAAATGGAGGATTACCAATGTTAGACGTACCTGGAATAGCCGATTCAGGTCCTATGTTGGCATTTTCAAGCCCTCCTGTCATTGCCTCGTACACTTGCTGAGTGAACTTGGGTCCAGCAGAATCGTAATGGGGAAAATCGAATCTGGTGTCATCGCCTCCATATCCACCTGTATAGAGACGGAGAGATGTAAGCCTCTAAAATTAAAAGACTAAAAGGTCAGAGGGGACTATGCCACAGTTAAGCATTACCTCCGTCACTGATATGGTCGCCACCTGTCAGGTCTGCATCACAGGCTCGGGGGTTCACGTGTGACTTATGGGCTAACTTCTTTCACTTAATAATTCACGCCTCAGCACGAAACTTTTCCCCTTGAGAGAGGCAAGGCTCTCCCTCTTCAGCTAACTTTTCTGAGAATTCAGGTGGATGAGTGGCCCAATAATAAAAAAAGGAGAAGAAAGGAGAAGGGAGAGTATTGACTAACCTGTCTCAAAGGCTTCATCACCTCCATCATTTGGATGATCATTTCCTGAGGATCCCTCAGCAGAATTGAGGATCCCTTCTTCGTCCTCATTCAGCTGACGAGTATGACGACGCTTCCTCTGCACCCGAGCAGCCTTCTGAAGTGACTGAGTATCAGCCCATGAAGATTCTTCAGCCACCAACTCCATTATGGGTTTCATGCGGATGGGCTCGTAAGCTACCATAAGCCACTTGCAGTATAAGAAAGTCAACTCCAGCTGACGGTCGACGCTTGGAAGACTAAATTTGGCACCAGTACATCCCGTCACGCTCCATAGCCATGCTCGGACACCATCTACTAGTCCACCGCGAGTCCTAAGCTGTCGATTCGGATTTCCAACATAAAGCTGGTCATAACCGAATTGACGAGTGAAGCGGCAAGGAAAATATGGCTCGATGAAATATTCCTCTTTTACCTGAAAAGTGAGGTAGCCCGGTCTGATGTTAGTCAGCTAATTGAAGCAACCGACGTCAAGTGAAGTTCGGTTTGCTTTAGGTCTCTCATCGTCAACCAGGGACTTGCTATATTGGCTAGAAAATTAGGGAAAGCATCGGGAGAAGACCCAACCTTTGTGAATCCACAGCTGCTTCTTTATCTCTACGAAATCGCGCCCCTTCCATGTTCATTTTCTAACAACTGTAGGAGGGCGATAGACAGG
Source organism: Asparagus racemosus (assembly GCA_037177215.1). Classification (NCBI taxonomy): domain Eukaryota; kingdom Viridiplantae; phylum Streptophyta; class Magnoliopsida; order Asparagales; family Asparagaceae; genus Asparagus; species Asparagus racemosus. Next base: position 2,619,314 of record JBAKGM010000365.1, read on the forward strand.
TCTGCCAGGCTCAGGCTGACATCATATCTGGGCGGTGGAGGAGAAATCATGCCATCAAATAAGTATATGGAAGCTCCACCCTTGTGACGGGAATCTCAGTAGATGGTTTATCGCTCCCATCAGTAAAAGCGCTAGTTAAATGGTGAAGCCCACGGTAGATATTAGCCACCATTACCGGAAGAAGGGAGGGTTCCTTTTTATGGGCGAGCTGAACAGCAGGGTAAAGTATCTCCAATGGTAAGGCGTCACTCGACTGGTACGGCACTATGCATTTCTTCAACCAGAGTGCGAGATAACCGGCGAGGAGAGTGGTCGGGCGAATCAGTTTTACTGCATTCCATAGAAAGGTTGAGAACTTGGTCCCTGTAGCAAAACCACCTTCAATACTGGCAAGTGTATAAGAGCTAGCATCAGTCTTTCTTATCAGCTCATTAACTTCAGAAGGTGTAAGAGGAGCCAATTCATAGATTACGTCGTTTGGGTTGCCTTCCAAGTTTTGGAATAGATACTTGGCAAACTACTTGAAGGTTACTTGCGATTTCTTTTTCGCTAGTGGACTAGCCTTCGCCAGGATGATGTGATAATGGCAGGTAAGGTCCCACAAAGTGTTATAACGATCAGGTATGTGATCCTTTAATTGACCCAATTCTCGGTTTGAAGGAAAGTATTTTTGATACACCATCTTCCCCATGGGTACGCCAGAAATCCGATGCATCTCATGGAGAGATAGCCCCAATTCGCCATACTTAGTTAAAAAGGTGTTCGAATCTGAGTCATAAAGCTTGGACAGGGCAAAGAAATGGTTGGCGCTAAGTGCAAGCCGTACATGGTGGCGCGGGTCACTGCGTATAAACGGCAGGCATGGAGCTCCTCATCCCATCGACTCAGGACGTAGTTCGTCAGGCGAGCCCACTAATGTTTGTCCAAAGAATGAATCCAGCTGAAAAACCTGTGACGAGACACCGATATCTCTCACCCCAGCTTCGCAAGATGTTTCTTCAAGGTCTGGGCATTAGCGGATAGCTCATCATGAGGCAGCTCGTCAAGCCCCAACACGCCAGGGCGTAATCTGACGATACGGTTCCTACTCGAACCTGGGATTGCCTGGTGGGAAATGAAAGCGCAATGGATGTTGTCGCGTTCCTCTGTTAGACGCCAAGACATCTCCCGTGGCACCGCCTGGTGCCTCAATTCAGTCAATGAGAGTTGTCAAGGTATCCACGGTAGATATAAAGCCCCACCATCATCCTTGTGCAACCATTGCTCATCTTCAATGAAGACTGTCTCTAGATCTGTGATGGAATCACCAAATAAGTAGTCCATCTTCTTCAGAGGTTGGTTTGAGCTAGTGTCCTTCACAAGAGGAGTGTTCGTGATCAACAATCTGAGTATGTGAGAGCCTCCTCCAAGAACCACCTGAGCGGTCTCTTCCAATGTGTCCTGTGCAAACTGAGGAGAGACAGAAACTGTGGGATCGTCACATGCTGAGTAGTACTCTCCACGGCGTCCATCAACCGCATGGGAGGGAAACATACCTGAGGGATAGTTAATTGAAAATGAGTAGTAAATATTCATTATATATAAAAAAAAGAAGAAAGGCGTTGAACTCATCCCATAAGATAGAGTCACGACCTTACAACGGGCGAGACGATTCCATTCTCACTGTGTCACTCATGGGATGACGTATATTATCGTATAAATAAAGCGATGATATACCCCATCCCATGGGATGCAATGTGACATGGAATCGCCCTCCGTAATGACTTTAAGCATCAAACCTCACAAAGGAGGATTTTGACTCTTCCCAATCGCCTCACGAAGGAGAATGAAGTGGGAATGCAATATGCATATGCATGGAATATTGAAAGAAAAAGCTCACCAGCATACGAGGAAAGTACCGTTGGCCTCCTCGAAGCACGTGACCTCATCGACGCCATAATGATCTGCACAAGAAAAAAAACAAAATCAAGCAAGTCAGCAGAAAGGCGTGGAAGAAATTTATAAAAAAAGAGAAAAAAAACAAAACAGGGCATGCAGGCCTCGGCCTAGGCCGGACAGAGTCTCGGCCAAGGCCGAGACCATCAAGTCTCAGCCAGGGTCGAGACCAGCCACCTGGCTGTGCATCAAAAAAAAAAGAAGAAAAAAAGAAAAAAAAGAAAGAGAAAGAAAGAAAGAAAAAGATGCAAAAGCCCCGATCTTTTGTTTAAAATCTAGTTTCTTATTTTATCAAACCTTAGTTTTGTATAAAAACCCTAGATTTGTGATTAGAATTCACGTCTATGTACAAATTATGATCATATACCTTAAGAAAAGCCTAAGAAATCTGAAGAAAGATGAGCTTTTGAAGGGTTATTTGAGTCCCGGATGCGGAGGAAACATGGATCTTCGATAATTATCAAGACTTGAGAGAGACGAGCCGTCGAAGAGACAAGAAAACACGAGAAAAGAGAGAGAGGGGGGGGGCTGGCCTTAGAGAGAGAAAGGAGGGGCTTAGGGCTCTTTATAATTGCCCCAGGTGAACCCAATCCAGTTGTGAATAGAACTCCTATTAGACCTTGAGTAGGAATTCTAATCAGGGCCAAACTGGGCACCAAAACAGTGCCAAATCAGCCAGTTAAATGTATTATTCTCTCTCCCACATATTTGGGGGAATCCTGAAGATTTATTCAGTGGGATAACACCTCATGAAGGCCATCTTGCATCCGGCTTAATTTATTTGGGCATCAGGAATACTCCAAAAAGGTATACGATTATAAATTATTTTCTATTTTGGCCGAGAAGTTCCTGGAGATATTTTCGTAGAATTTTCTTAAGGATAACTTACCAACCTCCAAATAGGTATATGAGGATAAACCATTTCCCAAAAACTCTAGTAAACGCAAGAGTATAAACTGTGTTAACGCCAGGCAACGCGTCGCCGCCGGAGGATTCGCCGATCAATAGTTCGAATCTAAATAAAATTAGACGCCGGTCAATGCGTCGCACTCACTGATTGAAGGCTAAAACTCCACATATTTTGACATCGATCAATGCGTCTTAACGAAGAATTCCCCAGTTTACCGAGAAGTCTCATAGAAAGTTGGATGGTCAATTGGACGACAATTCACCAACACGAGTCAAACTCAAACAAACTCAATCAGCTTCAAGATTCCGACAGCGGTCAGGCAAAAAAATGCAACGCCGTAATACCTTCAGCTATCCTACAAAGATCTGGAGAATCTGAAAGGATTGGAGGAATCAAATACTGGAGCTAATCTCAAAAGAAATTCATCTATCGACTTCAGGTCAAGATCTTGACAATGGTCAGATAAAAAGTGCAGTAACGTAATGCCTTCAGCTATCCTACAAAGAACTAGAGAGTCTGAAAGGATCAGAGTGGTCGAACACCGAAGCCATTCATGGGTCCTGTCACACAGACTGAAGGTTGGGGCCTATCATATCCAAAGTATCTCAGGCTCGTAAAAAAATTGAGACTAAGACACTTTGGAGGGGGTATCTGTAGGCATTGAAAATCGCTTATCAATACCCGAACAAGACTCGTGACAGTGGATTAGCAACCGGCGACCCATCTAACGATGCAACCAAGAACCGTTGATGACGTAACTGCACCACGAAATGCATAAAGTGAGTTGACGAACCTATAAAGTGAGTCGGCAAGGCGTACAAGTCAACGAAGCGACGTATCGTAGAATAAATCCGATGACAAAGCTTCAGATCAGCGAGATTTGACGAGGCGAGTTGACCAGACTCAGACGTCAACAAGAATGGGATAAACCAGACTTAAGCGTCGACAAAGTCGAACAACTGGATTCCAGAGCCGCAAAACAACTTGGCGGACGAGCGAACGTAGCCAAAAAGACCGAGACGACTCATCCTTGGCTGAGGCAACCCGGCCAAGCCTGAGGAGACTCAGCCTTGTTGACCGAGGAAACTCGGCCGTGTTGGTCGAGGAAACTCAGCCTTGTTGGCCGAGGAAACTTGGCCAACAAGGCTGACGAGACTCGGCCTTGTTGGCTGAGGTTCCTCAGCCTAGTTGGCCGAGGTTCCTCAGCCAACAAGGTCGTGGTGGCTCCGCCTTGTGGCCGAGGTAGCTTGGCCACAAGGCCGAGCCAACATCCCCCGCTCTTGAAACTATAAATATGGGGGTGTTGTTCATTTTCAAGGGTTGGAAAATTTGACCACGGGTTGGAAAAAGTTAGAAATTTTGGAAGCTTTAGGTGAGATCCACACGAGCCTTTGCACAGATCTGAGTGTCTGCAAGATCAATAAACCAGATCCAGATCCCGTGCAAGTGAAGAAGTCCTTGCGAGTCAGATCTACGCGGCGAGGAAGAGAATCAAGGCCAGATCTATGTCGATCCAGGTCAGCTCTACGGTTCTATCCTCTAGATTAAGCTTCGTCTTAATCTCAGGGTTTAGCGCGTGACTTCGCTTCGTCGATTTCACCCACTCCAGCGATCATCTCCTTCGTGAGTTGATCCCCATCGGTATTTTATTTACTTCATGAAATAAATACCCTAGATCCATAGATCTAGCATCTAGATCAGATTACGCGGTGGTCCACGGACACAAAAAGTCCCCGGCACAGACAAAGACACCCACGCAAGGGAGGATCCGATAAACGGATCCCGTGTTTGTTTAACAACGGTAAGAAAGTTGTAATTTTTTTTGATTTTTCATTGTAAGCCTTATAAAAAGGCGATTTTTATTTGAATCTCGTTGTAAGCGCAACAAGCTATAAACAAATTTGTGCAATGACAATCAAAATGACTTTTCCCGCGGACCGCTAGCTGGAGTTGACTTTCTTATATAGCAGGTGGCTCATGGTACTTAACAAGCTCGTCCGTGTGAAACCCATAACGGAGTTGGTGGCTGAAGAATCTTCATGGCTGATACTCAGACGCTTCAGAAGGCTGCTCGGGCACAGAGGAAGCGTAGTCATACTCGTCAGCCAGATGAGGATGAAGAGGGGATCCTCAATTCTGCTGAGGGATCCTCAGGAAACAATCATTCAAATGATGGAGGTGATGAAGCCTTTGAGACAGGTTAGTCAATACTCTCTTTTCTCATTTCTTCTCGCTTTTTATTATTGGGCCACTCATCCATCTGAATTTTCAGAAAAGTCAGGTGAAGAGGGAGAGCCTCGCCTCTCTCGAGGGGAAAGGTTTCGTGCTGAGGCGCGAGTTATTAAGTGAAAGAAGCTGTAAACGAATTCGGGCAATGACAATCAAAACGACTTTCCCCGCTAATAGCCCCCTCTCTTCCCCCCTCTCTCTCCATGTATTTCCCACTTTCCCCAAATTAGAGATGTTATTGTCCCTACTTAAAAACTTCCATGTCATTAAAGCTAAGCCACGTCATTTTTCTATTTGATTTAAACACGTGCACGTGCGGTCATGTGAGAAATTAGCCGTTAGATTGAATTCCAGCATCAGAAATGCCAATTTATCATCGTAATTATCACTTTTTAGATTAAATTGTCACCAGTGTCAATTTATAGGCTAACTGGTAAATGAGTGTCACTTTATAGGCTAATATGGTATTTTAGCCATGTTGCAAATTATCTAGATTCTTGTCTTTGCATGAGTTTTGTGCAAGTATCTTCAATGTGCTAAAGAATAAAACCTCAAATAGATCTGATTGGTGAGAATTTCATATTTCAATTTTTTCCGAGTGGATCAATGTGAAAGGTCTTTAATGATGTAGATACGGGCTTTAAGTGATTTGTTTGAATAAGAAATCCTTATCCTGGAGCTAATATATTTTTCTTTGAGAGAATGAGCCTGAAGTAGATATGCTAGAACCAAAATTATGGAGATATTAGAGTGTCAATAGACTTTCAAAAACACTTGAAATGAAAGCCCAAAAACTTTACCGTTGGGGAAAGAAGAAGATGAGATTGAGTTTCTTAATGGGTTTGGGTTCATTAAGTGTGGGTTTGGATTTTATTATGAGGGACATAACTGTCTATTACTATCCAATGTTAAAGTTAACAGAATATTCCCTTGCATTTTTAACACCAACTAACCATAGGGATCAATATCAACAACTAAATGTAATTTGAAGGACTAATATCAAAATATAAAGAATTGACGAACTAATATCAAAATAGGTATGTTTTAAGGGACTAATATCCAAAAAATCCAAACTATAAATCCTCAACTTTCACTATAACTTCAGAGTTTTGGTGTAATGGCGTGAACTTTGTGATGATATCAAAGCAAACCAGGTTTGATTTCTATTAATGTCTGCAATGCCCCTTCACCGCCATAGACCCTCGTTGATCAAATCCCTATCACTGTCCACCATTGTCTGCTCCGACCACCCATTTCAGCCCACTAAAGCGCTGCACAGAACCTCCAGCACTGCCCTCAGGCCCTTCGCTACTCTACTCCCATCACAGGCACTGCTCCTCTGTCGCCTCTCAACTCGCTGTCGAGTAGACCTCAAGTGCACTGGCTTGCCTATCCCACTCTGCATCACCGACTGCAGGCCTGCCGCTGCCCCTATGACAATAGTTGTAATGCGAAAACAATGTAGACCTACTGCAGTTCCGTATGCCCACCACTCATTTGTTCTGATGCCTCACCTGATTTCCAAACTCCACACATGAACTATTCAACCAAATGCCATAGTTATGCCACAAGCCAAAGTCTTCACCCCTGCTCACCTGACTCACATTGCTGGCACTACAAGCACCCCATACTCCCATGCCACAGGTCTGCCTACAATCTCCTACTCCACCCATTCCGAAAATAGCTGGGACTGGCTGTAGTATATGGTCCACTCTCCTGTTGGTCAAACACCACCTAGCCAAGCCTCTCCCCCTCTCCCCACCAAGCTCTCTTCTGGCCAGCACCCCTAGCCATACTCTCCCTCTTCCAGCCAACACGTCGGGCCATGCACTTCCCTAGCCATCATCCCTGGTTAGGCTTTCCCTGGTTAGCTCCCCTGGCCCTGCTGCTCCCCAGGTTAGCACCCTATCCACCACACTCTCCCCCAGCCAGCGCCCGGGCTACACTTTCCCTCGGCCAACACCACAACCTACAATTTCCCCCAGCCAGTACAGTGGTCACTCTCCTTCCTCTGTCCAAGTTCTTACTATACAATAACAAAACATTCCCTACATGGAAGCAAACCTCATGAGCACTTCTTGGCAAGCTGTCTTTCAGACCAAATATAGTTTGAGAAGGGGTGTTAAATTATAGTCAATAATTTTTGACCATTTTTAGTCATTTCGACAAATTTAAAAATAATTTTGTGGAGTCATAATTCATTATTTAATGAGCTATAACTGACGATGTTTTGTAATATTTAGTCACTCCGACCCATTGTCAAATAATTTTGCAGAGGTTAAAATTCTCAATTTGATGAGTTATAATTGATGATTTTTGGCCATTTTTAGGTGTTTTGAGCCATTGGTAAATAATTTCATGAAGGTTAACATTCATGATTTCATGAGCTATGACCCACGATTTTGGTCATTTTTAGTTATTTTTACCCATTGACAAATGATGTCGTGGAGTCTAAAATTCACAACTTCATGAGTTATAACTCACGAGGTTTGGCTATTTTTAGTCATTCCGACCCATTGGCAAATAATTTTGTAGATGTTAAAATTTACAATTTCATGAGTTATTACTCATGATTTGTGGTTAGTTTTATTCGTTATGACCCATTAGCAAATAACTTCATAGAGGTCAAAACATTCATTTCATGAGCTATACTTCATTATGTTTGACCCATTTTAATTGTTCTGAACCAGTGGGAAATAATTTCATGGAGGCTAAAATTTATGATTTCATGAGCTACAGCCCACGATTTCTGGCCATTTTTAATCATTACGAACCATTACCAAATAATTTTGCGGAGGTCAAAACTCACAATTTTAGGAGATATAACCATATTTCTTTAACCATATTTCTTGTCATTTTTAGTGACTCTAACCCATGAAATATAATTTTGCGGTAGCCAAAATTCAGGATTTCATGAGCTATAACCTATGATTTTGACCATTTTTAGTCATTTGGAGTCATTGGTAAATAATTTCACGCAGGTAAAAATTAATGATTTCATGAGCTATAACATATGATTTTTGATCAGTTTTAGTCATTCCGAGCCATTGGCAAATTATTTGAAGCAAGTAAAAAATTGATAATTTCATGAGCTATAATATACAATTTGTTGCCATTTTTAGTCATTTCGAGCCATTGGAAAATAATTTCACAGAAGACAACATTTATAATTTCATGAACTATATAACCCATGATTTTTGGCTATTTTTTGTCATTTCTACCCATTGGAAAATAATTTAACGAAGTCTAAAATTTAGAACTTCTAAGATATAACACATAAATTTTGGCCATTTTTAGTCATTCCGATCAATTGGAAAATAATTTCATGAAGTCTCAAATTCATGATTTCATAAACTATGACTCATAATTTCTGGCCATTTTCAATCATTTCTACCTATTGGCAAATAATTTTTAGAGTCTAAAGTTTATAATTTTGTGAGCTATAGTTCACGATTTCTGGACATTTGTAGTCGATTCTACTCATGAGAAAATAATTTTGCAGAGTCTAAAATTTAGGATTTCATAAGCTATAATACATAATTTTTGACAATTTTTAGTCGTTCTGATTAATTGACAAATAATTTTGCGTCCCAAATTCATGATTTCATGAGTTATGACTCATAGTTTTTGGCTATTTTCAATCATTTCTACTTATTAGCAAATAATTTTTTAGAGTCCAAAGTTCACAATTTTATGAGCTATAACTCATGATTTCTAGCTATTTTTAGTCAATTCTACTCATAAGAAAATGGTTTCATAGAGTCCAAAATATAGGATTTCATGACCTATAATTAATTTGTGACAATTTTTAGTTATTTCTGCCCATTGAAACATAATTTCGTGGAGTTCAACATTTACAATTTCATGAGCCATTACTAACATTTTTTTCATTTTTAATCATTCTAACCCGTTGGAAAATAATTTCGTAGAGGCCAAACTTCATAATTTCATAAACTATAACGCACGATTTCTGACCGTTTTTAGTCGTTCTGAGCTATTAGCAAATAATTTTGTGGAGGCTAAAATTCACGATTCTAAAATTATGGCCAAATTTTATTGTTTCTACACATTGGAAAGTAATTTAACGGATTTTAAATTTTATGATTTCATAAGCTATATAACCTATGATGTTTTTGGTCATTTTTAGTCATTCGGACTCATCATAAAATAATTTCTCAGAATCCAAATTTTATAATTTCATAACCTATAACATATGGTTCCTAGCCATTATTAGTCATTTTTAGCTATTAGCAAAAAATTTCAGATAGACCAAAATTCATGATTTTATGTGCTATAACCAATTAGTTTTAGCGATTTTTAGTTATTTCTATCTATTTACAAATAATTCACAGAGTCTGGAATTTAGGATTTCATGAGCTAAAACACAGGACTTGTGGCCAATTTTAGTTATTTCAAGTCAATAGAAATTAATTTTGCAAATTTTAAAATTCCCGATTTCATTAGTTGTAACCCATGATTTTTTTCATTTTAGTCGTTCCAACTCATGGCATATAATTTTATGCCAGCTAAAAACCTTTAACCATTTTTAGTTATTCTGAGCCATTGGCAAATAATTTCACGTAGCAAAAAATTTTATGATTTTATAAGCTATAACCCATGATTTGTGGCCACTTCAGTGGTTTTGACCCATTGAAAAATAACTTTGGGTAGACCATAATTCATAATTTCATGATGTTATAACCCATGATTGTTTTTACCATTTTTAATCATTCCGGCACATAGGAAAATAATTTTACGAAGGCTGAAATTCACGTTATCCTGAGCTGTAACCCATGATTTGTTGATATTTTTAGTCATTTCTACCCATTGGAAAATAATATCATATTATCCAAAATTCAGGATTTTATAAGCTATAACTCATGATTTTTTACTGTTTTTAGACGTTCTGACCCATTTGCAAATAATTTTGTGGAGTCCAAAATTAACGACTTTATAATTTATAACTCATGATTTCTGGCCATTTTTAGTCATTTCTATCTTTTGGTAAATAATTTTGCGGAGTCTAAAATTTAAGATTTCATGAACAATACCTGAACCCATTAAACAATACCCATTTGACATCATTACTTAAAAACTTCAAATGACCTAAATACCCATTTTAGTAAAAAAAAACTATTTGAACCAATTAAAGAATACCTCGAGCCATTTCAGTTTACAAAGTCAACAACGTTCTCCAAGTTGTACTTATTTTTTGGAAGTAATTAGGAACAAATCTTTTATACAATAGTGTAATTTTGCAAGAGAAAAAGAGAACCTGAAGAAAAAAGATTCACCAATTGTTTGATCTACAATCATTAAGATGGTGCACTACTAATAATATAAAAAATGACGATGCTTGCATGCCTAATAGTAGATGTGATTGATACATCTCAACTACCAAGTACTAAGCATACCCATTTTTCTCATATATATA
>JBAKGM010000365.1:2637530-2650346 GCA_037177215.1 Asparagus racemosus
AAATTAGATTTATTAGGTGTATTTGTATTTGAATTTTTCAAATTAAATTTATTAGGTGTATTGGTATTTTTCAAAATAGATTTATTAGGTGTATTTGAATTTTTCAAAATAGAATTATCTTGATTGTTTTGATCATTTTCTTGAATAAAAATTTTATTATTTAATTTTGAATTATTTAATTTATTATTAATTTTATCACTTAAATTAAGTTCTTTTGAATTAGTTAGATCTAAATTATCATTAATTATATTAGAGTTAATTATATTTTCATGAGTAGAATTTGAATTAAGATCTATGTTGATTAGACTAAAGATTTTATCAATTTCTTGGTTAATCTTATCAAAAGTTATATCAATTTGATTATTTTCTTTATTATTATTTAAATTAATTAAATCTGGAATATATGATTTTTTATTAATTTGATTTAAATTATTAATATTTAAGTTAGACTTAGGTGCAATTAATTGAACATCATTAACATAGTTAGAATTAACATCTAAATTATTATCATGCAATTTAACAATAGAATTTTTAAGAAATTTCAATTTACTAACCTTCTCCGGACACTGGTTCTTGTAGTGCCCAAACTTTCTGCACCTGAAGCATATAATGTGCTCTTTGTTCTTTCAGACTCCTGGCATCGGTCCTTCCTTTGCCACCGGTTGTGCCGTCCTTTTCCCAATCCTTCCACTAAAGTCACGATGAGTAGAGCATGCTCTGATACCATGTTGTAGCGCCCCGCCGCCCGTACGCACCCCCATGCGCCCATACGCATGGAGGAACGGCGGTTCGCTACTGCTACATGCTGAACTATTTTTAAAACTCAAGAATAACATGGAAAACTAAAACAAAATCACGTCCATGCAATCCCACATGGAGGAACCGGAGAAAACCTATCCATGCAATCCCACATGGCGAACTAAGGGAAATCAAGCGAAAGCCACTGTAAAGAAACGAGACAAGCAAGCCCACATGTCTAGGCAATCATATATATATATCAAAAGAGAACATATCTCACTTCCTAAATCATCGCTTACGTGGGCTGGTTCCGCTTAAGTGTTCCCCATAGAGCTAATAGGAAAGCAAGCTCGGTGTGAGAAAGTTGTGCATGTCCTGGACGAACAAGACGCTAAACAATATATAAATATGTACAACCTCACATTACTCACACAATAATGTAAATATATATGCATGACCATGGCTATGCATATAAATTGGACTAGAGTAGTAGTCCTCTAATAAACCAAACAAACATCTATTCAAACAAAACAAATCTATATCTATACTATTTATAAAAGAGAACCGAGGAGTTAAAACTTTTGATTATCTTTTTTACCCTTCTAAAATTTGATAATTCCTAATAATGTCTCGAAATTTATTCAATTCATTCTATTTATTACAGTATAATTATTCTTGCAATAAACATGAGAACTAATATTAAAAACTAAATATATATTATAAATTAAGTCATATTCCTCAAATTTTATTCAATTCATTCTATTTATTACACTATAATTATTCTTGCACTAAAGATAGGAACTGATATATATATTATAAATTTTAGCCATGTTTGTCTTATGTTAAATAAGATAAATATTTCACTTGAGATATTAGATATTATACGATAAATATACAAGTTTAATATATAAGATAATAATACTGTTGATGTATATAATCGAACAGTCACTAACCTCGGTGCGAGCTTAGTTTTTAAGATAGCGGAGTCCGCCTTCTCTTCTAATGCCCAGTGACGTTGCTCCGGTTAAGGGGTTCACCTACGAGGGTACCTGTGGAAGGGGTGGAGTTGGGATCTCCGGTGGTCCCTCCGACGATCAAGTCAGTAAAGGAAGAAGAGAAATGTGTAGTGGAATTCACTGAGATGAGATTGCTTACTTGGTTTGCTGTTCTTACCGTCATTTATACCTAGGGTTCGAAGGGTATTCTTGTCCTTCAATAGACAGCTGCTGAGTCAGCCCTCTCCTCCACGTGCCGAGAGACGATTGGGCCAGCTCCTGTATGCGCCGGCCACAGTAGCATGTCCCTGTCACAGTAGCATGCCTTTACAGATGTCAAACTGTGAGCAGACTGAGAATTGGCATTGTCTATTCGCCATAAATGGGATGGGATTGGCGGCGTCTGCAGTAGCATGGGTCTAAGGTATATTAAATACCATGAGGGATGGAGGAGTGAAGAGGGCTGTCAGCACATTTAATGCGATAGTGATAGATTGTCGAGTGTAGACTTCAGATAGCCATCGTCTAGGTGGAGGGATCACGAGCAATGAGAGGGGGGAGTCTAGGCCGAGTGGTCGGCTTGGATCGCTTCTCGAGTCGCTTAGGGTAATTCGATAAAGTGGACGACTATCATCGCCTTTCGCGTCGTCCAAGGATCGCTAGGACGAAGGGTTAGTCGAGTGGACGACCGTCACCGCCTTCCGCGTCGTCCAATGATCGCTAGGGAGAATAGTTGGTCGAGTGGATGACCGTCACCACCTTTCGCGTCGTCCAAGGATCACTAGGGTGAAGGGTTGGTCGAGTGGACGACCATCACCGCCTTTCGCGTCGTCCGAAGATCGAATAGTTAGAGGGTGGCGACTGATCGCTCTTTCGTGTCTAAGTGGACGAGTGTGTTCATTTAAGTTAATGCTCTGTTCCCCTTTTTAATCACTTATTAGTGGTTATGACTATAATAAATACCATAACTTATATTTATAAATTATATCATAATGTAAGATAATTTAATATTTAATTAAATAACTAACATCTAATCAAATACTATAATATATTGATATGTGTGTTTGATGTATAAAAAATCCATGGAGGGGAATACTAATATAAATGTTAACTTCTTGATGTAGTCTAGAAATAGCACATAAATTATCATAGTATATATTACTAACTATTGCAATATACTTATCATAGTATTTGGATACGAGGTAATTCTGAGCATGCAAAACTCTAAGCAGTGTGGGAAGCTATTACATTTGCACTTGACACTGGATGTGGGAAGGTAACTTTTGAAGAAGATACGGAGGCGATAATTAGAGATATCCATAATAGGGTGGAGCAACACTCGATTTTTAGACACTTTGTGGATGATATTCAGCGATGTTGTACATGACTCGAGAAATGAGATTTTCAAGTAGTTCATCAAATGGATAATATAACGGCTCATGTATTGATCCAAAGAGCTAAGAAAATTAATGATTTTGTGGTATGGCTCAAAGACCTACCATTATTTTTACGCAATGTTTTGAAATCTGATAAGGAGCTGTGTTAATCCACATTCTTTAGCTGTGCTTCTGGGTTTCAATTTAGTTTGGATGTGTCCTAATAATTTTTTTCATGAAAAAACTATTGCAATATAATAATTAAATCCTAAGTAACAAAATAATTTATGACATCTCCCCTTCTGAACCTAATGCATTTAACATGAATATTAGTGAGAGAATGAACCCATAGTTAAAGCATTCATGTATCTTCTCTTCCTGACTAATCAATTCTCTTCATTAATTATGCACTAATTATTTCAAGACTAATCTACTTCCATAAACATTCTACTTGGATCACAAAAGTTGCATAAAATTATGCTATATGTGGATGCTCAAATGCACAAAAGAAAACACTAAAAGACTAAAAAAAGGATGAAGTGGGAATTTTTACAGTGGAGTCAGTCCCTTGATTATAGTAACCAGAATACCTCATAGTCAAAAAGATTTCACAGATGATAATTGAGAATGAAGATTGTATTGCTTTTCTTTAGAGAAATGAACAAATCTACGAGCGATTTCACCTCCAATTTATGGAAAAAAACATCAATCTATCAGTTATACAAGTATGCAAATTCGTGAAGAGAAAAACTAATATAAATGTTAATAAATTCATGGCGAGTGGGTAACTGGGGGCTCTGTTTGAGTCCTCGTCGTTATTCTCAAAAAAAAAAGTTATGACGAGTGCAATGTTAGATGGCCTTCGAATATTTTAGTCTCATATCATCACTTAATATCCATTACGTGCAAATCACGTGTTACATACTAGTTTACTTGAAACGCTCATTAGCCTTTGCAAACGTTTCTCTCTTTATTCCCAATCTCTCAACCCGTTCATACATGAAGTGATATTATTACAATATGGGACCTGAGATCATAAGTATTCTTTCCTTGAAATACCTTTTTAGGGATCCTTAACATGAAAAAAAATTTCACATAAACCATCTCTAAAGTAGATTCGGAATACAAAAACCACCTTTAAAAACTTCAATTAATAAAGATATCATCTTTAAAGTTGTTCTAGTAACAGTCAATCACTTTGACATATTTTCTGATGAACTTTTAATTGAAATTCCCAACATACTCCTCAAAATACACATATTATAAATATGACATATCTTCTTAACCAAACATATGCAGTGTGTGACATGAATGTTTTTTAAAGGGAATTTTTGGGATTCAATTGAAATTTCTCCACTACAACAAAAGTTATAAATTATGATACAATTTTTATCTCACGCGACACATTTTTGTGTCGCACAAATAGAACGCGACATATGCTAAAAGTGTAGTTAGAGCATGTGTGGAGAGCATTTTTCTATACATGTAAGGATGTGTCACAAAACTCACGACACATATATATGTCGCGAGTGGTGACACACAAAACTCATGTGTCACAAAACTCGTGATATGTATATGTGTTAAAAGCGGTGACACATTATTGTGTCTAGAATATAAAAGGATAAAGATCATCATTATTCAACACTAAAACTTCCTAGAAGGCCACCCATCCTATGATTATGCTTACCAAAGCATACTTAATTACAGAGTTTTTTTAAACTTATACACTATCATAAATGTTTAATCATCATCATAACTAAAATCTAAGATTTATTATTTAAGCCCATTATTAGACCCTCTCACAAGCTACGTTAGACTATTAGTCTTTTTCAGCTATATTTAATTGTGTATCTAACGACACAAATATGTGTCATGATTTGCTACACTTTTTTATTTGTGTCACTATTGTTTAATCCTCTACAAATAAAATGACAATTTTATATGTGTTATGAAATAAGTGCAGACACATACAACTTTTGTTGTACTGCACTAGGAGTGTGTTTGGGGCGGCTTATTTTTTTTTTTTTTGTCAAACTAGCTTATAAGCTAACTTTTTCATTTCTACTTGTTTGGTAAAATACAAAATAAGCTAGCTTTTAAGTCACAATTTAAAAAGCTGGTATACCTCAGCTTTTAAAAAACTAACTTATAAAATCACCGAAATAAGCTAGGTTTGACCAAACAAATTACTATATTAACCAAACAACTTTTATAATATTTTTATCATAAAAGTCAAAAGCCACCAAAAGCTAGTATAACTTATAAGTTTTAAAAAAATAAGCCTTCTCAAACACCCTCTAAAAATATGTCAAGTTTGGTTGATCGCCATGCGAACCTCTGTAAAGGTGGCTTCTGTACTAATTGAACTTAAAAACATTTTTCATTCCGTCACCTTACAGAGGTGGTTTCTTTGCAAGCAAGAACACAAAGAAGGACTTAAATGAAAAAAAAAGCCCAAACCTAATTAATAAGAGGGTCGGTGTATAAAAGGACAACGCACCTGCGTCCTCAACACAGCTAAGCCTTCTCCGACCGCTTCCTTGGAATTAACACCCCCTCATCTTCTTCCTCCACCGAAACACTCCATATTCACACTCCATTCTCCTCTCCCACTCCACTCTCCCCATACCTCAACAAACTAAACACAATCTAACAATCTCAACAAATCGACTCAACATGTTAAGATTATAAATAAAACCAAATAAACATTTGACATTCATTAATTCCACAGTCGACCACAACTTTATTCAATACATTAACCAAAACCAACAACAAACAACAGCAACAAGGAGAACATCCTATCTCTAGCTAGCTCTTCATCGTCGCTGCCTCGGCCACCACGGCACTCGACTCGAGAATGAACGGCGGCCCCACCTTCGCGTGCCCGGCCAGGTGCTGCCGCAGCACCTCGTGCGACCGGAACACCCTCCCGCAGATGCCGCACTTGTTCTGCGCGCGTGACCTCCTCGAACCCCTGTCACGCGACAGGAACACCAGGGTCCACGCGGCCTCGCTCTCCTGCGGACTCGGCGCGGCCTTGGGCTGGGGCTGGGGCTGGGCCTTGGGCTTGGGCTGGGGCTCATCGTCGGATGAGGAGAACCAGGAGAGGGGGTGCTTGAGCTGGCGGCGGAGCTTGCGGTGGTGGAAGCGGAGGTGGTTGGAGAGGGCCCGGCTGGTGCTGAGGTGGTGGCCGCACTTCTCGCACTTGAACAGCTTGAGCTTGAGCTTGTTCATTCTGCGGGATTGAGGGGAGAGAGAGAGAGAGAGAGAGAGAGAGAGAGAGGGTAGATTTATGGAGGAGGAGGGGGGAGGAGGAGGTGACAGGTATAGTGAAAGACAAACATGCAGGAGAGAGTGGAGAGCCAAATGGAGGTTGAGGCTAAAAGTTGCTAAAAACCAAAATATAATAATAATAATAATAATAATAAAGAGGAAAAATAAGCACATATAGGAGATAGTCATGTATTTAATTTGTAAATGGCCTTTTGGGAACTTGATATGGGAGAGGAACTATGTTTTATTTTTATTTTTCATTCTATATGGTGAAGTTGTTATTTTGATAGTGGTGCAAATGTAGTGACGCTTCAAGGATTTTGATGATGTTAGCTAGGTTATGATAGCTTAATTTTTGAGTTATGATTGAAGATTTTGATACAGAAGTTATTCTAATTAATGTTGTGTGGAAAAACTGAGACTAGAATGGTGAAAAAAAAAGTATTTTCCTGGATTTGAAATGTAGCAGAGATGTAAATTAATAGCTTTATGAAAAAGAAATTATTTTCTCTTTGTGTTTAGAATTACATAAATCTTAGATTAATGATGAAAAAGAAATATTCATATAATCGCCATATGAGAAAAGTATTTAGTACTCTATCGATACATATGATGAAAATATTACATTTCTAAAAAGTTGGTAATTTTTGAGTGATTTACTTATTATAGGAAACAACTTTAAATTTGTAACTAAAAATGCCAGTGCAACAGTTATTTTGTCGATTTCATGTCGGAAATATACAAACTAAATCGAACAAAAAGGTTATTTTGTCGATTTCACGTCGAAAAATACAAACTAGATTGGAAAAAGGTTATTTTGTCGGTTTCACGTAGGAAAAATACGAAGTAGATTAAACAAAAAAGATCATTTTGTCAATTTCAAGTTGAAAAAAATATAAATTTGAATTGAATAAAAAGATTTCATGGAACTTGCATACTGTAAATTAGACTCGTGTCAAAAGGATTACTTTTGCATTACTGTGTGGGAATTGTGGAAATTAATCTCCAATTAACAACGGAAAACAAATCTATATTTGCATCAGGCCCTGTGGAATGTAAATATGCAACAACAACAACAACAAAAAGGCACTCTTTTCCATATTTATCACACGTGGTTAATGTTTAATTTGTACAAAGATGTGATGGAGATGTTTGAATGACTTTGACAATGTTAGATTAATATTGGTTAACTTTTAATTGGAAACTAAAATGCAATTTGTTGTTATGATATCTGGAAATACAAATTGAATCAAATAGAGAAAAAAAATCCTGGAATAAGGAGGTGCTAACTACAAATCTTTTTTTTTTGTTTAACAATCAATGATTTTGCAAGAAGCAAATCTTTTCTTAAAATGATATCACGTCTATAAAGCATTTATCTAGAAGTACATTTTATGCAACAAATCTTTATAAAAAAAAAGTTTTACATTGTTCTCAATCAATCCCATGCACAATTAAACAAAAACCCTTATATAAGAACAACTGTGTATTAAGATCTGGATGCAAGGGGCTGAATAGGATTATACAACTTTTTCGACAAATTAAAACAATTATAGAGAAATGCAACTAAAAATAGATAAAATCAAGAGGTAGCAACCACAACTACAAAACACAGAAGATTTTATACTAATTTGGATAAATCCTAGATCACTCTTCCTCCTCAATAGGAGGGGCTTCCACACACTATCTAAGAGTTTCCTGTATTACAAATCCTAATCCAATAAGTGACACAAAGCAGCACCCTAGCCTACCCCTAAACTAGTCGTCAACATCAATCAACATGACACAAGGTGTAAGGACCCTAACTCACGTCAAATTATTTTCCGTAGATATTGATTGGTTAATTTTTGAACCGTCCGATTTTGTCACATCTAGAATTTTTGACACGTGTCACATTATTTTATTCAAGTGAAAGGTCACAGTTATTCTTTTTTTATCTTTCATTAAAAATTAAGTTTCTAGTTTTTTCAATTTGTTTTATTAATTTTCATAATGACATGGACTTTAAGAGAGAAAATGAGTTTTATGGTGTATTAGCTTATTGGGTTGGATCCACCAGAAGGGTATCCATTAACCCACAACCCATCTCATATTTTCCTCATATAAAAACATCCTTTTCTCTCCCATAAAAACTGGGGCTGAGGTTTTGGAGAGCTTAGAGGGTAAGAGAAAAGAGATCTACACCTTAAGGCAAGTGTTTGTGCTTACTAAATTGATTTTTTTTAAAATTATAATTTATGGGTCTTTTAGATCTTGATTTTCTCTATCTTTGCAACCAAAAAAACTTTAATTTTGGTCAGTTTCAAATTCGTGGGTTTTGATTAATGGGAGCATTTCTCTAAGAGGTGGATCTCAATCTGTAATCTCTTTTAAGGAAAAGGACCTAATGTTGTAGCTAGATAATACATTTGTAAGATTGAGCCTTTATTTCATGATTTGAGGTGTTTGTTTTTATGGATTTTTGTGTATTTTGAGATCTCTGCATTCTTTTGATGTTATTGGATTGAATGAGTAGTTTGGATAAGAGGTTTTCCCTATTTTTTGTTTAGATTGCGAGCCCTCAAGCTCTATTACTGGTAGATTGTTGAATAGTTGATGGTTTAAAGCGCAAAATTGGTGGAATAATTTTCTTTTGCCAATATAAAATTTGGATAGAAGTTGGTTTTTATTTGGTTTTGAATCGTGGAAGTATTTGATCAAAAATATTTTCAGAATCATAGTTTTTAGCACTAGCCCATGCGCTAAACCTAATGAGCATTAGCACATGCCCTCAATGAAATCTAGAGAGCATAAATAGTGTTCACACGCCCAAATAATGAGCGCACACAGTCGAACAGATTTTTTAAGATGATTTTCTGTTTTTATTTTTCTCAGTCTGTTGTCAAAATTTAGCTGACGTGGCATCAGGGTGAGCACACACGACCAATCTCCGAGCACACGTGCTCAACACAAGAAAATAGATTCTTTCTATTTGAGAATTTGATCCGTTTGGGCTTGTTTTTCATGATTCATTGATTTCCTTGCATGGATTATGATATCAATTATGCAATTAAGCTTTTTTTTATCTTGACATAAAGTAGATGATATATTAGTCACTTGGCTATTATTCCATGATTATGCTTGTTCTTTTAAATTCATGATATATTCATGTTTAAGTATACAAGTAAGGCATGTTGCGTTATGTTATCGCATAGTGTTATCATATGTTCTTGCTATGTTACGTTATGCTCTGTGTTAACCTAGATTCACGAACATTATGCATGTTGGTCAAGGTTATACTTTGGACTTTCGTTTGCTCGGTATGTCATCATGAGACGTGGTCATGGGGTATGCATGATTAGGTACAATGATGTGGTATATACATGATGATGATGATTACTTATGTTTGGATATTGAGTGTATCCCTCATGACATTAAATTAAGAACGTTCTCTATTTTGAAATAAAAAAGTTCTCAGTTTGGGATACATTGTGATCGTGATTGGAGGCTCGTAATTCTCCACCATAAAAACTTGATCAAGTACAAAACATGACTCAAGAAAGAGAAACCAAGAAAGAGATCAAGTATCCACGTGTATCAAGTCATGATGAATTGCTTTGGTATTTGACGGGCATATTTCATTTACTTTGAAAATCCAGTCAGAGAGGGCACCCACAAAATTGATATTCTCTATGGATTGAGTTATTTGGGCCTAGTACATTACATATCATTTATAATCAAGTAACGAAGATGCTCATGTGGGTTAATTAATGGGAGGGATTTGGACCCATGAAATGGATGTTCTCTATGGATTAAGTTATTCGGGCCTAGTACATTACATATCATGTATAACCAAGTAATAAAAATGCTCATGTGGATTAATTAATGGGGAGAATTTGGACATCTCATAGATAATGTGTGGCACTAGGTTGTGTTTGAGTGCTAGTGCCACATGAATCTGTGCACACAAACCAAGTAAAGTAAAAATCTAAGTAACATTCCTAAGGGGTACGCCAAGCACATAATTTCCATTGAGAGGGTACGCCAAGCATAGACTATCCAGTGAGAGCTTTTTCTAAACAAGATTAAATAAAAGCTAATCAATTAGATGCACATACTACCTTTGCACAGGAGCTAGGCACACTTTCGTTGTTATCTCTGTGTTGATGTTGTTCTGGTTATCTGCTTTTATCTATTCTATATTCTGAATTTGTGAGATGCATATTCTTTTCATGAAAGCAAGCAAAGTGATATAGTTATATAGTCTTTATTATGCTTAAACTAGTCATGTATTCATGATACATGTTGCATGTGCACAATCCATCCTCCATTTTACCACTTGCTAGATGGCTTTGTGCCTTCCTCGTTTGCACACCAATGGTGAAACCAGGTCTTCCACCCTTGCTTTCAGGCACACCAAAATCTAGTTATCTTTCTTGGATGGAGTTTATATCGACAAGCTTGGCTATCCGTTTATTTAGTTCTGTTTCGACCTTTTTACCAAACCTTGTTGTTTATGTTAATCTTTCCGCTGCTGTTATGGTCCTAGACCTTTTTCCACTGTTAACCCTTGAATTTCGGAAGGAATGTCAGCGCTTAATATAAGAGAGCGAACTTAGGCCGCACCAACCAGAACTCCATAGAGCAACTCGAAAGTCGATACCGACCATCTCCCCAATCGACTACCTTCGTGGACGATGTGAATGACGGTATTAGCCGTTCTCCTCGACCGCCCCCATAGAGCGACTCAAAAGACGAGACCAGTCGTCCCCCTGGTCAACTACCTTCGTGGGCAACCCGAATGGCAGTACTAGCCGTTCTTCTCGACTCTTCAGTCGACCGCCCCCCATAGAGTGACTCGGAAGACGAGACCAGTCGACTACCTTCGTGGGCGATGCTAATTGTGGCGTTAGCCAGTCTCTTCGACGGCATAACATTCCCCACTCGACTGACTCAAGCATTCGTCCCTAGATGATGATTGTACGAAGTTTGAGCCCGACAGCGCGTTGGCGTCGCATTAATTGAATTATCAGTGACTTGATTCCCCCATCTCATATGATAATTAAGACACCTCGAACTTTTTTGGCTGCGTGTATAACTAATCCCATCCCCATTAATGCCGAGGGAACAGTGCTAACCCATACGCCAGTCTTCAATCGACACATGTTAAGGCTGTCCGGTGCAACCTCCACTACCTGTTTCTATCCAATCATCAACGTAAGAATAGGGCTCACTCATACTTTAGCTCAACACTAGCCAGAATGACCAAAGTACCCTCCGACTCCTATACAAATAGAGAACTGGACAACGAACAAGGTAAACAACCCTAACCCAAAGAATCCCTCTCTCAGATAATATCTTTACTTTCTCTCTTTTCTCAAAGAATCCATACTGACTTGATCGTCGGAGAGATCACTGGAGATTCCAACTTTGCCCCTTTTTCACAGGTTCCCCTACGGAGCTGGAGAGACTACCGACGAACAGAACCACCAGATATTAGGAGAGGAAGCGAACCATACTCTCCTAAACTCTAATCCAATGAAGATTAGTGACTGTGTGATCTGAGGATCAACAACTGCTATGTAGTGACTCTGATATACTTGATAGTTGTACTAGTTGTTTCAGACTTATGAGGCCATGTGACCTGACTGTTAAGGATCTCAGTTTATGACATTAATATTAGACTTGTGATATATTTTATGTTATTCATCATCTATGGGACTTGTTGATACTTGTTGAGTATCTTGCTTCCACTATATATTTGTACTGAATACTTGCTTATGTTGTATCTCAGTTTTTTTGTATTTGCTTTTAGGTGTGATTCTATTCTGTGTATGGTGAATGAGGTGTATGTACTGGTCATTGTTATTGGCTTATCTCAATTTCCTTATATTTTCTTTTATGTGTGATTCTATGAGTTTGTTCTGTGTATGGTGAATGAGGTGTATGTACTGGTCATTGTTATAGGTCTAAGCATATACTTTGGCTAGTGCTTGGCATTGCATATGATACCTAGGCTAGTCACGTGCCTATCAGATGCTTCTAGGACCTAGCAACTAGCTAGTAGTCTTAACCCTCAATTAACTCCAACTTGAGTATGTCATTCAAAACCAATCACATGATTGTAAAAACAGAGTTTATAATGTAAAACAAAAATAGTTAAGCGCACAAGAAAGGTATTACAATCTTTTATTATCAAACAGTTCTCCTTGATTATCTAAGCATAGCTCTAGAAGAACCAAATTGGAAAACACACTCCAAGAGCAACACTCCTCAATAGTTGTAGATCCAATGTTGAAGAATGCGACAAGAAAGTAATTTGAACAACTTCTAAATGATTTTGATAAGATTTCTTCTTTAAATCACAAAGACCTAGAGCTCTCTCTCTCTCTCTCTCTCTCTCTCTCTCTCTCTCTCTCTCTCTCTCTCTCTCTCTCTGTGTGTGTGTGTGTGTG
>JBAKGM010000365.1:2650446-2662316 GCA_037177215.1 Asparagus racemosus
ATCTATATCTATACTATTTATAAAAGAGGATTGGGGCATTAAAATTTTTAAGTGTCTCTTTTATCCTTCCAAAATTTGATAATTCACAATAATGTCTTAACATTTATTCAATTCATTCTATTTATTACGCTATAATTATTCTTGCAATAAACATGAGGACTAATATTAAAAACTAAATATATATTATAAATTTTAATCATAAGCTTTATTCAATTCATTCTATTTATTACACTATAACTATTCTTGCGCTAAGCATGAGAACTGATATATTATAAATTTTAACCATATTAGTTATATATTAAATAAGATGAATATTTCACTAATTTTAGAAATTATACAATAAATATACAATTTTAATATATAAGATAATAATATCATAGCTTATATTTATAAATTATATATCATAATTTAAGATAATTTAATATTTAATTAAACATCTAACCTCTAATCTAATATCATAATATATTGATATGTGCATCTGATGTATAGTGGAAAGGAATACTAATATAAATGTTAACCTCTTGGTATAGTCTAGAAATAATACATAAATTATCATAATATATATATATTACTAACTATTGCGATATACTTATCATAGTATTTGGATACGAGTTAATTCTAAGCATGCAGAATTCCAAGTAGTATGGGGAAGCTATTACATTTGCTCTTAACACTAGATGTGGGAAGGTAATTTTTGAAGAAGAAGAAGATGCAATAATTAGATATATCCATAATGGGGTGGAGCAACACTCAACATTTGAATACTTTGTAGATGATATTCAGCGATGTTGCACATGACTTGAGGAATGTGATTTTCAGGTAATTCGTCAAATGGAGAATATAAAGGCTCATGTGTTGGTTCAATGAGCTTAGGAAATTAATGATTTTATGGTATGGCTCGAAGACCCATCATCATTTTTACGGAATGCTTTGCAGTCTGATAAGGAGCAGTGTTAATCCACATTCTTTTACTATGCTTCTAGGTTTTCAGTTTAGTATGGTTTGTCTTAATATTTTTTCATTAAAAAACTATTGCAAAATTATAATTAAATCCTAGCTAATAAAGTAATTTATGACATCTCCACTTCTAAACCTACTAATAATGCATTTAATATGAATTTTAGTGAGAAAATGAACCCATAATCAATGCATTCGTGTATATTCTCTTACTGACTAATCAAATTCTCTTAAGTAATTATGCACTAATTATTTCAAGACTAATCTATTTTCATAAACATATTCCATTTGGATCTCAAGAGTTACATAAAATTATGCTATATATGGATGCTCAAGTGCACAAAAGAAAGCACTAAAAGAATCAAAATAAAAAAATGGAGGAAGTGAGAATTTTGATAGTGGAGTCAGTCCCTTGATTATAATAACCATGATACCTCGCAGTCAACAAGATTTCATAAGAAATAATTGAGAGAGAAGATTGTATTGCTTTTCTTTGAAGGAAACGAACAGATCTGCTACCGATTTCACCTCTAATTTACACAAAAAATTCAATCTATTAGTTATACAAGTATGCAAATTCATGGAGAGAAAAATTAATATAAATGTCAATAAATTTATGGCGAGTGGGTGGCCGTGGGCTCTATTTGAGTCCTCTTCATTATTCTCAAAAAATATCATGGCGAGTGCAATGTTAGATGGCCTTCGAATGTTTTAGTCTCATATCATTACTTAATATACATCACGTGCAAAACACGTGTTACATACTAGTATTAAAAAAAAAAGAAATTGAAATGTTAGGTTGCAATCAATAAAATTTGTGGTCGGGGTTCTTGGGACTCCCCGTATTTTCTTTTTTTAAAAAAGAAAGAAATAAAGAAGGAGAGAGTGGGGGAAAAAAGAGATTGCGATTCACGTTCAATTTCTGTAGAAATCTAGAAACAATTTCAACAATAATTTATTGACTTGATTTATTAGCTACTTTCTGGATCTTAGATAAGATAAAGGATTGATTGTAGAGTCACAAATCTCATCCTAAAGGAACTAATTTTTCTAGTTGCCATACAACAAACCTTGATTTGCTCAAATATATCTTCTTAAACTGTCTCATTAGAAAAAAAAAAAAACTCAAATATATCTTTTTGTTTTCCATCTTTTGTAATTTAAGAAAGAAACATTTGAAGAAAAACTGTGCGTGGTCAAGTTCTTTTCTTCAATTCTTTTTTCAACCTCATAAAAAAATAACTTTTTTCAAAGAGAAAAGTCGTAAGAGCAACGAAAAGAAAAAAAAAAAAAGGGAACGAGAAGAACAAGACAACATTAAAGAACAAGAAAGAAATAAATGTTAACCCCAAGCGTTTATCTCATGCAAACTGAGATAATAACATTTTATAAAAAGAAAAGTGGTAAAGAGCAACGGGGGGAAAAACAAAGAGCGAAAAGAACAAGACAAAATTAAAGGACGCGAAAGAAATAAATATTAACTCCAAGCGTTTATCTCGTGCAAACTGAGAAAATAACCTTTTATAAAAAGAAAAGTGGTAAAGAGCAACGGGGAAAAAAAACAACGAGCGAAAAGAACAAGACAAAATTAAAGGACAAGAAAGAAAGAAATATTCACCCCAAGCGTTTATCGCGTGCAAACTGAGAAAATGACTTAAAGCCGTACTATTTAAAAGTCACCAAAATTTTGTTACATTTCACTATCACGCCATAACTTTTCAAACTACCGACAACACCTCGCTTTATACGTATAATCTTACTGCGACAAGTTTGGGTCTCAACGATATATTTCCTTATTTTTTATCCTTTGGCTTATAGATATTTCCTTATTTTCTAGGAAGAAAATAATCATTATTTATTAGTGTCAATTCTATCATACTTTTCTTACGGTTAATTGACAATAGGGACCATCTATCACTAATTTTCAATTGAATTAATAAGAATTTTTTTTTACTTTTCATAACATCATTCTTCCACATATTTAATGTTCATCTATTCTTGATCGCTAGTAACTGTCTCGTGCTCTTAATTAATCTAAATGAATAGAAGATAGATAAGAATGCTTACTTATATTGTATTTAGAAATAAATCACTCTCAAGACAATACGATCAATATCAAGACATTAATGTTCAAGATAACCATGATTACATCACCAACCGGCGAGAATATGTTCATAATCCAACCACATGATGTTTAGATGTTTAATTTATATGGAAACTTTATTCTAGAAATCTGATATAGCCATCTGAATCTCTCAGATCATCATTCATGTTACAAATTTTTTAAATATGAAGTTTAAGCTTTTTTCCCCCTCCTCCTTTTTTCTTTCTGTGATTTGCTTCTAGTTTCTACATTGCAGAATAAGCCAAATGCATGGATTGCATGGGATTGATGGCTACAAAAACACTTATCATGTGATTTACACAAACAAAAAAAGAGAAATGGAAGGACATGATGAGAGGAATCCTATTGAGGGGCGGCATGAAATAAATTTCTTAATTTGATCAAGTATATATCCTCTCATCATATGGTTACAACTTTAAAGCTACATGCTAATATTTGCTGCTAATTAACATCGAGGTGTCAAATTAGAGAAGAAAATGATTTTTGGCATATTTGCATATGTTTCTCCTCGGTGCTTCCGCATCTTTATGATGATTTTGTTACTTCTTCTAAGGATCAGAGGGGATTCAAACTTTTATATTAAAGCTGAAAACAATAGTCGATGTATATGCCTTGTAATACTTTTCCCAATTCATTTTGGGAGGATTTTGCATAAAACTGTCATGTACTTTCTTATTAGAGAAAACTATTATCTATAGAAAACATCATGAATTATCGAGATTTGTTGCTAAGAGCTCGAATAAAATTAGTCTAAAACTATCCTAGAGGACTCAGAAAGGTAATTATCCAAAGCTTTGCCATTATTGTCTTCATGTATGGTAGTTTAGTGAAAAAAATTCCATGATAGTTATTTGTAATAAAAATATTTACGGGATTTTGTTCTGAGAAAAACCCCAAAATTCATGGAAGGCTTGTCAAATTTAGTAGTTTTTAAATTCTAGAGACATGGAAGCTAAATAGAACTAAAGAGATAGCTATTAAAAACATGCTTTTTCTTGTGTGAGAAGATACAGAGTTATTAATTTGATCTAGTCAATATCTGAACAGTGGAAGTAAATTGTTGCCAAGAAATCCGTCACCTCGCTTCCCCGCTTTTTTTCCCCTTTAATTTTCTAATGTTAAATTATTTGTTCAAACTATTTCATTATCCACACGTTTACTCCATGTATTTCTCCTTGAGAACCTCGCGGAAGAAAAAGGATTATCAACTTTGACTTATGATGCCAATAACTTGGTCCTTGGAGCAAATTAGAGTTTTTTTTAAAAAAAATCTATCACTATCAAGACATTTTTCAAGAGAACCCACAAAAAATAATTAACCTTCAATTACAAAAAATTAATAGAAAAAAAAAAAAAAAGAAGATAGCCACGATTCTCAAACATTCATTTCTCTGATTGAATTGGATCCATGTTACTCTTTGAAACAATTATGTATTTAGATCCAAAACATTATGATTTATTCTAAATATACCTTCTCTTCCAACTAGATTTATTCTTACGTGTTTTTTTTTTTTCGCTTTCACTTATTAAGAAAATCATTATCTATTAAATAATTACTTGTTTTGGTCGAAGGAGCATTGCTCAGCCGAAATTGTCTATTAACGTGGAGAGTTTAGTTAACTTATATTGATTATCAAAATTTTCAAAAATAAAAAAAGTGCTTTAAGTAACAAATCAAGTGTAATTGTTGAAATTTGCTTAACAAAAGATATTCATGGTCTTTGCCAAAGTCATTCTATAGGCCGCCAAATTTCACCATTCCATTTCTAACTTGGCCTTCTCAAAGACAAAACTTTCTCTTTTTTGACCCGAGACCCTAATTTAATGCCAAAACGTTAATTAAGACACCTAATCAAATTCTAATATCAGGAATG
Organism: Asparagus racemosus; assembly: GCA_037177215.1. NCBI lineage: Eukaryota > Viridiplantae > Streptophyta > Magnoliopsida > Asparagales > Asparagaceae > Asparagus > Asparagus racemosus. Next base: position 2,655,403 of record JBAKGM010000365.1, read on the forward strand.
AGTTGTGTTTAGCAGACATAATCATATATATGTTTTGACTCTAGAATACTATCCACTGCTTTATCCATTAAAAAAAACTATTCAGGAAAACCTCCATTTTCTTTAAAATAATAATAATAATAATAATAAATAACGCCCGCCGCATCTCACCGTTTTAGCTGTCCCCTTCCATGCATTTTCATGTTCCCACATGCAGTTGATACTCTTCCAACCGAAGTCAACATTCAATACATCAATAAATAAAACTTGAAGATACAATTGCCAGAAGTACCTTGATTTGCATAGACAACGAAAAACAACACGATATTGTTTGTAGGTCCTAAAGAAAGTAAATGAAACTTTGGATAACATCACATCATAACAAAAAGCTAGCCTCTTATGACAAATTATTTGATTGCTTAGATTTATTCTGGATAGACTCTCTACAGTTCTATTTCTTGCAGATAGACCCCTGAGTGAATTTTTTTCTCTCTTTATCCTCCGGAGGTCTGTTTGTCAAAAAACAACTCAGGGTCACTCAAGGGTCTATATGCAACCATCCGTAATTGGGCAATAGTACAGAGGTTCTACTGGCAATGATTTTAAACATTAGGAGGTGGCCAGAATATTTCAAAGAGCTCCTCCAGTGCCATTCTCTTTAGCATAGGGCCCCATTGCTGATGCAAAGATCCTTTAATTGGGCAATAGTACAGGGGGTCTACTGGCAATGATTTTAAACATTTGGAGGTGGCTCGGATATTTCAAAGAGCTCCTCCAGTGCCATTCTCTTCAGCACAGAGTCCCATTGCTGATGCAAAGATCCTTTGATCCCGCTTAACAAGCTGTGCATTAGGGAGAAAATAATGGTGACGTGTCAGTGACAATTAAATAAATGGAAAAGAGGATTAGGGAAGTGAGGAAATGGATGAAATAGACAAGATCATTTTCATGAAAACCACATTTAAAATAGGTGGAATTGATGGAAACCATCTTTGAAGTTTTTTTTATATGTAAACCATCTTACAAGTGATTTTACTTTTCAATCAACCATTTTGGTCAATTTCTGCTCAATTAATACTCAACTACTATCCAAACTATCCTCATTAATTGCGCGTGCCTAACACGTGTTTTTCATCTACATGTGTAATTAATGAGGATAGTTTGTGTAATTAAGGTATTAATTGAGCAGAATTTGGCACAAAGTGTTTGATTGAAATTTAAACCCACTTATAAGATAATTTACGTAGAAAAAGTATTTCAAATGTGATTTTATCAATTCCACCTATTTTAAAATGTGGTTTTCATGCAGGAAAAAAAAAACCAAAATAGATACACTTCCCTTGTTATAGAAGGCCACTTTTTCGGTAGAACATCAAGTAACTTTTATATCTTCAGGGAATTAGTAACTTGAACAAACTTTTCCAATCTTTGAGAATTCATTAAAAATTTTCCTTGGATACTTTTCGATGCAATGTTTGCTTGAGGTAATAGTTTTTGAAAAGTTCTAATGATCGTAATTTGACTTTCCCCATTAATATAACACAAAACATGACTTTACTTTCCATTATAAGTGCCAATTTAGCACTTCAGACCTTTATTTTTTTCTAAGACAAACAAACCTCATTTTTTTTAGGAATCAATATATTCTATTAACATTGCATCTAGAATAATTTGAGTATGGATATAGTCTGGATCATCACTTGAGTCTAAGAACAAAGTACATTTATATCTGTAGGCATATTGAGCTAGACTATGCGCACGCGTATTGCCGTTCGACGAACATGACAAACAAGAGATTTGTTGAGCACCTTGAACAATGTCCAACGCTCACAGAAAATGTCCATCCAACCATAGGAAATAGCCAAGCGTAGGCCTGCGGTTAAAAGCCTATTTTACCAAATCACGATAAAAACTAAAGAGAAGGAGAACCAACTGCTGCAGTCCTAGCTCAAGTTCAGCAGATGAAACTGGCAAGGGCATCTTATCCAGTCTGGGCTGCAAACTGTTTTCGCTGAAGAAATTGTCATTTTCCTCTTGATGTGATACTTGGCTACAAACCATCATGTGATGTGTTGAGAATTTGAGGGCCATAGTGCAGTCATGAGAATTTGAGGGCTCATGTATCTTGTTCAAAAACAAGACACCTGCATGTTGTTGTATCTCGGTGTCCATAGGCGTAATCTGTGCCCATGCTCCGGTTCCATTCAATCAACCTTAATTATTAGGCCGCCGTCGCCCTTCTGTTTCCTCCTGTCACCACTCCATTCCATGAGTCCACTGAACCCCGCTGTTTCGCCATACATACCTCAAAACTGTCTGCACGCGACGACAAAACTGGAATAACGATATATATATACACTGCATGTGCTACTGTTGGCTATCAACAACACAGGAGCGCCCCAATTCCTTCGACGAACATGCGAGTCGATTAGGTTTCAAATCCAAGCTGTCGTCGGGATGTCCCTACATTATCCTATGGTTTTGCGCATACACACTAACAAAACTGGCTAAATGGAGTAGATGAAAAGCGATGGTTAACAACTTGAAATGATAGTTGCTGACAATTTCGGTCACTGGAATCGCTATTCAGTCACCTAATTCCTATCGGTTGATGTTTTAGACCCGATCCAAACTGTGATCTCTTTGACCGAGCTCGCTCTTGTTGCAACTTGCAAGCTAACATTCTGGACACGTACAAGGCGGCCACTTTCCTTAGCCCGCATCACGGATCATATAACTAAGGCACAAAAATGAAATAAAATGTTTCGCAGTAAAGTTTAGATCAGCGCAATCAGTATACAATATCGATAAGTATCAATGTAAATATTTAAAATATAAAAGCAATCAAAACATTTTACCAATTTCACCGTCAACTTCAAATGAAGCTCTATATGATTTTCTATAGAGACCCGTTGGTAGAAGGGTTTTTTTTTTCCTCCTTTCATTTTTCGTGCCTACTATATACCTTTAACCATAAGTTTTCACCAACCAAGACTTACACGATCATGATGCATACGCTAGAATATACTATATGGTTATTGAAAACAAGTGGAGTTTGTGAAAATCTAGCCACTGAGAGATTATTCACAAAGATCATATAGTTAAAGGGCATAGAAATGAACTAGAAATCAATGTTTGGCCAACTCAAGAGCGTCGTCAAAACTGCACAAAAACAGCTTCATGACTGCCACTACAATGTCTCTCTGTGTCCGCCCATATACATTAACAAGGTAAACATCACAAAATCCCCCTAAAATTTTGGCTGATTTTGAGATAACTCCAAAAAGTTTGAAAATATCACTTTAACAGCAAAACCCTTTTTAATAATCCCAAAAAGTCAGAGGTTATCTAAAATAGATTTAGAAGAATGCTAAGGTTTCGGAGTCAAGTGACATTTACAAACTTTTCGGTTATCTAAAATGGGACCAAATTATGTTTCCCAAAATTTACCCCAAAAGAACCCCAACATCATGTATTGCCAGTTCACGTTAAACTTAAACCTGTGACTTCTTTCAGCACAAGCATTGTTTCATTTGCACTTTTGCTGCTCTGAGAGCTATAAAAACTGAAACAAATACGATGCCCAACCTTTCATTTGTACTGTAATTCGATTACGGTAGAGCTCAAACTGATGATGAGCTCTGATCACAGAACCAGAAAGGCCTTAGATTTAACAGATTTCACATCTAATTTCAACAAAAGAGTATATTAGCTCACCTGTTTATACAAATAAAATTGAAATATTAATCCTGGAAATTTTAACAGAGTTCGCATTTATATACAGCCAAACTGCTGTGGCTAACCACAAAATCAAGCTTTCTCCCCAACTGCATCATCACAAGCAAGACAATTCATAAAAATCACACTGCAGTCTCATCACAAGACTAATCGATATACTCATGATTTATTTAAGAACATTCATCATCAAGTTTATGATACCTGACGATTAATTTTTGCACAGGTTTAAATTAGCCATGCCAATGCCTCTACTGAATCATAGGGTAAATGAAGCAAACAGATTTCAGGAAATCAAATAAAACAACCACCATACCAAGCTAGTCAAAAAATAGTGATAATAAATGAATAGTGATTTAAGTACCTCTAAGGAAAACCCTCGCGGGTAACTGACTTCAAGTTTCAAACTCCTTATAACTTTAAGTACTAGTTTTAGAAATTGCATAATGGTTAAGCTTATGTTCATAAGTTCAGTTCAAAAGGTAAAAAAAACACCTGAAAACTGCCTAATAATATCTCCAATTTGATGCCCTCTTCAGCAGTTCAAGGTTTGCAGAGCAAAAATCCAGAACCTAGCAAAGGGAGAAAAGAAGGTGAAACGTCAGAGAGTTCAAGCTTTGAAAAGAAAAATATCAGCATGGCAGTTATTTATCATTTATTCGAAATTTTACAAGCAACAATTGATATTTTCTGCTGAAAAAAGTCGAGAAGAACAAGGGAAGAATGGAATGCTTTAGATTACATGAGCATGATCATATGCCCACAAATGTTTGGGGGAAAATGCATGAAGGGAATCAAACTATTGATTCTTAGAATGAACATGAAGCTTTTGGCGACCCTTACTGTTGCTTACAACCATCAGATTCATTTTATTCATGCACATGTTTTTGTTTATGAAGGATTGTACTGTATATGCAGGCCAAACATTAACTAGATCTTTCAATATCTCATCCCAGCAAAAGGAAAGCCGAAAGCGCTATCTAGATTCAATATTTCATTACATTTGGAGAAATAATTTTTGTCATTGAAAGTAACTTTGAATAAAATTATTTATATCACCACTTAGCGCTACCAATGAATAAGAAACTTTCTATAACAGTATATTATATAAGAAAATTAAAAGGATGATAATCACCGAGATGACTTCTCCATATCATATCCTTGGTTAGGATCAAATGAAATATCATTTGCTCATCAAGGTTTTCACAGCATTAGTCTTGAGTCGGTTTGAACAGAGGGTATGTCGTTTGTAATTGCCTGATAAATAGTTGTAAGATTAAAAAGAAGATTTGCTTCCAAAGCATAGTCCTTTTAAAGATTCAGCTAATTGGGTCTAAATCTGAAATCGTTTCTGCAGAATAACTCTTTAAATTAAGATGAAAATGAAAATATAAAACACAAGTAATCATCAACTAAAGTGAGTATGTGATGGGCGCATTCATCACAAAATCACTAGTGATTCCACACGGATCAGATAATCAATATGCATGAAACATGTACTTATGTTGCCAAACTACGTTGCTCCGTATAGTTTCCCCTTAAGGTCAAAATCAAAACTACCACCAAAGGTCACCAAGTTTCACATAACTGGTGGCATGGAATTCAACACGTTACTAAAGAGAACTCAATTCATGACATATTTTAAGAAGGGGAAGAAATGAACTAGATAATACAAGATCCAAAACTAGATGTTGAAGAAAGAAAGCAAATGAACACTTTTAAGAAAACAGTGATGAACCTGAGAGATAAAGTTCATATATATGAAATAATATGTATCAAGAAAGTTGCAGAGATATTCTAGAAGAATCCAAAGCTACGGTTGCCCTCTAAACAAAGACAATAAGAAATTGTATTAAGTTCAAAAGTTAATAGCCAAGTGCTGATTTATCAACAATATTAAAAGTCCAAGAAAATTGAAATTTTTGAAACTTATAAAATCAACGAAACATGGAGCTTACAAATAATAAATATAAGGCTTAGTTGAAGTTAAGCAGAATTCTTAAAACTCTTGAAGAGAGAACGATCTTTCAAGCTTGTAATGAAGAGGAAGGGGATAAAAAGAGTAGAGGCATGTGAGCGTTAAAGCCATGGTTTAAGTATTGGTCGACATCGACACATATTGGCCATATCATCTGTGATTCTAGTGTGCCAATCAAAACTAGCCAAATTTGCTAATACTACCAATATTAGCGAATAATGATTGACGAAGGCCAATATTGTCTAATTCAACTGGAAGATCTTAAGGTTTTAAAAATGGAAGTTTATTTATTATGTAATGCAAATATAAAAAATATCATTGAACATAAAGCTTGTAACAAAACTGATGTACCAATAAAATTGATCCAGAAGTGCTAAAATCTGATACCAACAAAGGTTAACAGGAATCACAACTGACACTGAGATTTCAAACTCAGCTAAATATAAATATGGCAATGAACTATAAAAGAGATCTTTTAAAATGAACCATATACGGGATATAATAGCATAGACACAATCATACAAATGATGTGCCCACTACCAGAGAAATAGATTTAACTAAGTGAAGATATAAAGAAGGTGAAAATGAGAGGAGTTATTGTACACTATGATAATCCAACTGAGTTCTGGGAATGTTTGGGAGATAAAGAGAGCATAAAAAATGCTTGAAACCTTGATGAATGAAGGAGCAAAACATTTGTCCTATCTAAAAGAATGGAGATATAAGAATCATAAAAATTGTCAAAGAACATAACTTCTGAACTCCAGTATGAACTTTTACAGAGGGTAATTATGAAAAGATAATCAACAAAAATCTGTAATCAAAATCAGGTACTAGATTAATTAATAGGAAAATGTAGAAAAAAGAAAAACATGAAGGCATATGAAGTACAGTAGCAGGATAAAAACGAAGATATTTACAAATAACCAATCAACTGCTGATCATATTGAAGTGATTGAAGGCATGTATAATAGACAAGTAATCAGTATGAATAATCCAAGTATACACAAATATCTTTCTAAATTAACATAGGACTCAACAGTATGTCCTTCCTCATGTATTAAGATTAACTATGACGAACTTATAATCCAAATATACACAAATTTCTTTCTAAAATAACAAAGTCTTATATCAGGACTCAATGGTATGTCCTTCCTTACGTATTAAGATAAACTATGACAAACTTACTATGCCCCCTCAGTACGAGGTTCTTTGCTGCAAG
>JBAKGM010000365.1:2691041-2724324 GCA_037177215.1 Asparagus racemosus
TATGCACACAAGCGCGCGCCCGCGCGCGCACACACGCACTAGGCTTTATGACATGCAATACACATGGTTAAATAACATGATTAAGTATTTTTAATTTATTTCCTTACTAAAATATTTTTTTCTGTTCCACTTTGATGATTTTGCACACTCATAAAATTTGTTTCTCCGTTCCACTTTGATGATTCTGCACACTCATGTCTCTAAACTTTAGCATTGTGATTATTTATTTTCTTTGATGTTTGTTTAAATGAGCTGCACCTAATTTAAATTTTCATGTTTATAATTGAATTGACATGAAACAACTGTAATCTGAATCCAATTTAAATTATCATGTTATTTGGGCTGACATGAAACCAAGCTTGCCCTTATAAAGTATAGTATAAACGTGAAAAACACTTGAAAAAAATAGCGTTATAAAAAGAAGATGAATAATTAAAGCAAATAAGACAAGATAATTAGAGGGCTAAAATGACGCAAAAGAGAACATGGAATTTGTTCCTAATTCTTGATAGACTTTTAAAAAAATCATAAACTAAAAATTAACGCTAACTCTAGTATATTTTTATATGATGAAAGCATCCACATAAGCATACAAAAGTACTAAAAAAAGTTCATAAAAATTCCTTCTAAAGATTCCTAATTTACTCAAAATAATAATAAATTATTCTATAACATATTCAAAAAATAGTGTCTTTCATTCCTTCAGTGTTTTTTTTTGTATTGAGCCGACATCAATCCTTCTCTACATTTATCTTTTTCATAAAATTAGATTATTTTTAGATGTAAAAAAGGGATAGTAAATTTTAAATTGGAAGTTAAATTTATATATCTTAATGAAAGAATATCAAACAACTACTCTTTTCTTTGCTAACTTTTGAAAATTTTGTCCTTTTTTGTGATTTTGAATTTTTGAGGGTGTGTTTTGAAAATTTTGAAACCTTGAGATTATTTTTTGAAAATTTTAAATTTTAAGTTGGGTGCTTGTAATTTTCATGTTTTATGTGTTAGTAGTAAGTTTTTTAAATGTCAAGATATGTCTTTCAACTCTGAAATTTTGAGAGTATTTTACTAGAATTATTGAAACTTTGGATTATTTTTTATAAAATGTCTGCTGAATATTTTCAGATTTGATATTTACCGGTTATAAGTTTTGAAAATTTAAGATTTTTTGTGATTTTTATGTTTTGAAGAAGTTTTTTTTACAATTTTTATAACTTTGAGGTTATTTTTTCCAAATTTAAATTTTCAAGAACTAAACTGTAATCCTCTAATTCATCTTTGTTGTTTGCAAGTTTTAATATTTTAGAATTTCAAGGTGTTTTTTTATTATTTTAACTTTTAAGGGTGTTTCTAAAATTTTTGAAATGTCGAGGGTGTTATTTATAAATTTTAAATTCTTCAGAGGCTGTTGTTAATTTCCTGATTTCATGTTTGTTATTTAAAGTTTTGAAATAATATTTTGTGTTATTTTAATCTTTTGAGGGTATTTTGTGTAATTTCTAAAACTTTTAACATTTTTTCATAATACTTCATATATTATAGCATGTTATTTCTTTACAATAACAAACTAATATCATGGAGCTGTTTCATGTATTTTATTAATCTTATTTTTGTAATTGTTGAGCTGTAGGTAGTTCACATGGAATTAGGATATGATATAATTATGATTAGGATAAATTAAGATTTAAATAAAATATTCAAAATAGTGAAGAGAAATATTGACCATAGAAAAAATTTTCCAAACTCGTACTTTTAAATGGAGTATGATGTATATACATACATATATACACACGCGCAATTTGTTGGAAGTAAACATTTTCTATTATAGTTTTGATTGACATAAACAAATTATGACATACTTAAAGCTTAAGAGCCCTAGTCTAATTCAGAAATCAGTCCTCACGTTTCATCTACCTCTTTTCCGTATGAGCTAGTTTTACTGCTATGTGAGTAAATATATTCAAGGATTAGTATTCGGTCAACTTCATCATCACTACGTCTTTTTCTCACTTGTAGGTATTAGACTTATTGAATTACGCCTTGTTTGGTAAAGCGAGAGTCAAGTGATGTAAGAATGGAGTAACATGAGGAATGAATTAAAATTAATATATATGAAATTGGAATGCTCACTTCCATTCTTATGAGTGCCATTCAGAGAACAACGTGGAATGGACATATTTCAAATTTACGTTTTTTAAATTTTCACTTAAGTGCGAATATGCTCCTTTCTTAGCATCTCATTATGAATGCTTATTCTCACATAAAGTAGGAATTGATGATAAATGAGAATAACCACTATAGCTTTCAAAAGGACACTGTGTTTGATAAGAGGGAATTGAAAGTTGAAAATTGTCACTCTATTCTCACTCATTCACGTGTAGCAAATGAGCCTCTAGTTTTTACTTTATTAATTATAAGGGGTCTTTGTTTCAAAGTATTATATAAATTTTAGCGGATTTGACCTCATCACTTTGTTGTGATATTCTCGATTCAGATATACGCTCGTCTTTTTACGGATAAATTATTTAACGGGCCATGTATAAGATAAAAAATCATTCTCAAATATCAAAAACAAAGAAGAAATAAAAATCTCTGATTTATGTACAGAAAAGTAACAGCAATAGCTTTGAGCACTATAGATGGCTGTAGGTAGGTGAGGGAGAAAAAGTCAGAGACTCTGACACTGTTGTAGCACAATAATGGCAAGAGACAACAATATCTTAGAAGCATAATTTTTTACAATTGAATTCTTTCTCTATACAAAATTCATGCTCAAGGAAGAAATCAAGTTGTATTTTGCTAATAAATTTTGCATGCCTCTTCATTTTTAAGGAGGTCACATTGTTGACCAAAGATGGGGTCTCATGATCCCACGCGTCATTACTAGTGTGGCCGGTTACAGTTGTGGACTGTTCCAACTGTTTCCTTGATACGTTGTTGGGTATTTTGTTCAACGGAGAATTTTAAGGGGAAAATAAGTAATTATGAACCAAAATTTAAATTGATGGATTGGATTAGGCCCAACTCTGTTTTTTTTTTCCACTGCAAAGTATTTAATGGACTGGATCTAAATTATAATATTCCTCTTTACTATCAAAATTTCGTGTGTATGCTATGCATGCACCGTTTACATACGCGTGATTTATTTCAACGCCAACAAAAATCATATCGATCTATAAATTAATAATAACTATATATGCTCCTTTTGCAGAAAGAGACTTAATTAGAGTTAAATTATTACACAATTATCTTTCTCATGAGGATAAACTTCGGACATCCAAAACTCAACAATGATATTTGGTTATTACTAGATTTAACTAGAGATTAAATTATAATTGAAAACTAGCGGTGATTCAACATTCAAGATAGTATCTACTTTCATGTTTCATCCATATATAAAAGTGCGAGATTTAAATCTGATTACCACGTAATTGGAGATGATCTAACTCTCCCAATTATTACTCTTTATTCCAATTTCTGGGGACAAGACCAGACCATTTCCACTACGATGGTAGCGATTTTAACAATATTATTTTTTTAAAAAAATAGTGACTTTCAAGACAACAACGAAAATCCCACACGACGTAATCTCACTATTCAAATTGTAATATACAATAATGATTGAGAAAATTAAATCATCTCCGATCACCACCTAATTGAACACCCTCTCGTGTGACTGCCAGAGCCTGGTTTATTTACAACAAGGATGCATCCGTTGCCATGCATTTTGCTCCTAATATTACCTCTGAAAGTAATACCAACATTTTAATAAATAAAATAACCAGCTAATAATTAAACCAAAACCTAGTAAAAATGTTTCCAAATCTTTTAATTAGCATGCGTTTTTTTGGTCACGGATCGCCCCTCTCATTCTCCCGTTTATACGTCATCCCCAAATCCCAACGCCCGCCCTTCTAGAAGACTAGACCCTGAAAAATTAGATAAATACCCCTCCCTCTCTCTCGCTCCCAAGACTCCCACTCTCTCAAACCTCCGCATCTCCCGCTCTAACCCCCAACACCCCTGAACGTTCTCAATTTTACAAATCACCCCCTCCGCCCCAAATGCGAGCGCGCGAATCAATGCACCCCCTCTGCTGCCTCGCCAGTGGCCGCCACGTGTCCGGCGACACGTCACCCGATCCCGAAGGGTTCGGATCTGGAGCCGGATCCGAACCCGTGGTCGCCGGCGTCCTGCATAAATGGACTAACTACGGCAGAGGGTGGCGATCGCGGTGGTTCTCGCTTCGCAACGGGGTCGTCTCCTACGCTAAGATACGCCGGCGGCGGAGGGATGACGTGGCAGTGACGGATGGAGGCGCCGTTAGGTTGATCGGGGACGAGTCCGTACGGTTCTTGACGGCGGAGAAGGAGGCGGTCGGCGTCGTCAATCTGAAGGTAAAATCTTTTGAAATTCTTTACTTGTTTTGGTTAGAAATGGAGGAGGAGGCATCAGATCTAAAGATGGTTTTTTTTTTTTTTGCTAATTTTGGAGATGTTTTCTGTTGCAAAAACTGTTGAATTTTGGTTTTTTTTGCAGTTCTTTTTTGGTTATGTCGGTTGGTACTCTGATCATGTTTCAGAATTGCGTGGGTAATTGTTCTTTTGAGTATATCATAGTAAAGACCGTAAGGTTTTTTCGATAATTTCAAAAGGGATTTTTGCACAAAACACCCCTTCTTGTGTTTAATTACAAATGTGTCTCTTTTTGAAAATTTTCCCCCCCGTTCTGTTGACAAATAGTTTTTAATGATATAATTAGAGTTTGCAACATCAAATTCCATCTAAAGACCAAAAAATTGTAAATGATATCATAATGCTAATTATAATGGAAATCCTGTAAATCTTTGGTTAGAATTGAATTTGAAGTAGACTTCACTGCAAACTTAAATATTTATTTGAATCGTCACGCATACTCAAATAACTTGTACCTTTTGACTGTTCCCCCCTTAGCTGTAACTCTGTACACTGATGTTGTCACATCATGACTGAGCCCTCGGAAAGCTGGATTAATTAATAAGAATGCGTGGGTCACTTCAAACTTTGATCGAGGAGGAACCCTTTAACTAAAATTATAATACGACACATCAGAACGCACTTGCAGGGCAAGAACTGCAGCACTACAGCTCTACCCATTTTCAGATGCAGCAAAAGAAAGCAAATTAAATTTAGGAAAATGCCTTTGTGGCCGGTGGCGTGACAAAAGAACTGAGCTTTGGTTTCTTCTTATTTGGACATGTTTATGCTTTTTAGATCCTTGTGGTCTCTGAGTTGTATTGCAAGAGAAGAGCAGGAGAGCCCTCCAGAGACTTAACAATAGGCCTTCATGTCGAGTAACTAAAAGTGGTCTCCTTTACTCTGGCAACAGCTGGGGTTCGGTCTAATATACAAGTGCTTCTGCTTTTGTTGCAACTGGGTGTATAGTAAATTGGTAAAGTGAGGGCCAGAGATTTTTTTTTTGCTGATTCAGGTAGGTGTTTTTGTAGTTCTTTAATCTGGGTTTTGTGTGTTCTTTCTAAGTAGTGGGTAAATTTTTTTTGTTAACCCTTAATATTCTTGAACAATGATAAGAAATTTAATGCGTGATTTGGATTCTAGGAGTACCCATTTTATGATTGTAAGTAGTCATGCGGATAAGCTGAGAATTGAATGTGTTAAAACGAACACTACTCGGACCATATTTGATTGTATTTGCAGTTCAAGGTAGGTAGTATGGAATAAATTTCTAGTCTAATGTTCCAGCAATCTAAGGTTTTACTAGCAACTCATTTATATGCTCATGGCATCATGCATGCAGCAGTCGCGAAAAGAAGTCATTGACTCATCGTCATACTTGGGAGAGCTTGGTTCAGTGCTGGATATTCTGTTAGGATTCTAACTATGGTCTTCGTATAGCATATGGTGTAGGAATTTCAACTGATATTATTGGATTTAGTTAATTTGTTAGTGAATTTATTCCACCGGTTGCTTTTGGCGATTAGATTCCTGTTTCGTCCTTTCTTTTCATTAATCAAAACAGTATCCTGAAAGAATGTAATGATCACTGCAGTTGTTAACATTTATACCTATATACCCACTAGCCTTTGAGGCATCCCTATGAATGGAAGAATGCTGTGTCTGGCAAGGATTAGACGTCCCGTGAGCTTTTTGATCCAGGATGCGAAGCATTCTATGGGGCTCAGTTACTGAAAACTTTTCATATAATACAAGTTGTTAGTTAGTATGAACTTGAGAATTCTCTAATATTTTTGTTTTTCTATATTATTACGTGTAGTCATGTAGTTTAGTTTGAAGAATGCCTTTCCTTCCTTCAATGAGGAAGATTGGCTATTTTCATGGAACACAAAGATGGAAAGTGTATTTCCCTCGGTTAGTACCTTGAATACATAATTTGACTATAGTATTAGTTAAAATTTTCTGCTATCTTAAACACGGGGTGTTGTGTTTACATACTATGTGACCTCAATAGATTTTTTTTGTCAGTCTAATGGCATATATGTGCAATTTTATCTTAAACTTGAGATGTTTTGTTTACATTCTATTTATTTTCATCTTGTAGTTCTTTTTTCATAACTCTAGTGGCATATACCCACAACTTGGTGTGGAATTTATTTAGAGTCTCTATTTGTTGTAGACCATGTTCCTCATAATCTGTGATCCAGCCTACTCCATTCATGTCGATAACAAAGTTAATCTCAGTTATGTTTGTTTCTTCTTAGATTTCGTCCTTTCGTGAGAGCAAGTCTGATGATAGGAGATTTTACATATTTTGTTCCACAAAGACGCTTCATTTGAGAACTTGTTCAAAGAAAGATCGTGCATCATGGATTGAGGCTTTGGTCTCGTTAAGAAGTGCATATTCCCTGAGATCACTGAGCAATAGTATATCGTTTATCCAGAATGACATATCCGTTTCGACTGACAAGCTTAGAGATCGTATGCATAATGAGGGACTTGGGGAGGCGCTTATCAAAGACTGTGAGCAAATCATGCAGTCCGAATTTTCCCACTTCCACCACCAATTAAAGTGTCATTATGAAGAACAATTAAACTTTCTTGGAACATTTCAACAGAATTTCGAGGTAAATAGAATGATTAAAAGTGTAATTTATAGAAAAGTTATTTATTTTTGATGTGATTTTAATTATAATAGTTACTATAAACTTTGTTTGGTTATGTTTGCAATTTTTTTTTCATGCCAGTAAGTATGGCATCAAACTTAGCAAAGTATGGTGAAAAGTTTTTCGTCTGACGAGTTATAATGATCAAACATCGCGCCTACTTTACTGCAGGAGCTTAATATAGAAGATGATACCACAGCAATCCATGGAGGACTACTGCGAATGGTGAAAAATGAATCTTCTAGCTCGGGGCATGGAAAATACAGTGGTATGGGACATCTTCACTATTTGTTTGTTTACACATATGAAAATAAACTAATCTATAAATATTTGGCAGCTTATATGCTTATTTCTAACATCTTAACAGTTGTTACAATGTAGGTTCTGTTAATATTATTAAATTTTAGGCTGTCTTGTTATATTGCTTGTAGATGTTGTCTTGATTGTAGCATACTGATCTCAAGAAGCCATATATATTAGTTACTAGTTTTTTAACTATCTTGACATCTTAACAACATTAAAGGTATTTTCACAATTGGGCACAAGCTAATTTTGAATTGAAAAACAAACCTGTAATCTTTTATTTCAACAAGTACATTATGCACTTTTTGATTATTCTTGTTGTTCCTAATTTCATTCAGCATACAGTACAACGGAATCACCTGATGATGTTGAAAAGCAAGAATTCGATGAATCCTCAGATGAAGATGTAGCTGCTTTCTTTGACACAAAGGAAAGATTTAGTGATTATAATGGCAATTCTCCCCCTATAACAAAGTTCACAGAAAGTGTAAATAGGAATCGTGGCAACGAGGCTAGCTCATGCGACGAAGAAATGGCACACTTTGAGGGAGAACACAACATTCACTATAATTTTCCTCAAGTTGAAAGGAGAAACGCATTGCCTGAACCTGTTGAGAAGGAGAAAAGTGTTAGCCTGTGGTCAATGATCAAAGATAATGTGGGAAAAGATCTCACACGTGTGTGCCTGCCAGTGTACTTCAATGAACCACTATCATCCCTCCAGAAGTGCTTTGAGGAATTGGAGTATTCTTATCTCTTGGATCAGGCATACCAATATGGTAAAATGGTAAGGGTAATGTTGTGAATGCTATTTTATGCAAGTTTTTTATTCACTAGTTGATGCCACATGCACATAATTTCTGTATGTCAGAAAATCTACTTTGTATCGCTGTATAAGACTCAATCTTCTCTGTTAATGGTTGCATAAATGAATATTTTCTTATGTTTATAAAACATTGTAATAATTGCAAAGCCATGGATTTTCAAACTTCAGTTTCTGCATCATTAGGCTGGCTTGGTCATGTTGTTTGCAGTGATGGCAACTTTGACCCTATTGTGATTTTGTGACTACACACACTTTAAAGTTTCATTGCTCAAGGGTCTATTACCTTCTACCCATTTTTCCATATTACCAGGAATTATCTTTGCCATTCTTATTCAGTGATTATTTCTCTTTATGCATTCAAGCCTTGATTGCATGTTGATTATTCATAATTGAGCTCCTTAACAACTTGCTCTCAGTTAGCTAACTATTCCTCTTTCATCTTGCTCATACTGTAGAATTTACAGATTCTGCTGGTTTAGATTACTTTGACACACTTTAAATATTTCTCCCTTAGTTAGTTGTAGCATATATATAGAAGTATATGATTAGTTTTGTTAGACTTTTCATCTGGAGGGTCTAGTCTGGGCAAAGAAACTACAATGAAGTTCCCTAAACTTTTCTCCTTAAAATTTATGGGAATGATATGAAACTCTTAGAGGACGTACATATCCATGTTACTAACAACTTCTAACTTGTTTGCATGGCTATATGCAGCACCATACGTATTTAACTGCAACATTTTCTCATATGAAAATTTTGTTTTCTTATATTCAGGGGAACAGTATTATGAGAATTTTGAATGTAGCTGCCTTTGCAGTCTCAGCGTATGCTTCTTCTGATGGCCGTCACCGCAAACCTTTCAACCCCCTCCTGGGCGAGACTTATGAAGCTGAGTATCCCGAGAAAGGGATCCGTTTTTTCTCAGAGAAGGTGAGTTCTTAACATATTCATGGTACTAGAGTAGATCTGATTGCAGTTGGTTGTAGATTTCCTTTCAGCTATTTAATCTTCTAATAATACCTCTCAATCTCCTGAACTTGTAGCTTTCCATGTATGTTTTGCTAGGAAGAAAAGAGATATGAGCCTTAACGTGCACTTGCGAAAAGTAACAGTTCCCACAAGCATAAGATCCTAGTCAGTTGTTTGACGAAGAACGATTTGCTATGGAGAATAATAGGCACATCAATTCGGATTCATGTGGTTGTAGTTCTTAAGAGCACTTACGACTAGTGGACTTTTTTAAAGGACGACTTGGGCTGAGGTACCTAAAATGATGCCATAGTTGTTAATTTGACAAAGGAGATGGAGCATAATAGATCTGAATGGATAGGAAGGACTTAATATTGATCAAAACAAATAATGGTGCTTGTAAGCAATAGAACTGTCATTTTGATCCTAAAAACTCCGCACTCTTAGACATGCATTATATTTTTAAAATTATCAGCTGAAATGTAGTACACTTGTCAGTGCATCTGTGTTGAGCAGTTGACGTCAGCCAATTAGTATTACAGAATTATAGCTATGCGTTCTCTTTAGTCAATAAAGTATGATGCTTTTACCTACTTGTTCGTATTTCTCTTTTGAACGACCAATGGCATTTGATCATTTCTATTACCAACCATGTGGAACTTCTGATGCAATGCCTTTTCTATATGTACTTGTCGAAGTTCTAGTTATCATAAGCATATTTTTCTTTAACTCTTGATATCAAACTCTTACGATTCAGATGCACGGGGGGTTTTGTAATTGGATATGAGCCTCTTCATCATTTCCATTAATAGGTTAGCCATTACCCCATGGTTATTGCTTGCCACTGTGAGGGCAAGGGCTGGAAATTTTGGGGCGACAGCAATCTGAGGTCAAAATTTTGGGGCCGCTCTATCCAGTTGGATCCTGTTGGTACCTTGACATTGGAATTTGATGATGGTGAAATATTTACATGGAGTAAGGTTCGTAGCCTTTACCTCATTGGAACAATTCCAGATGATTGTTAACTTGGGTTCAAATCTGCTTTGCTAATTGATTGGTCTCACACCAGGTCACCACAAACATTTACAATCTTATTCTTGGAAAGCTGTACTGTGAGCACCATGGAATTATGACTATACAAGGAAATCACGACTATTCGTGTAAGCTCAAGTTCAAAGAACAATCTCTTCTTGACCGCAATCCTCGCCAAGTAAGAAGGAATAGTTTGGTGCAGTGCTTTGAAGTTATAAAGTTTTCCTGCTAAGATCTAATCCTGCTACACAGGTTCAAGGCTTTGTTGAGGATGTTGTGGGAGCTAAAGTTGCTTCTTTGATGGGAAAATGGGATGACAGTATGTACTACACAATAGGAGGTGGTGTTTCTAAGGTCAGAGGCTCTTATCAAACAAACAATGCCTCCTTGCTGTGGAAAAGAAGCGATCCTACTCTTCATCCCAACCGATACAACCTATCATCATTTGCCATTACTCTCAATGAGCTAAAACCAGAGTTGAAGGTAAATATGCCGTGTGAAGTCATTCTTTTTACTTTTTTTGAGCAAAATATATTCTGTTCTAGCTCTCTGATCCGGATGTTTAACCCTGGATTAAGGAGAAGCTTCCGCCAACGGATTCAAGACTCCGACCAGATCAACGTCACTTAGAAAATGGAGAATATGAAAAGGCAAATGCAGAAAAATTAAGATTGGAGCAAAGACAACGAATGGTATTCTCTCCAACCCTCTTACTCCTTCATTTCTTTCCTGTGTTTCTTTCGGTGGAGAGTGATGGTGTTATGTATTAGGTTTTCTATAAAGAAATAAGCAAAACAAAACTAAGAGTGGAATGCTAAAATCTTCGTATAGTGGTTTCCATTGACCAACCTCTTTGGCCTCAAAAGCTTGATGTTTGTTGATTTTAATTTATGTGTGGTTTGTTTTTCTCCAGTCGAGAAAGTTGCAAGAGAATGGATGGAAGCCTAGATGGTTCCAACGAGACAGAGAAGATGGAACATTTCGTTATGCTGGGGGATATTGGGAATCAAGAGAGAAGAAGGAATGGGACGGATGCATGAATATTTATGGCGAACTTTAAAATTTCTCCACACTGTTCAAAGGATAGCATTACCCAGTGGTGAGGTAAACATTTCCTTATTTTTCTGAGACTTGACTTGCACTACCGGTTAGTTTTTTTTTTGTGCTGTAGAAATCATAACTTCACATTTAATTGCAGATCGATTTTTAATTGGAAGGAATTGGTTTCGATGCCCGTGCAATTACTTTGCATACGCACAGGCATGCCAGCACAGAATAGAAATGGTGACACGAGGCAAATTCAAAATGATACAGGGGGGAATTCAAATTGATAAACACGAAATGAGTGTTGAATCTCTTAAACATTTTCGACATGATGATAGGAGCGCCTGCGATATAGGAATCATATAAATATGTAATTTTCTTGATTTCAGTTTCTTTGTTCAAGAACTGAACTTTATTGAGGAGGGCGACGTTACTTTGTACTGCAGATTTATCATTGATAATCGCATACTGTGATCACGAACACTGTTTCAATTCTTTTTATCCTTCTCCTCCCTGTTAGAATTGCATACATTTAGTTTCTAGCTCTGTTCAAGTTTTTTGTGATACATGTTTCTTGTAATGGAATTTGTATTATGTAAATCTTGATACTCAGATGTAAGACATTGTGGTGTTTCTGTTAGACTTCTGTGTATGGTTTTTGTGCGTGCTATCCAAATTAATAGTGAGAGAAAAGTCATAAATGTTGAGAAGTTTGTAGGGATGGTGAGTCCATCTTATTTTTTCTCCAACGCATATTTATACCCTCTAAATTTAATATTATTAGAGGTAGCTGACCTATACGTTAGGTTCAGAAATAAAGTGTTATAAGTAATGCCCCATCCTTTTCCTGCCAGTTACTTGTCAAATCTTTTTTCTTTGGACTTACATAAAAAATTACAGTGCAAGACACTGATAGGTGATGGATTTTATGGTGGTCTACGATGTTAGTTGATGCGGTTGGTGTTCAATAAGTTGGTTGTGAAATAGGTTTTTGGTGTATTCTTTAAACCAGTTCTAGTATTGAAGCTTCTTCTTAATGTAGCGGAAGTGTAATTAAAAGAGATAACTATTCGTTCTCATACAAGCAAAACGGCATAAACCATAGAAACTCTAGGAATAGAAAACTACTAAATTTAATAATAACCAATCTACAACACTACGTGAATTTGTTTCCCTTATATAGGGTACAAAACAATAAAAAAATACCAAAGTATTCATTTCCTAAAGCTAAGAGAAATCCTTACAAAAAAAACTTTCTATAAAAACAAGAAAACAAAAAGTAACGCAGAATTCCACACATAGTTGAGCCTAAAGACAGATATCTTTGAACACGAATATTATCTAGACCCGTGAATTAGTTTTATGTATAGAGTACTTCCTAAGCTTTCCAAAAATATATAATAATAAAGATTCTATGAAGCGAGTCAAAACTTATGATCCTCCATAGTTGCATTTTAGAAACTGTTCGAAAATACCCTTTCGCTTCAATCTTTCGGCTTTCGCATGATTGGATTTCTTCCAAAAAAAATCAATTATTGCCTCCGCATCATTCTTCCCTTCCTAAACAAAACTCATCCTCAAGTTTGGCTGAAGGTAAAGCCGCCTGATCGGGTGAAACTCAGTGAAATCAGCAATCTTCTTCATCTTAAACTTGTGGCAGGTTTTCTTAGACAATGATTCCTTGCGCAAATGATCCATCATTAGATCTCCATCATCAAACAATTTTAAACGATGATGCTTATCAGCGTCCGAACCCTGCACAAAAAGAAAAGAACCAACCTTCGGCTTCGCATTTTCTACATTCGGTTCACTTTGCAAAGGAGCAAGTGCAGATCGAAAAGCATCGCTCGAAGGTGCAGAACAATTTTGGTTCTATAAATGGCTTCTAAATAAAGAATTTGGTTCTTGGGGATTTTTCATATAATGATTTATATCCGAGTCAAGTTCTTCTCGTACAATGTCTCCCGCTTGATACTTTTGTCCAAGATGCCTTACTGTGTTGAATTTCAACTCTCGACATTTCATTGATTTTGAAAGCATCAATACAATCTTGGTGCTCAATGACAATCTCTGAATAGCCAATTGAAGAGAACTGATTCATTGCCAATTGTCTCCTTTCTGTTTCTATCGATGTTTGCTTGTCTATTTGTGTAGTTATAGCTATCCTGCTCACTTTATTGAATGAACCATGGTTGATCCTAATATCAAACAAATTATCTTCTATAGGAACTCTACCAGAAGGAGCAAAATTCAATGCTATGTTTGACTGATTTACCTCTTTTCGCAATTGAATTGCCTTGTGACAATTTTGAAATTGAGAAAATAAGATTAGGTTGTAATCTGCAGGCAAAAATCTGTACTGCAACTTTCTCTTCATGTGATGCTAAGTACTAACCGGTAATTTGTGTTGGAGAATTCGATTGATTTAAAGTTGATCCCACCACGCCGCAGCACCACCCCTCAACTTGCAAGCCTTCCATCTGAGATAGATTGGATCTCAAAAAACTTCTCAACATGGTTCAACCAATCTAAAAATTCTTCGATATCAAGATTACCCGAAAAGTAAGGAATATCCTTAACTCTTGTGTGACAATCTGTAAGATCTAAATTCTCACTGTCTTGATTTTGACGCTGAGCACGAACACCAGCCTTGGCGGGTTGATCACGGGGAACATCCCCGGCACACACCTCATCATTGACTTCATTTCGTTTCTCTCTCTTTATGGCAGTAGTCAAGTTCCTCATCACCGTGACGATTTCTTCAACACGTCGATCTAGGGCATCAACTCGCTGAGGAAGATCAGAAGGAGGGTGATTAACTTTGTTATCGTTCGTGGCCATAGCAGGAAATAGCCTGTCTCTGAATACCAACTGATGTAGCGGAAGCGTAATCAAAAGAGATAACTACTCATTCTTGTACGAGCAAAACGATATAAACCCTAGAAATCTTAGGAATATAAAACTTTTAAAATTAATAATAACCAACCTAAAACCCTACATGAATTTGTTTCTCTTATATAAAGTACAAAACAATGAAAAAGTACCAAACTATCATTTTCCTAAAGCTAAGAGAAATCCTTACATAAAAACTTTCTATAAAAACTAGAAAACTAAAAGCAACCTAGAATTCCACACGTAATGAATAAAAAACTAAAACTAAAACTCCCTTAGCTTTCCAAAAATATATAATAATAAAGATTTTATGAAGCGAGTCAAAAGATATGATCCTCCAAAGTTGCATCTTAGAATCTGTCCGAAAATACTCTTTCATTTCAATCGTCTCGCTTTCGAATAATCAGATATCTTCCAAAAAACATCAATTATTGCCTCCGCATCACTTCTCTTATTTAAATAAAAATTAAATCTCAACTAACAAATATTAGTTATGTGATAATATCAAAAATTAATTTCAATATTCCACATCACTTACTCAAAAAATATGGCTCAATTGCACTTAAATAGCATATAGTGTTTGTTACTTTGAACTTATATACCCTCACTTGTTTTAACAACGCTTATATACCATAAAGGTTTATAAACTTGTACTTAAATATCCTAAATTTTTAAAACTTGCACGGAAAATTTTAGGATATTTAAGTGTAAGTTTTAGAGGTTGTAGGATATATAAGTGCTATAAAAATCAAGCGAGGGTAGATAATTAAAAGTTTTTAAACTTTAGGGTATGTAAAGATTATAAGTACAACATAAGGGAAACTATAGAGTATTTAAGTCCCCTCGCCTGCAACTCACGCGCTTCCTTCCCAAAATTAAAAGCGCACGTGCAGCACCACCAACCAACGAAAAAGCATGTGAGGACACCAATATTTTCTTCTTCCCAATTCTACCCTCCTATTCCCATCATGTGATAGCAAGAACCAAGGGCATTATAGTCATTTCATTATGAAAGCTAGTTCCCAGCTAATGAGAGAGAATGGGATCCCTCACCTGGCTCAAATACTTTCAGTTTCTCTTCTCTCTTCTCGTTCCAAAGATCAAGCGAGCGGAGAAGAGAGAGAGAGAGGGAGGGAGAGAAGAAAACGCTATTCTCTCTCTAAAACCCTGTTCTCTCTTTAATCCTCTCGATCTCAAGTTGAGCTTTTAGCGATGAGTAGCGGAGATCTTCTCAGAATCCAGCCCTCCGAGCTCAAATTTCCATGTAAATTTCTCCCCTTTATCCTGCTTGTTTCCCGCAATTATTAGGGTTTATTTGTAAAATCTCGCTTACCCATTTGAAAATTTTGGTTTTTATGGTGAGATCTCAACTACCCATTAGCATGCTTTGTGATTTTGGGCAAGTGAGCGGAACGAGAAGTGACATTAGGAATCATCTAGTCTAAGTTTATTTTGATCCGGGCTTGTTTGATTCTTGCTCTATTTCAAATTATCAAACTTGATTTTTCTTGATCCCTAGTTGAATTGAAGAAGCAGAGCACATGTTGCATGCAATTGACCAACAAGACTGATCAGTATGTGGCCTTCAAGGTAATTAATTTATGCGTTTACTTTGTATTCTCCTCAAATGTCACTCTCTTAGCAGTGCCCCATTTCTTTTTATTAAGGATAATAAATGTTTAGTGTCTATTTCCAATGGCCTATTGGTAATGCTTCACGTTTCTTGCTTCGGTTTGTAGGTTAAAACCACCAATCCTAAAAAATATTGTGTGCGCCCTAATGCGGGAATTGTTCTACCTGGGTCAACATGCGATGTCACTGGTATATGTCTTCCTATTTGTATTGTGCAGTTTCAAGTCTTTGGTATGCTTTTAACATGTAATAGTCTCTATGTCATATTCGTGTCCTTTAACATGTAATAATTCTTGCTTTTAGCAATACTTTGTGATGGGATAGCTAGAGTTTCATTGTTAGTTAGTAATCGCTTCAATGAATATGTATTATTCTTGTTGTTATATGTTTAGTTACAATGCAAGCTCAAAAGGAGGCTCCACTGGACATGCAATGTAAAGACAAATTCCTCCTTCAAAGTGTTGTGGCTGAGCATGGTGCGACGTCGAAGGACATAACCCCTGAAACGGTATAAACTTTGTTGATACTTTTCAACTAATAATTATTTTTCTTTCCATTTAATTGGGACTTGTATGGTTATTGTTGAATGCTTTGTGTTTTAGTTCAATAAGGAGCCCAATAAGGTCGTTGAGGAGTTTAAGCTGCGGGTGGTCTACATTCCTGCTAATCCGCCATCTCCTGTCCCTGAGGAATCAGAAGAAGGATCTTCGCCTAGGTCCTCTACGATGGAAAATGGAGTTAATAGTTCATCCTTGTTGGATGCCGTAAGTACAGACTGGTTACTTATCAGACATATTGTTTATTTTAGTTGTTTGCCATAAATAGTTAAGAATCTTCGTAGCTGATCCAGTAAATATGTGTGCAATATATTTCAGGTAACTCAAACTTATGAAGCACAGTCCAAGGAGAAGTCCTCAGAGGTGATTTGTTCTTTTCTCATCATTTAGTATATGGAACACCCTGTGATGCAAATGAATTTGCATTTGCTAATTTCACTTTGCTTTATTACTAAATTATACAAGCCAGTTCACCCCCCCCCCCCACAACACCAAAAAAAGGGTATGTGTATGGATATTGATTGTAAGACAAATAAAAGAGAACGAGGTCATCTAGTATCATGAAAGCTCCAAGACATCAACATGGATAATGCCATTGATGTTGTATTTTTGAGATAGATGGTAAACCAAAGAATTTAAGAGAGAATGAGGTCGTTTGATTTTAGTCTGAATTATTCTATACCAAGATGTTTTCCATGAGATTTGGAGTTTTGATGATTAATAGGAAAACCTATCACACTGGCTGACTTAACGTATGAAATCAACTTCCTAGAGAGAAGATTTTGCTCAAGAATCAGTTTTTTCCCCACTTTTGAACGGACACCAGACAAAGAAAACATTTCTACTTACAACAAGGCTAAACCTTGTTTTACTATCTTTCTTGTTGAATCTTATGTCTGGTTTGTTATCTTTGCAAGCCCTTCAATTCCACATTTTCAACTATACATGTTATCTATAGTGCACTTCATGTAACTTTCTGATAAATTTCAAAGGGTGTTATATTTGTTCTGTGTTATTGAATTTGCACTTTCTTGTGTTCTTGTAAATGATGTCAACATGGCCACCATGGCATGATAAATTCTTTATATGGTACGACACGGACACATTGCATGGTTATGCATAATACATGTGATAAGTTTGTGTGCATGCATGGGTCCGTGCACAATACACCTCAAATCATGATCAAGAACATGGATCTCTTAAGCAGGAGGAGGGAAAAAAATCAAAACCTTATTTATCTAAATTCATACTGCTAATCGGTTATCTGAATCAAAGCAAGAAAAAGGAGAGAAAAAGAAAGAAAGAAAGAAAAAAGGTCCTGACCAATACTTCAACATAAATACTGTTAGCTTCATATTGCTTCAGATTGGTACACTACATTTGAGGTATGAGTCATGTTGACAATTGTTAAGTGGATTTTTTAGTTCTTACAGTTCCTTGAAGATGTTCCCTCTTCCCATAAAAACCTAAAATTTATAAAATTGCATTTTGTTGCTTATTTTTTCTTTTAATTTAAATCTTTATTGTCCCTTAAAACAACAAGGTAGATGGATATAGAGGGAAAAATAGATGAAACTGTGTTGGGTACTTCCCTTCGTTTCGGTTATCGGGCATAATGAAGTGAGAAGACAAAACCCAAGAAATGTTGGAAAGCAAGCAATTGTTGCACTGGGTCATGTAACTTAATTCATTCAGTCTACTTAAAGGTTTTGCTGTTGTTTTCTTCAGTAAAGAGCTATAGGCAACTATAATTCCTATGTTTTGATTTTGATGAGGAAAATAGAAGTCAAAATTGGTGCTTCCCAAACACCTTAATTTAATTGATTTTTGATGAAAAGTTGGAAATCTGAGGTTAGCTGAATATTGAACATTCAACCACAAAATCAGTTTGTGGAAACGGGCAGGACAATAAATTTCTTAGCCTTAGGTCATAATTAGGACAAGTATATTCTTTGACGAGTATATTCTTTGTTCTGTCTCACGTTGATGCATTTTTAAACTGCAAGGCACTCACTAGAAATTTCCTTTAAACTTTCTACTTGGAAAAGTAGTATCTTCTGATGTAATACTTTGCGATAGTTATACACACACACACACACACACACACACACACACACATACATATATACATGTTTTGAATGCCTTATCCTATCAATTTGCCTTCTAAATTGCAACTTGCACCTCTCACAGAGACTGGAGTCATCAAACAACTGGTGATAAAAATCACTTATTTACGACATTTTCAAGAATCTCATTTTTGCTATGATGTTCGCTGACACAATTTAGTTGGGTGACTTAAGATTATGTTTGATGATGATTATCTTGGATTTACTTGATGTATTATTTCTATTATGCTCTGTCACAATATCTGTTGGCTTTCAAGTGGCTTACATCCAATTCTATTTTATGAATTGCAGGCATCAGCCTTGATTTCCAAGTTGACAGAGGATAAAACTTCTGCTCTTCAGCAAAATCAGAAACTTAGACGAGAACTGGTATGGTTTTTTTAGTTCCTTTGGCATGTTTATCATATATTTTTAAAGTATGTTGGTCTTTTCAAGTTCAAAGTTTACTAGCCTGACTAGTAATGATATGAGATCTTCTATTCCATCAAGTTGCTGGTTCAATCTATGCCATTGAATGAACACGTGTGGACGCCAAATCTTTTCTTTAGTTTGAACAATACACATGATTAAAAAAAAGCTTTTTTTAATATGTTTTCTGTCTTTGACTGCCCACAAATTGTTTTGACTGTCATTTAACAAATTGTCTTGTACATGATTATCCCTTCACAGAAATCAATTGGTAATACAGTAATAAATTAAATGGCTGTTATTTATACATGACTTCTATATTTCTTCACAGAAATCAATTGGTAACACAGTAATAAAATATAGGCTGTTATGTATCCCAATACTAGCCTGGGTTTGATATAGAGCCTTCAAGATTAATTGCTATATATTTTACCTACAGAGGGATTCCATAGAACTTACGAGGTTATATTCAAACTTTAAAACCTGTTTTAGTAAAGCATGAAAAATCCAGCTCTGAAAGGTGATGTCTTTCTTAGGACATGTAGGTGTACCGGGAATATTTGAAAAAGAAATCTAACCAAAGCAGATAGAGAGATTTATCAGATAAAACTGAAGAATAATCTCTCTAAATCTTCATTTCTTATTTCTGGTTTTAGAACAGTTTGATCTTGGCCCGTAATTCAACAAGAACATTCATTTTATACTAATATTACGTTATGCTACAAGTGATGTATGAGGGTGCATGTTCTATATGTTTTTCTGTAGACTTGAATGCTGTGGCCAAGTTTACTCCAGAAGGTTTACATCTCACCTTCACCTGTGTCAGATTACAAAGGAAAAAAATCATTCCCCATCATTGCAGAAACAAATCTTTTCTTTGTTTGGTCATAAAACATATGTCTCCACAAGAATATATTTGGCTGGAAAAGAGTTGTTAAAGGGAAACACAATCCGATGACCAATGATGGTGAAAGAAGTTTACGAATCTGTCCTTTACTTTCTCCACCTATTTTTACCAGCCAATTACTGTAAAGATACATCAGAAGTTTTACACCAAGCAGATGCTGGTATAATGATTTATAATGCTATCATATCCAGATTTTTTAACTCTATTAGGAGAATTTATACTCTAAGCACAAAGTGCTGCTTTATATCTTGTTCTAACTCTGCATAATATATTCTTTTATAGGACCTACTGCGTAAAGAGCTAAATCAGAATCGCGGTGGCTTCTCGGTCATGTTCGTGGCAATTGTTGGGCTACTAAGTGCCCTTATTGGCTATATGCTCAAAAGGACGTGACAAAGGATGTTGAAAGTCCTCCAGTTTAGGCGAAAGACATTATTCATCCTATGTTTATGTTTTGTCTCTCAAATGCGCCTAATGGGAGATGTAGACTTCTCTTTTCGAAAGAATATTTGTGTTACTATGTGAAAGATGAATTACACCATTCAATCTATTATGATTATGAACTGTGTTTTAAAACTGAAGTATTGTATTTCTAGAGCACAAAACGTCAGACCTTGAATGATCATTTAAAGTATGTTTAACTGTTCCAACTCCTAGCTATAGATAAATCCTTGGTTGTTCATATCACAGTTAATCCATGGTTTTTCATATTTACTGCAGGGGATGGGAATTTAACCTCTGAGATGCATAATTCTTCTTCAGTCACGGGTATTTACCAACTTCAGCAGATTGATGATCTCTTCGCTAAAATACACAGACAAAGACAGAAATAGTACAAACAAGATGAAAGAGGTACCATACAAGTTGATTTGTCTTCTTCCCTTCCAGCCTCCATGAATTGTGAATCACATATTGTAGGATTTGAGATAACAGTGGGGAGGACCACATCCAGTGTTCTTTCGCATAAAATTATAATTGCAACTACGGCTTCAATTTGCAAAAATTATGATTAACCACATGCTTATGAACCAGTGTACTTAACCCAAACTTTGATTCTAAGCCTATAACTGTGCAGCCCCTGTGCGTGTAAATTATGCTAATTTCATTGCAGAGTGAATCCATATCACAATCTGTAACAGGAAAATCTTGAAAAGCAAACTATGAATTACCAATTAAACCGCAAACCCTTGTTAACTATTTTTTCTAATAAAAAAGAATCTTAATCATCACTAAAATCTACATAAAAACCTTGTAACTGAACAAAATACCACTGATAAAAAAATACACTTATGTAGGCACAAGATAAACTGTTTCCTCCACCGATTCAATTCCGGCCATCACCACTCCAACTGCAGCCACCGCCGCCGCCGCCATCAATCCGAGCCTCGTCAACCATCGGCCTCGCCTCTTCTCCTCCTCCTTCACTCTCTCAATCACCTCTGCAACAATTTTCTCAATATTCGCCTTTGAAAGAATTACTTCTTCAGTTACGTCAGAAACTTCGGAAACTTGTTCTACTTCCTCCTTTTCTTCGTTTTCATCATCATCATCATCATTATCAACATCCTCTTCTTCTTCGGCCTGATCCGAAGAATTCAAATAGGTAAAATTGCTCTCGATGAAAGACAGTCTCCCTGCGATCTCTTCATCGAGATCATCCAAATTTGATTCAGCCTTCTCTGCCCCTGAATCAACCCAAGCTACGAAGTTGTTCTCGACGATAGAGAGCCTATGGCCTATCTCTTCAAGATGGTTGCCGTTGTTGTTGTTGTTGTCTGCAGAGTTCGATTCAGCATTGAGAAGGTTCTTGATGAATTCAAATTTCTTGTTGATTTGGTAGATTGCCAAGTTGTTGTGAGGGAGTTGCGTGGGGTTTTGGGGGAGTATGTTGTTGATTTGGGCTTCGAGTTCTTCGAGTTTCTTGTGTAAAACTGCAGGACTTGAAGCCATTGATAGTTTTTTTTTCCCCTCCCCTTCCTTTCTTTTTTATTTTTTATTTTTGTGGTGGTTTTGGTGTTAGTTAATTGATAAGAGGAGAGGGCGGTTATGAGAAAAGGAAATCGTGAAGGGTTGAACGCTGTTTTTGAAAGGATGCAACCTTTCCCTATAGAGAATAGGGGAGTGGTGTTTTCCTTCTTTTTTTTTTAATATATTATTTAAATTTAGATTTAAATTTCTATTAGTTTTTATTGTCAGAAAAAAATAATACTGGGTTAAGATAGGGATGTATTCATGTAAAATACTATCGAATCTAATGCGCACTAGTTGACGATATTGCTAATTTAATTTGATTACGTAAAAATTGTTTTTGAGAAAATATTATGTAAAAGTTTTATGATGAGAAAACTAGAAAGTTCCAAGCAACTAATTAAGCATGATTGTTAACAAAAAAAAATTTCCTTTGTTTATTTTTTTGATAATAAAATTTGCTATTTTTTTTTAAAAAACATATGGTTTTGGGTCAGACGGGACCCATGTCCAGATAAGACTTATGTACGATAAGTTTAAATCATTGAAATTTCGATTTGCATTAAATTAGCAGGCCCCAGGTATTCACAGGCCAGTGGGCATTTTTGGTGGGATTGCAGAAGACGGAAACTAAGAGCGAAGCCCTTCCAACAACAGAATTTCAACAAATTCTCAAAAATCATTCAAAAAACAACTATAACACATTCAGAAATTCTCAAAACCATTGAAACAAACAACCCAAAACTCTTAGAACCCTGGTCCGTTAAATTTTTATAAAGCATGAGCAACTGCATTTACATATAAGTTGGTTGTCTTGGAATAAACTTTTATAAAAATATGAACACATGCATTTACATTTAACTTACAGAATACCACTGCGTTGTTCTGCAAGATGAACAAGCCGGTGAATAGAGTTACCTGATTTCAGAAAAGAAAGCACGCTAAAGTTCTGAAGCTAGGCATGGTAGAGTTAAGAATCAACAATATAACTCAATTTATGTCGAAGAAATGGCATGTGTTAAGTCTAAAGCCTTTTAACTATTAAACTTGGAAATGCGAGCTGCTTATCACCGTGCATAAAAAATGTTTCATAATAACTGAATTTATACTCACAGAAAGAACTTTCTTCAATTTGGGTGCACCGTTCACCACCAGTGAAAGCATAAACCCTGAATTTATATACCAGAGACTGCCAGAACCTCACCGACATCCATGGATGAAAAACTCAACCCTCCAAATTTTCTATCGCTTTCAGCATGAAATTTGAATAACAGATCGACGGAAGAACACAAGAACGAGTAAAGTATTAAGTGATGAAAATGACCCCATCATGGATAGAACTGTCTACAAGTTTATTATTGAATGAGACGTATTCTAGTATTTCTCTCAGAATTATGTCATTAAACTACCACAATATACCTGAAATTTGTATTATTGTATACTACATATAAAGCTCAACAGGGATCATATCTTTACAGTCAATACTACAATTTAAGCGTGCTAATCTCATAAATAAAAATGTTATTAACAGAATTCAGAAGAACATGCTAAAATATAAACTTTTACCTCATTGCAGGCCATATCATGAAGGGAGAAAACACAGTGTACAATGGTAGATCACATTAGTGGCCAATTTGTAAGAAGATTTTCCTTATTAGGTTGAATCCCTTTTTCATTTCCTACATCCCTTTTTCCCGTATCAGAGTCAGTAAGCCATGCCTCCAGAGGTTCGATTGCTGCGTCTGTTGTTTTGTTGTCAGGATGATTGTGCAGTATTTCGTGCATGATCGTAAATATAATGAAACTAAATTAAAAGGGAAAACAATTCGTGTTCAAACCTACCATTTCCGGGTAGCCACGCACTTTATCGAATGATAATGTAGGCTTAAAAGAAACATAGGTTCAAAGCAATCCTAGTATAAATGAGATTGTTACTCTCTGGAAGCCAAAAACAGACACTAAGCACACCAGCACAAACAGCGATGTAATGAAACACGGCAAGAAGTAAGGAAACCTGCAAACATTTGAAGGTTTGGCGAGAATGAGAACAATAATAAGGCAACCAAGATTCAAGTAAGTAGGCGCACCATCCGTACCTTCCAAGAAATGATTCTTCAGAAACCATTCCTGGAAATTTCTTTGCAGGCTGACAGGACTTATAGTAATTAAGAAGAATAGCTTTGTAATGCACAAAATATTTCAACAATATTTAAGAAATAAACAACCGAGTAGATGTTTATACGGATTTTAACACTCATGCGAAGAGAATGTTGATACTAAAAAGCTGGAAAAGGATTGAGAGAAGTCCGAGATAGGTACAATTGTGTAAGCATTTGAAATACATCAGTATAAGTTGTTTTATATTGAAAACTGGATTACATGTGCAAGGAAGCCTCCAAGAGCTGGACCAATAATGAGATCTGAGCCCCATACTGTACTGACCTGAACTAAGACGCCAATTAATCTATTAGAAACCCCTCTAGAGAAGCTCTTTTCTTTTGAGGATATAGAAGCTAACATTTTAAATGTTTTAGATAACACGATATGAAGTCCTCATCAATACAACCAAGCAAACTAATGCTAAACGTACACACCAAAGACAGTCCGAAGGATTCATGCTCAGGTCGACAAACTTCTGAAGTGTATGCCTGAAAAGAAAGCCACATTGCAAAAAACTTAAATAGGGACTGAGCCGATTTCATCAACGCAAAAACATAGTGAATACCTTTATCGTGCCAAGGAAACCGCTCATGGCTCCAAGAAAAAATCTCGTAACAATTGCCATCCAAAAATTTACACTCAATTCAAAGAGGGTGTTAAATATAATCCTGAAACACAAACAAGACAAAATTAAGAAGATATCAAATGCACAAGAAAACCTAAGAAAAATGAACATGTTAATTCTTTAATAAATAAGTAACTGATGATGAAATGAGGCCAATAAGTATGACAGGTTTCCTTCCCCATCTATCAGCTATCATTCCCCAAACAAGAGAAGTCAAAGCTCTCCCAAGCATGTATGAAGAACCTTTAATATGGATGTTAGTATGAACTTGGTAAAGTCTGAATTGAACACTATATACTTGTATCCATATTGCCTATTGGCTCACCAACAAAGCCTGCGTAAAACCCGATATCTTCCACTCTTTTGGCAATATGTAAGTCCCTTATCTGTAGTAGATTCTAAAAGTTTGATGAGTCATGAACTCTATTGATTCTGTAATGTTCAATATAGATTATCGAATGAACGTAAAATTTATGAGGCTATAAAAAATTGGAAGCTAATATACCTTAAACTAACAAAGAAAAGGGATGAAAAATTTATTTATTGTATCCTCATCATTAAATTTTCTTTTATGTTTCAACATACAGGATAAAACACTCATTGTTCCGACAACCTCAGGATAAGGTGAAGCATTTAAATCCGTCAAGTTTACAGGCAATGAATTGCAAAATGAAATTAGGCGCATATACATGAACATCTTACGCATACCATGAAATACAAAAGGGAAACAATGACGATATTGGTAAACCTGAGAAGCAAACAGAAAATTGAAAGAAATTAGAATCTAGTAAGATAATCATAATTTAAAAAATTATAAGCTAAAGTAAGAGAATCTACTATAAAATTAATTTCCAATAGGAAAAAGATAAGCAATTAGTATCTTAATTTTGGTTGCTTATTGACTGAGATTGTGACAGTCCCAACAGAGAAAAGCTCCTTTAGAAAAGCTCTTTGTATGGCATCCCCAAATTGGCATCCTTCTTTTGATCAAGCTTGCAACCAGGACACTTCTCAAAGTAAACTCCTCTCTTCAACGATGGCTCCCTTTTCTCTTCTTCCATTGCTTTGTGAAGGTATTTGTTCATTTTATGGAATAAAAGTACTCTTATTTATTTGTATGAGAGAGAGAAAGTTCTGAGTGCATGCATCAATCTTAGAGAATCTTTTTTAATAGAAGGTCTTGCATAAAGAATGCATTACACAGGGGTCTTTTGGCAGTGGCTTAACTGTGGAGTCATATAAGAAAGTTAGACCTTTCTTAATTTGTTTTTTTTAATGCCAGGAATCGAACCCAGGCCCCCCACGAGGGAGGGACACAGTTTTGTCATGTGACGTACTGGGCCGCCCCCAAACCTTTCTTAATCTGTTAAAAACAAAAAAAGTAAACAAATAAACTATATAATAAAGTAAGTTAATCTGTCTCCACTAGAAATTTTTGGTACATGCAAATGCACGTGAATTACAAATATACAGGAGTTACAACTTTTTATTAGAAGTCTATTAAACATACTGTGATTTTCGAAATCAAATTCATATTCGAAAAATCGAGATTCAGTAGTTCATGTGGTGAATATCGGTGTAATCGTGTGTGCTGGGGGTTTAGCGTGTGGTGCATCTTAATCCGTACGAAGAGGAGGAAAATGGAGGCTCTTTTTTAATCAAACAATTCAATTAACAACACACTAAGAATATTTGTGAAAATACCAGTGTTTTCTCTACTGTCTGTTGTGGTTAGATGACTTCTGCTTGTCAGATATTACAAATTTACAACTAATGAGTCTCATATTTTTAGTGAAACGTATCATACAAAACATCTTTTTACATAACATGAAACTAGAATTCATTGTTTATTTCCTTACATTTATCAGTGGCATGTTAATTTTATTTAGATTTAATTTTCTATGAATTTATACTTAGATTTCTTACAGAGTTTTTTTTGAATTAAGAATTAAAAAACCCAGACATACACTTCTCTCGATTTATGGAGTTCTGTTTTAGGCGAGGCTCGTAAAGGTAGATGACCAGGCCCAATGCGCATTAATAATTTATATTCCAAACACAATTTGCATTCAATTACCAGGCCCAAGCGACTCATAGCGCAACGGGCATCTGCAATTGGGCCTAGTACGCAGTTCTTCATTCAAAAACACCGACACATCGAACACAAATACACATTCAAACACAGTCAAAAACACGAAACCCACACAAACTCACGCGCCATAAAGCGCCTCCGCCTCCTTCAACTCAATCCCGACCACGCTGTCATCCTCCACCGCGGTCGCCGCCCTCCCCTCCTTATAATCGTACCACTTAGCCGCCACCAAATACACCCCCAGGTTCAGCAAGCACAGCGCCGTCAGCAACCAGTAGAACTTATCCAGCCTCCCCTCATTCAGATCATTCGCCAGCCAGTCCGTCACTCTGTTCACCACGCTCACGAGCCCCGAGCTCAGAAAGAACCCCAGTGATAGAGTGCTCAGGAACAAGCCCGTGCTCATGGTCTTCATCCCCTTCGGGCACTCGCGTAAAAAGAAATCGAGCTGCCCGACGTAAGCGAGCGCCTCCCCAGAGCCAACAAAGAAAAACTGGGGGATCAGCCAGAAGACTGTTAACTGTTTGTCATGGTCAATCTGGCTGTGGAGGCGTTTGAGTTCGATTAAGGCGGCGGCGGCCATGGCGACGCAGGAGAGGGAGAGGCCGATGCCGATGCGCTGGAGGGAGGAGAGGGGGCGGGGGAGGAGGGGGAGGATGACGTTGTCGTAGAAGGGGATAGTGAGGAGGATGGAGGCGACGAAGAAGACGGTGAGGGAGCCGGAGGGGATGGAGAACGAGGGGGTGATGCTGCGGTTCATGACGGTGGCTTGGGAGACGGAGAAGGTGGTCATCTGGGCGTAGACGGTCCAGAACATGATGGTCGTGGCCCAGATGGGGAGCATTCGGATGATGATCTTCACCTCTTCGACGTCGGTCAGGGTCGAGAGTTGCCATTTGGTTTGTTTCTCAATGGGGCTGTGTTTGATTGCTGCGTGGTCCAGGAATCTGCAGGAATCCATGTTAGTCTGTTTCGTCTTCTAATCTTTCATCTTCTACCAATAAATCTATGACGCTTTTGAACTTAATTTTTAGTTTTATTTTAACAAATAGACTTCATCTATCGTGTTATTTTTTATTTTATTTTGACTACTTGACCCGTCAAAGTAAAAACTAATTTCACTCATCTAAAAGAGTAAATCCATCCATCATAATGGAAGTACAAGAATAATAAGTTCATAAACACCATACCACAGAGGGTGTATATGCAATTAACACTGCTGAAAATATACTTTGAGGATAAACTAGCTTAATTGTCCATTAAATCTTCTCGATTGGCTTGTTGCTTATATATCACGCTTTCAGTTCCTACTGGTGATACGGATGCGTTGCGCATCTAAATTTTTGCCAGATGTGATACTAGCTTATTTGTCAGTCAATTATTCGCTTGCGGTTTAGGTTATTTTGCTATTATTTACGTGACACCTCAGCTACACACTAGCTCTCTAACACGAAGAAACGAGAACATGAATTACCTGAATTGCTTCGTATGAGGCAACCGTTGCTTCCCCTTCCCCTTCCCCTCCCCCTCCTCACCAACATCATCATACAACAAGGCCGGATCATCCGGCAACTTCACCCCCCTCTTCCTCCATGCCGCCGCCACCACAGCCGCTATCTGCGTCAACGGGCTCCCCGCCAGCTTCTTGTACCGGTACCTCCTCGTTCCCGCCAAAAACACCATCAACCCCACAACTATCGACCCGGCGCACGCCCCATAACCCCACTCCCTCCCTACGTTATCCTGTATATAAACAAGTACAGTAACGGCGAGTAGAGAGCCGAGGCTGATGAAGAAGAAGAACCAGCTGAAGAAGCGAGACATGCTCTTCTTCTCCTGTGGGTTGGTTTCGTCGAACTGATCAGACCCGAAACCCGATACGCTGGATTTGAGGCCGCCGGTGCCGAGGGCGGTGAGGTAGAGGGAGAGGTAGAGGACTGATAGTTGGGTTGTTGTTGCGGGCTTGTGGTCTGGAGGGCGGAGGCCTGGTGCTACCGTGGAGATTGTCAACATTATTACTCCCTGTCAAGAGATTAATTGAGAAATTTTAGCTGGATGGGTACCTGGTTAAAATAATTTTAACAAAAAGTGCATCACAAATCTAAAAGATTAAAGATTCAATTTATAATTTTCATTATATAATTAACAGTAATTAGCTTGGCGAACTCTCTCTAAAGCCGGTATTGGCTCAGACCAGTTTATTTCTGGACCACCTCTTTCTAGTCCAGCTGAACTGGTTTAAGGGTCAAATTCTACCTAGTTCAATTCAAGTGTAGTTTTTTC
Source organism: Asparagus racemosus (assembly GCA_037177215.1). Taxonomy (NCBI): domain Eukaryota; kingdom Viridiplantae; phylum Streptophyta; class Magnoliopsida; order Asparagales; family Asparagaceae; genus Asparagus; species Asparagus racemosus. Next base: position 2,719,986 of record JBAKGM010000365.1, read on the forward strand.
CAAACGGAACTTTACCCATGTCAGTTCTATTAAACAGGAATTTTAACATTTAAGCAGAATAGTTCCACTAAACTGGTCAGTGAGAAAAGTTGCGAAAGAGTGCCTTAAACTATTCATTAGAACTTATATTTTGAATCTCAATCTCAGATGTTGTTACCTTTTTTGTCCTCATTTAGTTTTTCCCCCCAATTTGACTCATAATAAAATTAATTTATCATCAGATCATTCTTTCATGGCATTTCAACCGAAAGACTTAAGAAGTAATCCGTCTGCAATTTAGAAAGTTAAGTATTAATAAAATAGTATAGAGAATATAAGTAGCTACATTCTTGTATACAAGGTGTGCAAGGTTGTATCTAAGAGGACAAAATTGATCACTTTATTCTCTTTCTAGATATTTTTTTCCCCTTCTTTTTTCATGTGAATGCATAACTCGGTTAGATCCCATCCAAGTCTAGAAAGCATCTTGGACAAGTTAAAAATCTTCAACAACAGAAGCAAGCTCCTTTTTTCTTCTCTTGAAATAATGATTAGGTGCAGGAAATTGCAGTGACACGTGCTAGTGGCTCCGCTCTCCTTCATTTCTTTTGATAAAATTGTCTAGAAAAGGATCGAAGTTAATCGAAGTTGACATACTTTCTGCTACTTCTATCCTTTTCGCTTGTGGAACGCAGCGCTGTTATTCTTCTTAATTGGAATAAACGATCGAGACCAAGACTGAAGAGACATATTCTTCTTCGCCCGAATCTCCCTCATTTTCCACAATGGATAGATTCTTGGAGAGGGATTGACGTGACCTACATCTCTCTGTAGCTTACGCAACGTAATCATAAGTTTTGTTTTGCTAACTATTGCCACGGAAAAGTTTTTAAAAAGTTTTATTGGTAAATTTAAGGGGCTACAACATTTTGGGACTCTCCCACATTTGAAATGAAAAAAAATAAAAGAGTGTTTCATAATAAACTTGAGATGCTGACGCTTTTCATCATCTGATTGTATGATTAGCTTATCTAGGAAGGACAATCGAATTGACTCTAAGTAGCGTGACACATTTGATTCAGATCGTTGCCATTAACCTATTTGTTATCCAATCTTTCCTCTTATTCTCCTCTTTTTCACCTCTACTATGATATGTATAAGGGCTAATAGAGATAAAATGGACTCAGAGTATCGCAAAGTTTCCTCTATATTATAGTGATCATGAGCTTGAGTAGTGATAAATGAGGGCTTATAGGGATAAAAATGGACTCACAGAGGCTTGGATTGCAGTGAAGATTGCAATTGTGAGGTACCTAAAAAAGGGCGGAAAGGAAGCATAAGGAACTTCTAAATATTTAAAAATATATCAAAAGTACATGCATAAGAGGGGATTCATATAAATAACAATAACCTTCCAATGTAAGTATCGGCAAGGAAACCGCCAAAGAGGCAGAGCAAGAATGAGGTCCCCATGAAATTGGTGACGGTGTTGGCTGCAACTGCATTTCCCAAGTGCATCGTGCCGGTGATGTATGTCACTAGGTTCACCGCGATTCCTAATGTCGTCAGCCTCTCGTTCAATTCCGCTCCTGAAATTTGAAGAATTAAACTTAAAGAGCTAATATTTGAAAATATAAAGTTCCAAGGGTCCCATATTCGAAAAACAAAAAACAAAATATAGGAAGGGTTAATTGCGAATAGACCTCAATAATATCCGCACAAATAGAACTACATGGGTCTATCAGCAATCGGGCAATAGGACAAGGGGTCTATTTGCAGTTAACCCTATAAAAAAATTGTAACAGGGCCATGTTCGAAGAAACTTTGCCATACTTTTGAATAAGTAAAAGTCTAAAACCTTTTAGAAAGTGGAAACAAGCTAAAAAGCTTGAAATAGTCTAAGAACATGAAATTTCTCAACAAAGAGAGAGGAATACCTAGAATCATGGCTGCGGCGGTCCAACCGCCGGTCTTAAAACGGACCGCCGGCCGGCCGTTGTAGTCCCAAGCATCACTCAAGATTATCTCTCCCTCATTCATCTCCTTTTGATTGGCCATGTTAATTATGTGCCGCACTTTGGTTTCCAAGCGCTTGTAGATATATAGGGAAGTCGTAGACAAGGCTATATTAGTCTTTCACTAATCTCCATTATCGATTCTACTATTTTGTTAAGTTGTAAATGATGCCCAATCACAAAAGGAAGTATGTTTAAAGATAAATATTGGATGATTGGATCGTCGCAAAGTTTTTTTTTTCTTCTTCTTCTTTAAAAAAAAATTCTTTAGAATTCATGGATGGTGATTTACAGAAGGAGAATATAAGGAAAACACTTCATGCATAGAATCGGAATTAGACAGAATCAATCTTTTATGCAAATTAGGCAGCCATTATGGGAAATGTTTTTTTTCCTTTCTTTTTTCTGCCTCCAAGTTTCCATCTTTGAAAGTTTTGAGTACATAGAACCACATTTTACTCTCTATTTTTGATAGGGTATGGCCACTTGGGACCAAAATATACCATATTTGTCATGATTATTTATAGTATTCCCTATAATAATTTCCAACTTTGATATTATCTTTATCGGATATGCATAGCCCACGAGTTCACTTCTTCAATCAAAATAATTAATCATTTAGTGGATACATGATTTATCTTGAATGAAGCATGACAATTAGTATCATTCACTGAATTAGTGATATATTGTAATTACTAATTAAGGGTGGAAATGGGTCGGATACGGGTTAACAATTTGCCCCAAATTGAACGTGGCTGCAAAAAAAAAAAAGTGATTTTGTATTGCAAAACATGAACATAAACACTGTTGTTTAGAGCACAGGGTAATTTGAGACCATTATCATTTGTTGTTAAAATCAATGATAATTGAAAGGCAAAAAGTAAAGGTTTTGTAGGCCAAAAATTTGTGAGGTGTCAAATGTGAAGGGTCTTTTCCTCTATAACTTTCTCAAGTATATGATTGATTAGGCCAAGAACAGGAGGGTAAGGATAAACATTTAGCTCAAATTTATACTCTGCTTCGTTATAAAATTCGCATTCGAAATGATTGAAGAGTCGAGTAGGTCAGTTTCTGGTCCAAGTCAAGTCCGAATTTGTGCTTTTACCACCAAGTTTCAATCTATTTTCTTTTCTAATATAAACCACTAGATGAAAGCTTTCAAGATTATAACAATAAAAATATTCACAATCATGAATATGGTTGTGCTCTACCAAACTAAGCCCTTTTCTCCTTTAGACGAATGGCAAGGTATAAGAATAACTTTATCGTGATTGTTTGTAACTTTGCATCATCCAATGATTTGTTAAGTTTTAATTTACTAATAAAAAAAAAAGAAGTTAGAATCCACACATTTTTATAGCTCTTGTTCTGGAGAAGTAACTTCTCATAATTGTTTGTGACTTCGATCGTATCAGCAAAAAAGTTTTCCTAAAGCGTCGTTAAATTAAGAAACGTTGTTATCAGACCGATGTTTTGTTAGTTTCTTATTAATTACGAAAGTTAGAATCCATGCCACATAGTTTATGCTTTCCATCTAATTTGAGGACAACTTTGAACCATGTGTAATGTAATGATACAAGCAATCAAAGAGCAAAAGCAGTGAGAATGTAAGATTTGTGAGAGGGATTTGGCCACAAAAGGAGACCTAAGATTGGGTAGATGTTGATGACAAAGACCCTAGAGTTGAAAAGAATACCACGAGCTAGGGAAACCAAAACCATAGATAAGTGAGAATCAAGCATTGAAATTGAAAGGGAAACGCTAAATACTGTAATGGGATTAATGCTGGGAGATGCAACTTGAGTTGTGCATTTTGGCGAAGAAGGATCAATCTTAATTTTGGGTTCAGATCCGAATATTTTGAGCTTGACCCGATTTCGGTGCCATATTCGATCACTGTATATGATAACGATGTAACTAAAGGATATACAGACAGCATGATATACTAGTATTCGAATATAAAATTGCTCAAAATAAGATCAGGTCTAACCCTCATCCCATTTTGAGAACTTGCCAAACACACCGAAGTTACTAATGTATAATGTATTCATAGAATTAACATTTTAGCATATATTCCTTACACTTTCGCTAGAAGACAAAAAAAAAAAAAAAGTAAAAACATAAATTGATTTAAAATTGTGAACGTCAGTGGATTAAAATGTCATTTACAGAATCTTCACTTTCAGGGAGACGTCACGAATCTCCACCATTAATTGGAGCTGCTCCTTGGTAGCCAAAGTAGATCTCCACCATATATATGAAATAAGACCTTGATATGCTCTTTTATATTTGAAAATGTGTTAATTTTAGGCCCCACCCCTCGCCCCCCTCCCGGGGGCCCCTCC
>JBAKGM010000365.1:2724424-2737862 GCA_037177215.1 Asparagus racemosus
ATTGGCCATAGTTTGAAGGTTCCCTTGATTCAGTCCTAGCACTGTTGAGAGGAAGAGTAAGATATCTCACTTAGCTGGGATATTTTACTTTCTATTCTTGTTTCCTTTGTGAGACGGAATATAACTCAGCAGCTTCTCTCAGGAGATAACGCTTCCGCGACGTGTGGGCGTGAACTCTGCTCCCAACAACATATTTCTCCTACGCAAATGCGGAATATCTACTTATCAATTTCAGACAGTCTGTCTCATTTTCTTGATTCCAATATATCTTCGTGGAGAACTATTAGCCGAAGGCTTATATAGATTAGAGCATAGTCAGGATATTATATAAATCCTTCAATATTCCACATGTGCTGTAAATAATATGGTCTGCAAATCTTGTGTCTTGTCATGGAGAAGAGCATTAGATGCTTATATAGCTTAGAGCTTAGATGGTTCAAGTTCGTTCCATCATCCAAATTACCAACAAAAAGCCACTTAATCCAATTGAAAAGAAGTTGCTAGTCGAAGAAAAGATGTTGAAAAGTTCTATCCAAATTCCAACCAGTTGTACATATAGGATAAAATCGACAAGCTCAAACCCCACTAGATATCTGATGCTGATTGAGTTCTCAACAGTTGTTGATCCTGAGCCGATATAACCCGTTCTGACACAATATTTCAGTTAACAGTCTAAAAAGTTATAGACAGCAATGCTGATAGATTCTAAAGTAACGAATAATATCTTTAAGTTTTGCACATTTATAAGTAGCCACACTTTGATATCTTGGTTTCTTTGAGGACTAGTTAACAATCGAGATGGGGTGTTGGAAGGATTGGAAGCATATTTTTGTAATGTTAGCAGTTAGTGTTGCGTATGCTATGTTGAATACTATGATCAAGAAAGTGATTGATGAAGGGATGAATCAATTAGTTATCATCACTTATAGACAATTGGTTGCTACTCTGTTTATGGCTCCAGTTGCCTATTTTAGTGAGAGGAAGACTAGGCCGAAACTGACTTCAGAGATTTTTGTCTATCTCTTCTTCAGCTCCATGCTCGGGTAATTTCTAAAATTCTTTGAATTACAAGCCTTACCGCTACTTCTTTCATTGTGCCTGATTGAATTAAAGAGTGTAGTGAGTGTATGTGTACTTGTGTTTCCAGGGCTTCTCTTACTCAGTATCTCTTCTTCCTGGGGCTTCAGTATACTTCAGCAACGTTCTCTTGTGCTTTCCTGAATATGACGCCGGTGTTCACTTTCCTATTTGCCATCCCATTCAGGTCCTCTCTCTCTCTCTCTCTCTCTCTCTCTCTCTCTCTCTCTCTCTCTCTCTCTCTCAAAATAACATGCACACACGTGCATGTGCGCATACAGACATACACACATATTCATAAAGACATGACTACACACAGATACTCATGCTACACACTTGCTCTCAGTAGGTAATATGAAGGCTCTTAACTGTTTGTTTTAATTGGATAACTAAATATCAGAAGACTAAAGTTCAACACAAAATTGCAGCCTGGTCAGTATTTTAACGGTGAAAAGTTATAAAACATGTACGTCAGCTGTGATGATATGTTTGGTTGAAGTTTTGAATAACTTTGGTTCACTTAAAATCTTCTTTTTTTGGCTCCCAAATTCCATAAACCAATCATTCAAAATTTCTACTTTTCCACGCAAAAAAGCCGGTTTTCTTTTGGACAAAACTTTAGATATTTATAGAGATTTGGGAAAAAAAGAATCATTTGAGAGAAATGTTACCTCATTTGAGTCTGTTTCAACAAATTTTCAAACCAACAGGAACAAATTAAACTTGCTCAATTTTGCTCTAAAAAAAATGACTTGTTTTTATCACTGTCAATTTGCAACAGATTAGAAAAAGTGAATCCTAAGAGCAAAGAAGGAATCGCAAAAATTCTTGGAACCATCATTTGCCTCACCGGTGCAATGCTGCTAACTTTATACAGAGGAATTCCCTTAACCAATTTATCGAATTCGAACCTACAAACTGAATCAAAAGAACACATAATTCATTTGATGACTGCAATAAATAGAAGAAAATGGATGCTTGGCACTCTTGCTCTCTTTGCTGGCACTTTCAGTTGGTCGTTGTGGTTTGTCTTACAGTCTAAAGTTGGCAAGAAATATCCTGCTCTATACTCTAGTACTGCCCTTATATTTTTCCTAAGTTTTCTTCAAGCTGCTGCATTGAGCTTTTCTACACAAAGAGGCTTATCGATCTGGGTGTTGAAGGGCAAACTGGAGATTGGAACTGTTTTATTTTCAGTAAGTAATATTGAATTAGTTATGTTTGCTTATATCATGCAAAACAAATGCAATCTGTTAAGAAACTATTTCTCCTTTCAATTTTTTGTTGCATTCTTTCAAAATGTAATCTGAAGTATTTTAGGTGGATAAATCCCGTTAAGAAATCCTCTAGATTTATTTATTTGAGTAGGAAAAAAGATCCTCAAGCACATAGGGTATATAAAATGGCTACATGGACATAGCTTGTTAACAAGAGGTATAAAAAGGCACCATGACGTTACTTTTACTTATCAAAATGTGTGAACCAAAGTTCTTCAAGTTTGGCTGATTTGTGTATGGTTTATGTCTGGATATGGAATCTTCCATCAGGGATTCGTTGATTTTGCTTTTTTCCGAAGTAACCAAAAGATCGCCATCACTGCACTCTAGCTTGATATGCATGACATTTTTCAAATGAAAACACGTGATATTGTTCGATGATGCAGGGTTTGGTGGGATCAGGTTTTGGTTTCCTGGCAATGTCGTGGTGCGTTGCAAAGCGGGGTCCTGTGTTCACTGCAGCATTCAGCCCTTTAATCCAAATTCTCGTAGCTGGCATCGACGTCTGCATTCTTCATGGACAACTTCACCTTGGAATGTAAATAATCAACTAAACCTGATAAAAATTTACCTTGTTATATGCACTTTATAGTTTGGCTAAAGTTTGCACATTTGGGTTTAATTCTTCGTTTGTGCAGTGTTTTGGGATCTGTTCTTGTGATTGCTGGCCTGTATTTTCTCCTATGGGGAAAGAGCAAGGAGGTGCACAGTGTTAATGCAGTGAAGCCAAGTGAAGAGAATGAGGAGATCCAGGGACCAATCCCTGCTGTGTGAATCAAATTGATCACAAAGATATCAAATTTACATTTGTGATGTTATAATATCTCAGCTTTTCCGTAGAAATGAAAGAGTCTATCTTTTGTACTTGTCTTTTATCTTTTTTTCTTTTGGAAGGATATACTATTGTATTGATCTTTTCTTTTTTAAGTCAATCTGTATTTTAACTTGATGATATTATTCTGTATGAATTGGTGGAGTAAATAATAATTTTAATGATTTGAGGGACTTCTTTAAAATGACAGGTGTAAGGGACCGATATCTAAAAAGAACTCATCTTTGTTTGGGGATAAATAAAAGGGGGAAAAAGAAGAAGACATGAGTTCAAATAAAAAGGGGAAATGCTCAGTCCAAACCTCGAATGGGTTTCTAGGTTTTGTTTTGGGAAACCTTTGACAGACAACAATGAGAAATTATATGGTGAGTTTTCTTTACTTGTATTTCCCTAATTTCCTTAAGTATTCACTACTTGAATTATAGTGGTGTGATTGAATTTTCCTAGATATTAGAAACAAAGTTGTAGCGGTTTGATTTCCTTTTAAGAGCTGCTCAACTGTACATTACGATATTTAGTGAAAAAATTTCAACTCTCTTTACACTAGTAGAACAAGAAAACATGAGTTATTATGCAGAAATGCAGTAGGAAACGCACCTCGGAGGAATGAAAACAAACACAACCTTGAAGTGCAATAGATTTATAAGAGTGATTTGCGAGGATTTTGCACATTGACACAAGTCCTGTCCTTAAGGTATTTGGTGTCTTCGGCGATGGGGTGGGATATGTAGAGCAGATAAATACTACCTTCCCATGTTTCATCAGGTTTGGTTGATCTGACTTCGATTGGATATCCCAAGATAAATGCACGTAAAAATAATGTAGTAGTATTTATTATATTTTCACACACATTGGAAGGTCGGTTTTGAGTTATATCATTTCGTTCGTAGTTTAAGTATTGTATATTTTTTTTACGCGTATTTAAATGTTGGTTTTGAGTGATATCTCTTCGGAAGCTAGCAAAGTGATGTTATGTTTCTATCTTTGTTTGTGAAATGCGATCATGTGAAGTAAATCTTAGAGTAAATTTTAATCATATGGCACAGCGATGTGCCATATATTGATGTGTATCATTTAGGAGGTCAGAAATAAGAACCATAAACCATCTCAGAACTTCCTCACCTATCCATGTGACCTTCTAAAAGTATGAGATGTGTATGAAATGTCATGGTGAGGTTCAGTTTCTTGTAGAAGGACCCTTGCACCTCAACCTTGTTTCTTGCAAATAATTTCTCATGTGCTATCTCGAGCGGGACCTGTTATTTGATTAGACATCGCTATCTTTTCTAGTGCCAGTGTTATATGGCCAATTGTTTTTTGTTATAGCTGCAATGCCATAATATTGGACGTGGCTAGAAGCAAGCTGTTAGTTTTCGTCGTCAGTATCTATGGACTCATGATGTTTAGCTGGACGATAAGGAAAATTTTGAGTAAGATGGTAGGAGAAGAGAGAAACAAAAGATTTGGGGATGCTCAGAAAGTAGAGAGTAAGAGACTGATAAAATTTGGAGGGCTTTGGATCCAAAATGATGTGTTAAAGTTGTCTTGATTTCCACTAGTGGTAAGTGGGTCTTTTGATTCTGAAGTAGATAGAAAGATGACCAGTATATTGACGCATCAATTGCCCCCATTGATCAAATTAGGGGATCTAATATTTTTTTTGTCCCTCAATGGAGAAGAGCATTAGATACCAACCTGGAAGCCAACGGTGTTGACTTAAATCTGTTCTCTCCTCCCACTTAAAGATTCAAAGGTGCTTAATCAAATTGCAAAAAGTTACTGTTAAAGAAAGAAAGGCCACACTTGCTCATGTGTACCCTACCCTGCAAGAGTTTGATGCTGATCACCTTGATCTGATATCATCAATGTTGACTACATTTCTGGCGATGTTCGGAAGTCCTAGGGAGTAAAACTAGTCTATTCTAAAGCAGAAGCACCTTCTTCCCACAGAAGTAATTATAAGCAAGCAAGCTTTGCAATGATAGGAATCGATATCGTATATGGTGTAATGAACGGTGTAATCAAGGTGGTCATTGATGAGGGGACGAACCGATTAGTTTATCTCACATACCAGCAATTGGTGGCTGCTCTTTTCGTGGCTCCAGTGGCCTATTTCGTCGAGAGGGAAACTAGGTCACTGGAGAAATCCTTGCCTACCTCTTCGTCAGTGCCTTGCTTGGGTAATTTGTGGTACTCTACTAGAAGATAGCTAGCCTTTAATGTTTCTAAAGTTTGAAAGTTTGTACTGTGTTAAATGGATGATTTTGTTTCAGGGCTATGCTTATCAATTATTTCTTCTTAATGGGACTTCAATATACTTCGGCCGCATTCGCTTGCGCTTCCCTCAACATGACTCGGGTATTCTCTTTCTTGACTGCTATACCTTTCCTGTTTCCCTCTCCCTCACTCTCTCACCCTTACACGCACACACCAACACATTCATACAACATGTGCATGCTCATGCGTGTATTCACGACATATACATGATATATGCCCATTTGTAAACACGCCCATGTACATGCATGCTCAGAAGTACACAAAGAGAGTGCATATGCACCTGGCAGTGTATTATGGGGAGTTTTTAGCATCTCCTAGTTTGGGCTGATCAGATGCATGATCTTTTTTCCTCTTCGAAAATATCAGCATAGCCCAATGAAGAGGGATCCGTCAGGACGAGATTATACTAAATGATCAAGTGATGACAGGTAGATGCAAATTTCAGTGTTCTGATGATATGAATCTATATAAATGGGCATAAAACTTCACCCATGTAGTCAATTGGGTAATTTAACTGTCGAATTAATTGAATTGTTGCAAGAATTATTAAATTTAGTGGCACTGTGCCTATATCCCTACTCCAAGTAGTGGCCTTTCTGCATGCTAAAACCGTGGCACTGTTTCAAATTTAACACATGATAAATATCTTGGAATTCAGGGGATTATGGGATCAGGAGTTGGCTTCTTGGTAATGTCGTGGTGTGTAGAGAATCGAGGTCCTGTGTTCGCCGCTGCGTTCAGTCCTCTCATTCAAATTACGGTAGCTGACATTGGTGTCTCCATTCTCCATGAACAACTTTTCCTTGGAAGGTAAGGATGAGTTAAAGACATTATAGATACTTCCCATGCTATTGAAGTTGTTTTAGTGCAGGGTGCTTGTGGGTTTAGTTTCTAAGTGTGAGCTAATCAGTCAACCTCTCCAGTCTAAATCTGTTATCATGGTTTGTGACCTAATTTCAGCCAACCTCTCGAGTCTATATCAACATGTTAATATACCGACCATCTCGAGTCTAAACCATGCTGTTCGAGACCTAACCAGCCAACCTCCCGCGTCTAAGTCTGTCAGCAACGCCTCCGTGCAATATCTCAAGTCACTCAAAGGAGGCACATTATTATGGTTTTTAAGAGTAAATGAAGAGAAAGAAAGAATGAGAAATAGGGAAGTGGTAAATTTGACATTTTGGTTGTAAGTCGATTTTCTTTTGAAAAAAATGATATATCTTCTTCTAAGCCTACGAATCTATTCCTTTTATGCAGCATTTTAGGATCAATCCTTGTCGCGTTGGCCTTTACTTCCTTCTGTAGGGAAAGAGCAAGGATGTTCGTAATACCGAGGTGAGCCAAGCCAAAAAACCGAAGACATCCAGGAATTGGTCCCAACACAGACTGCATAACCAAGTTGGCCTATTTCAATTGTATGTTTTAGTCCTCTTATCTACTTTGAAGTAATTTCGTCGTTCCAAAGTTTGAGCGTTCGTGTACATATTGGTAATGATCCCTGCCATATTTTGCTTGAAGTACAATTTCTTTTCTAAATATAACAACTGTCTTATATATAAAAAAAAAGAAAGAACCTATGATAGAGCCTATGTATGTATTAGATTTACACTTTTTTGTGAGAAGATAGGGTGGAGCATAAAATTCCAGCCAAAAATATATATACATATGAACACAAATCGACGCTAAGCGACCACAACACATACATAGGTCATGAGATCAAACCAGCAGAAAAGAGAACAAACATAACGAACGACAAGCCGAGTTATAAAAATCCATCTACAAAAGCATCATCACAGAAGCAACACAGAATAGTTGCTCAAAAGTTTCTTCTTTGTTTCTTAATAGCATATATACGGAAGAATGGTAATTTTGTGTTTAATGGTATTTGGCTGTTAGATCATAGTTAGTGGATCAATGAGGACTAGAGGTAAAACTCTAAAGGGTTAATTGCAGATAGATACCCTGTGCTATTGCCCAATTACAGATAGGCCCCATGTACTATTGCCCAATTGCAGATAGACCATCTGTAGTTCTATTGTTGCAGATAGACCCCCTGAGCGAAAACTTTTTGACTGTATTACTCTCAACAGGTTTATTTGTCAAAAAACATTCTTCTCTTTCTATGAGGCTAAAAGAGTAAATTAGATGATACACAAGAAAAAGCTGGACATAATAAACAGTGCATATTGCTTTTCCAAAAAAAAGTTTGGGACAAAGCTTTCATAGTCGATGTTCTTGTATTTATAACATGACCAAAGAAATATACCTAGGAAATAATAAAAGATAGATTCATCCATCTATCTGTTCAGCAGTTTTACATGCATTAATTAATATAAGTTTTCAGTAGGACAATCCATTATCTATGTTCCATTTGTCATTTCTCAAGTTCCCACTATAATTAAAATACATTGCAGGCCAATCCAAAGACCAGAAGGGAACACTGAAAACTGCCGGCTCTTCTTAATGTATCTACCACACTCAAAATTGTTGTCTCTCTACTACTCTTCACTCAAACTCTTGTAATGACTCATCTCGTGCTAGGACACTGGGAAAACTACAAAAACTGAACCTTTTTCTTAGTAGCTCTGCTTTTGTGTGGATAATCCTCGTGTTCTTCAACATCTCTACCGTTGGATTGGAGCGATCAATGGCTGTGATTTGTTCGCCTCTCGCTGTTCGATGTGGACACCCCTCCGTGTAGATTGCTAGTAAAGCTAGGTGTTTGCTTGCTTTTCCTTTCCTTGTTCCTTAGCTATGCAATTAGGCTGAAATGGTGCACATAATTCCATTGTTAACAAAGGTTGAGGTATTGACTCGAAACCAAGAGTTCCGTCTCCAACTCTACTCATTTCTCACACAGTGAATTATGTTACAATGACAATCCTTTGTTTTCCTTCAGAAAATTTGATTGAGTTGACTATTTAGTGCAGCTATCCAGATATCAAGCCTGAGCCAATTTTGATCATCGAGTTAGTGACTTCTTATGTCATCCGCGGAGTAGTGTATATAACATTTTAGATACAATACAATATACCATGGGAGTTTGATGCCGGCCATCTTGATCCCTATCAATATCAATATTTTTTTTTTCTATATTTTTGTCCTTTAACACAAATAACAACATTCCAAATTAGCCCTCATCACTGTTATAATTAAGCAGCCTCTTAATGATCACTCCCATGATCACCAATGGCTCCAACCGATCCTCGCTCCCCATTTCTCCCACAAGTTGCACTGGTACTGCTAGCCCTCAGCTTGTTAGCTCTAGGTGCCAAAACACAAGCCATCGACAGCTCCGAACAAGATCTCGCCGCGTGTCTCGCCCTCTCGGGCGTCGCCAACTTCACCGTCCGCTCCGCTGACGCCACCTCAGCGTACTCCAGCCTCCTCAGCTTCTCCATCCAGAACCTCAGGTTCTCCAGCCCTTCAGTGCCTAAACCCGTTGCAATAGTCCTACCAAGCACTAAGTTGCACCTGCGGAGCGCGATAGTATGCTGTCGCCGTGCGAATCTGGCCATCAGACTGAGGAGCGGGGGGCACAGTTATGAGGGCTTATCCTACCTTGCGGGACGGCACACCCCCTTCGCCGTAATTGACTTGATGAACATGAACCGGGTCTCGGTCCACCTAGCGTCCAACTCCGTCTGGGCCGAGTCGGGCGCGACGCTGGGCCAAATTTACCACGCAATCGCCCGGTCGACCGACTCCCTAGCCCTGTCGGCCGGTTCTTGCCCCACCGTCGGTAGCGGCGGCCACGTAGCGGGCGGCGGGTTCGGGCTGCTATCGAGAAAGTACGGACTAGCGGCCGACAATGTGGTCGACGCGATACTGGTCGACCCGGCGGGCAACGTTCTGACGAGAGACACGATGGCCGAGGACGTTTTCTGGGCGATCAGAGGAGGCGGCGGCGGCGCCTGGGGCGCCGTTTACGCTTGGAAGCTCCGGCTACGTCGCGTTCCCAAAACCGTTACGAGTTTCATCGCGAACCGTCCCGGGCGGACTCGGCGGGTCGCGGAGTTGGTTCACAAGTGGCAGTCGGTCGCGCCGGGGCTGCCCGAGGAGCTCTACCTGTCATGCTTCGTGGGCGCCACCTTGCCCCAGTCGAACCGAACCGGGATGTCGGCCACCTTCAAAGGGTTCTTCCTCGGTCCGGTTCAAGAGGTCGTTACGATTTTGGACCGGGAGTTCCCCGAGCTGGGAATCAGCGCGTCGGACTGCTACGAAACGAGCTGGATCGAATCGGTGGTCCTTTTCTCCGGTCTAGAGAAGGGGAGCTCGGTTTCGGACCTCCTGGACCGGGAGCTGCGCGCAAAAACATTCTTCAAGGCAAAATCAGACTACGTGAGATCTCCGATCTCGCTGGATGATTTAGTCTCGGCCGTCCGTTTGCTGTCCACCGAGCCAAAGGCCTACCTCATCCTGGACCCCTACGGCGGCGCGATGGGCAAGGTACGAAGCGATCACCTGCCGTTCCCCCATCGTGGCGGGAATCTCTACGCGATTCAGTATTTGGTCGAATGGATCGGCGGCGAGGATCCAAATGGGGAGAAATACGTCGAGTGGCTGCGGAAATTCTACGCGTATATGGGCCGGTTCGTGTCGAGCGGGCCTAGGGCCGCGTACGTTAACTATTTGGATCTGGATTTGGGGACCGTTGGATCAGCGATGGACGACGGTGGTGATGCAGTGACCGCGGCGAGGGCGTGGGGGGAGAGGTACTTTCTGGGGAATTATGACAGACTGGTTCGGGCCAAGACTGCTATTGATCCGCTCAATGTGTTCAGCAATGATCAAAGTATCCCGCCCTTGAGCACGGCTTCAGTCTCGGGTCCGGGTTCGGGCTCGGGTTTTAGCGTTTTGTAAAGCAATAGCATACTGTTATGGTGCCACATAAGCATGAGAATATTATCTGATTTTTTTGGGGAAAAAGATAGATATTTGCAAGTGTTTTTCTTTTCAATGGAAGGCGAAGTTGAGATAATTGAATTGGAAGAGTGCCAAAAAAAAAAAAAAGAAGAAGAAGAAAAGAAATCTCGTCAAGGCATTGGAAGTATTTTTCTGTCCAAATTTGATTAACGAGTGATGAAGTCAGCAGGTTTGGAGGGGGGGAAAAATATCCATCTTTGTTCTGTCCCAAATAGAAACGAAGTGATTCACAGCTCAATGACGATGACATAAAACATTAAGACTTTACCATAGATCAATAACAATGTTAACTTTATATTAGCGGTTGCACTACAAGAAAAGGGCGTAGTTGCGACGAAAAATTTGCAACGGCAAAAGTCTGTCACAAGTGATAGTTATCCACGACGGAATTTGCTACAGAAATGAAAATAGTCGCTATTTGCAACAAAAATGTATAGCGACGGAAGTTGCAAAGGGTGAAAAAGGACAGAAATGTAAAAAATACCCGATCCAACCCGTTAATAGAATCAGGGTATTTTCTATCGCTCTCTCTCTCTCTCACTCTGCCCTCAACCACCCTCGTCCTCTCTCTCTCTCTCTCTCTCTCTCTCTCTCTCTCTCTCTCTCTCTCGCCTCGCCCCGACCTCAGCCCTCATCCTCTCTCTCTCGCTCGCCTAGCCCTCGCCCTCGTCCTCTCTCTCGCTCAGTTCGACCTCATCGTCGTCTTCTCTCTCTCTTGCTCGCCTCGCCGATCAAACTCCAGCCATTTCCTCTGTCGAAGCAAACCCTAGTGATCTCCTCCGCTGCTTCGTTCGCTCTCAAGGCTTCCATCATCAGAGTAAGTTCTCGCATCTCAAAACCCTAATTCCCTAATTTTAGCGCAGCTTACGCCCTCATTTCGTCCTGTTTTGGCCAGATCTTGGAGGCGAGAGGATCTCTGGTCCTTCATCTTCATTATTTCGAAGTCGTAGCTGCTTGAGCGCTGAGGCCGTCGTTACTCTGCAGCAGGTAAAAAAACCATCTCAAAACCCTAATTCCCTAATTTTAATTCTTTTTTTTTGCAAAAAATTTTAGATCACTATTGTTATTTTTAGATAGTAGTAGTGCTACATTGGCTAGGTTTTTGTTCAATGCATCCTTCTTTTCATTTAGGGTTCTGATTCTGTTTTAAGTGATTATGTTGTTGTTTTTTTTTTTAGGATGATTAATCAAAGTGGAAGAGAGATATTAGGTTTTTCCCCTAACTGCTCAGATGAAGGAATTGTTGTTGTTGTTCTTTGCAAATAATTTATGTGTGCACTTGTATATGTGCATTTGCGTATGCAAGCAGATTATGTGTGTACATCTTTGTGTCTCTGAGAATATCCAGGATCATTTACCATAGAAGGAGATATCAAGCCTCTAAAACTCTAATCTCGATATCTTTGTTACTTCATTTGCATTGGAAGTATTTTTCTGCTCAAATTTGATTAACGAGTGATGATGTCAGCAGGTTTGGAGGGGGGAAAATATCCATCTTTGTTCTGTCCCAAATAGAAACAAGAGCTAAAAACTAAAAGTGTAAGCGTTAGAAACGAAGTGATTCACAGCTCAATGACGATGACATAAAACACTAAGACTTCACCATAGATCAATAACAATGTTAACTTTATATTAGCGGTTGGGGAAATTAAAAAAATATATCTGCGTATAGTGTTTGCAAATATCTTAGATGGGTCTATCACCTCACTGGGTCTTAAACTTGGACGTTTATCAGGCCTCCCCCGCAAACGAGATTTGAGTAGTTTGCAAAATTACTTTATTTCCGACTCTTCACCCTTAAATTAGCCAGAAGAAAACAAAAACTAATTTCGTGTGGAAAATAGCCTTATATGAACGGACGATATTATTTACTAAACGAATGCGTATTTGTATTCAAATCCATTGACATAAAAAAATGCAGGTGAATATGGCATTAGTACCCATCAAGTTCTCAATTGCTATCTTCAATTGCTACCTTTAAAGATGTAGTCGAAATGATATTGATGGTTAAGAATTTGGCAAAGGTCCGATTCAAGAAAGGTGTAAACAGATAGATTATTTAATAAGATCTAAAACCTTCTAATAAAGTATTAAATCTAGGCTTAATTATTTGCTTAGCCGACATGGGGAAAAATCTTGATAATCTCATGTTTTGTTTTCAAGATGCTCATAAATTCATCATATATACTAATAACATTACTTCTTTTATATATATATATATTTCAACATGGAGGAGGAGTACCTTTACCATTTGTCATCCTTTTCCATGTTCATCATGTCATCGTTGTCACCAAAGTCGTTCTGGTCACGAGCTAGCTCTAATCCTAATCTTTCAATTAGCAACAGAATTTGTTTGGATATCTGATGTTGACTCGACAAGGACTTGACTCAAACCAAGATGCTGCCATGTAACTAATATTCTTCAATTATTATTATGACTCTAACAACAAAGCTCTTCAATAATCATGTGATTTCACTATTAACTCGTTAGATTGAACATTTTTTTTCCACAACAACAAACGAGGAAATAATTGCGAAAGCCCGGGCCCGTGCAAACTAGCCATCACACCTTACCGACCTACATTGGTACAAATGGCAAGTGGATTATCAATCAATGGCTTAAAGATAAATGATTTGTTTTGCATTGATAATAATTATGCTACAATCCTTAATCCTATTTTTGTACTACAATAAAATTGCGGGACTCTTCCTCATGAATTGCTATCAAAATTTATGAGTTATTTATGTTAAACGAAAGTAGCCTAGAAGTTATATTCTATCACTACTCTTATTTCCGCCTAGGCCTTTCAAGTATTCCTTTTAGTTAGTGTTGATGCTCAAACTGGTGCTTGGATCAAACAGTCACTGATCGAGGTTAGATCAGAGTTTAGGGAAGCGAGGCTCGTCTCTCCTCCTAATACGACGCCTAGCAGCTGGTCTCGACGCCTTGGAAAACCTGTGGAAGGGTCGGAGTTGGGTTCTCCGGTAGCCACTCCGACGATCAAGTCAGTATATGGAAGAGGAGAGTAAAGTGTGAAAACTGGAAATT
>JBAKGM010000365.1:2747082-2769177 GCA_037177215.1 Asparagus racemosus
TATATATATACATATGATTTTTCTCCATTGAAAATTGAAAACATATTGAAAACATATGCAAATTTCTTAAGTAAGCAGAGGACGGTATTAAGAAAATATTAACTAGGGAAAATAGATATAGAATATATACAAACAAGAAGGAAAGCAATGAAAAAAGTACATTTGAAGTAATAAGAGGATGAATTTAAAAATGAAACAAACTAATGTAGGTTTCTGAATTAATGTGTCATACTATCGTGAAACGGTTGTCAGTTTTGATGTAAGTAAATATTGTTATTATTCGGGTAATCGGTAGAAACGGGATAGAAAAATAAGGGACGTAACGATATGCGAAGATGATGTATATTTTTTGAATGACTATCTTAAAGCAATAGTTATTACTACTCTAGTACATGGATCCTCAGTCTGAACTGCTTTCAGGAACATTATGAGAAAACTCTGGTGTGCATAAACCAAGAATTGATCTTGGTGAACACGAGCACTGCTAATGGGTTATCCAATGTAAATGGCTTTGAACTACAAAATGATATCAAACAATTACAAACACACAACATTTTTATATGGTTCGGAGCAAGTTCTGCATGCCTTTATAGGCAACAACATATAAAGTTTCACTATTCATAAAAGAGATAAAATATTACACAAAAGAGATCTAAAATCTCAATAAACCCTCTCTCACATATGATATAAATTTCACTAAGATATCTGGATTCTTCAAATTTTCTATCTCTCAGATGATATATCAGATCTATATAGGTTCAAAGAAAATGGAATAAAAAAATGAGATTTACTAAATTCATTTCTATGATGCTGAAAATCATGATAAAGTTAGCGCAGCAAAAAAAAAAAAAAAAAAACTAAATCTCTCGTAAATTATCCAAATTGATTATCTTAGAAAATCAGAAAAGTTTTGAGCTTGACCTAAAGAGCAAGCAGTTGTAAAATGTTGAATTTCTCCGCTTTGTTGCTTACTAAGCATTAAGAATAAAAATTTAGCTATAACATTTGTTGCTATTGCTGCTTTATTTCCTGTCAGTCAAACAACCTCTTATGGAAGTTTAAACTCATTTTGAACATGCAAGACATTAGCTTCCTGATATTATTAATTTTTTAATAAAATTATACGTAAAGTTATTCAGTAATTAAAAAAAAAAATCAAAGGACTTTCTTATTCATGAGGAGGAAGATGTCTGAACTCTCAAATTTGTAATTAATGCTTATGCCACCAACATTTTCATTAGTACTTGAACTTATATCATTAGTACGATGAGAGAGCACTAACTTATGAGCGCCTATTTTCCTAGCTATTAAATTACATCTTTTCAAGAAGAGACACAAAGGATTGTTCTTGGGCGACGTACGGGTGTGAAGCACTTTTCCTCCCTCTCTCTCTCTCGTCTCGCTTGGGTGGGACCAAGTCGCACGTGCCACCAGGAGTGGGTCCAACCTTCTCGCACCATCAGCAACCCAAATTGCGCCCATAATGATCGGAGTACACCCCACGCCGGACCAGAAGCCGCAACCCACACCCACACCCACACCCAGACTCATCATTTGGCGGGTCCCTCTCCCTCCCTCCCTCTCTCTCTCTCTCTCTCACATCGGTGAGTGTCATGTATTCCATTGAAAAAGAGCTAATCTAAACACTCCATAATTAATAATACGAGAGAAAACGCCACAAACAAAGGAAGCTTAAGCTGGAAGATGGCAAGCCAATAAAAAAATAAAAAATAAAAAATAAAAATTAAAAATAAAAAAAACCAAAAACAACAAAAGCTCTATGAAAAACCGAAATATTCTCTACCCCTAGAGCCGTGAAACAAAGCATTTAGACCACCATCTCACAATCTTCCTCCCGATTCTTAAAAGTATGAATTGTGGTAACTTCATCATCCGGAAGGTCATAATCACCAACCAACTGCTAAATCAATTTCTTTGCTCTATTTCTAGAAGCCTCTAAATCAGTCTCTCTACTCCAATACCCCTCTCTTGTTGGAAAAGTACCGGTGAATAAACGGCCGTTTTTAACCGGTTAAAATTTTATCAAATTGAAACCGAATCGTCATAGATCCATAGTCAAGTTGAATGATGTAGGACGTTTAATGGGCAATTTTATGGAGGAACGAGTCAATCATGAGCTAAATGTGGGTACATACGTATTACTGATTGACGCAAATAAACGATTATATTTTCTAACCTGAAAAGCGGATTCCGACATATTATATATGTAAATCGCCTATCTTGATGAGACAGGCGCCAATCAGATTGTTAGATTTTCAGAACTTTATTAGTAATACCTAGTTTTGGCTGAAATTCGAAAACAATCAGTTTTGAGTTTATTTTTTAGCAATAAAATTAGAGTAATTTTAGATTAGGAAACAAAATTAATTTTATTTCAATTGGGATTGATTTGTTTCCTTTAGTATAGAGCCTTTTAAGTGGTTTTAAATTATTTTATTATTTTAGGAATTCTGTTCTTACTAGGAGTAGATTTTATTTTTCTATTTAAGAAGAAGGATTGTAAACCTCATGGTATTAGATAACTTTTCATCAATAAAAAATCATCTTTATTATATTCTCTTTGTGGATTTGAAGTTTTTCGTGGATTCAAATATCGTTCTTTGTGGATTCAAGGAACAACCCTTGATAGATACCAAGGTTTATTACTTCTGCGTTGCGTTATTGAACCAAACTGAATTAGCTTGTTTCGGTTCGGTTTGACCTATTTAGTTTAGGTTTAAACTTACTTCGTTAAGAAAATAAACTAATTTTTCTCAACTCGAAAAGCACACGTCAAGACACCCATGAAAGAAAGACGCAAATTAAGAATTGACGAAAGACTAATGCAAATCAATTGAAATAATGACAACGTATACAAAAGAGAGAAGGAAATTAATGAACCGAGGGAAACAGAAAGAAAGAAAGAAATTAGAAACAAGGGAGTTAGAGAACCGAGAGGGAAGTGGTTCGGTAATTTTAAAATCCAAATTAATCTGAACAATATTCTAAAACTGAACGAAGTTTAATCAATTTGATCAGTTTAATAGGTTTACACAGATTAATGCTCACGCCCACAAGAAAATGACCAATAATCCAGATTCGTCCTATTTATTTGTGCATCGCATATCTATTTTTGAATTGGTAGATATATAAAGATTAATGAATTGATTTAGAGATTATTATTTTCGTAATGCATCATTATATACTCTGATTGAGGACCACAGTATACTTTCAACTATTGCTAGCACACTCTCGTCTTGAATTTGTAGTTCTCAGAATCTCAGTTGACTGCTCCCTCTCTTCATTTCCCTTTCTGGGCTAATTAAGCTTAATTTAGGAGGTTGGTTAGTGGGACCAGCGACAGTGAAGCCATTGGCAAATGACAATGAGAGAGAGAGAGAGAGAGACTTAGCTAGGCAATCAATACAGAAAGAGGTCCCGGCAGCACTTGTGAATCAATATGATTGCTGTTTTGTGAAATCATTGCGATTGGCGATTGCTATGTTGGGTTGCTTGGAAAAAGTAGGAAAAATAAATATTACAGAGTGAGGAGACTTCTTCACTGGTGAAGGCGAAAATAAAGTGTGTGGTTTATACATAGCATATTAATTTCATTTTTATTTGGATGTATCTAGGAAATTCTCACCTTATTATTTTCGGGAAATTATTAATTTTCTCAAAAGAGGAACATAATTTTTGAAGAGCGCATAGCTAATGATTAGATACAATATTTTTTTGGATGTTCTCTATCCTAGTCCTTATATATTTTCGTTATTTTGCACATTTTCATATATATCCAAACATCTTGATATCTTCAGGGATATTAAGAGCTCTAAATTTTTTCATGCTTTCCTTCAATGCATTTAAACATGCATATGCTTTATTTTCACAAAATCCATCTTTCTTTCTCTTTTCTAATTTGTTACATGTGTGCAACCAAACATATCCTAAAAAATGGAGACATAATGGGGTTGATGCATCACATAGTTTAAAACGTAATAGCTTTTAATATGTTCATATCAAAATAGTTTAATGCAAGCCAAAGGATGAATTCACACACGTACACACACGCACACTATTAGAAGTTTGTAATTAAATTAACATTTTTCATTCAAAAGCATGATGATAAAAATTGAAGAATCCAACAATTCATACTACACATTGAATTATTTCTAATCTATATTGGGATCACAATCTAACATGATGTACAAGAAGGACTACACCTTCATTATTCTTTGATCAGTTTGCTGAAATTCCAATTTATTTCTATAGAGATAAATGAATAAATAGTAAGTGTTACATCTCGTTTTACAAATGAAAGAATTTAGTACGTTAAAATGGCTCCCACATTCACTATTTATTTCTTTTGGGGTTGCATTGGGCAAGCTTTAATGGGTTTCATAATAGCAAGCTAACATCATGTTATTTCATGAGCCTACATTGATGTTGAAATGAGATCTCACATAAAGATTATAGTGATTATGAGATAGGATATGTGCCCTTTTAGCTTGGACGTCCATTTCAAAGATAATTATCATCCTAGCGATTTTACTGTAAAGAGCTCAAAAAATTAAAGGTACGGACAATGTTATGATTTAAAGATTTTCTATCATCGAAAATTTTGTCTTAAGAAATATATGCATATATTTTTTAAAAACTGATCACAAATCGATATCTACGTATACTATTATATTAAAAACTTAGTTGGGCTACCAAAAAGTTTGAAGAATATTTTCATATACCAATAGAAATGTGAGGGGCATATAAGTAATTTTCCCTTCATTTTCCCCCATTTTTAGAACATTCTAAACTACGGTAGGAGTGTACAATTGGAGCTCCCTACTTAAACATCTATTATTAATATAAAAAAGTAAATGTCTATCATAATTTGTATCGTAAGAGATATAAATATAAAATAATAAGGTTATTTTCTAAAACAAATTATGAGATATGGCTGAATATCAATACTACAATTAAAATTTCAATATGCTTTAATCTAAACAAGAATTTTGATGCGTGCAAATGCACGTGCTCTGAAAACATTTTATTTTTGCATTAGTAAATATATGTGAAGATAATTTCATCTTTTTATAGAGAGTGTGCATTTAGATAGGTAGAGAGAAAAACAGTTAAGCAATGTCTCTTCGAACCTAAAATCCTCCATTGATTTTCTTTAAGTATTAATATATTTATATTATGGTACATATATATGCATAGAACTTTACTTTTTTATAACATAAAATGTGAAGAAAACATTCAATTATGTGGGCTCCTTTTTCTTGTGACATTGAATGATATAGAATAATCTAGAAGCAAAAAAGAAAGAAAAGAGAAAACATTAATTGTTGTAAAATTATATTTTACCCTTTCAATTACAATTAAAAAGAAGGAGTTGTCCACCACTCATCCAACTTTGCACTACCCTTAGTTGCTTTTTTATATATTAGCATAGATATAGATATTATTGAAAGTCAAAATAAATCTACATATTTGGGTTAAAAATAATTAAAGATATAATTACTTGATGATAATATATGAAACATGCTCTTCTTATTAACTTTATTTAAAGTACTCTTAGAATGATATTTTAAAAATAATCCACCAAATTATGATGTGCCCTATTTTCTTTCGTTAAAATCACTTCATTGGTCAAATTGAAATATATGTTATATCCAATTTCAAATAAGGTAACATAAATAACTCATCTCAAATGAAAAAAATATCATACATGTATCTTCTAAAACTCAATGAAATTTTTATTGTAAGTATTCCTTTTACATAAAATTTTGGATGATTAAGTTTTTGCATCCGTTGCACATGCATTTGTACATACAATAATGCTAGTACTATTATATATTAAAAACTTAGTGGGGACATCAAAAAGCTTGAAGGACATTTCACATCCCAATAGAAATGTGAAGGATATATAGGTAATTTTTCTATAGGAGATATTTTTTCCTTTCATTTCTTTTCTCTTTTCTTTTTCTAGAACATTCTACACTATGATATATGTAATTAGAGCTCACTAATTTCTCACAATTTATGTTGTAAGAAATATGAATATAAAGTGATAAAATTGTTTTCTAAAATAAATAATTAGATACAAATGAATATAAATACAATAATAAGAATTTGAATTTATTCTAATCTAAATGTTGTCAAAAAGTCAAACTAAATCTACATACTAGGGTTGAAAATAACTAAACATAATAATTTGAAGATAAAATATGAAACATACTCTTCTTATTAATATTATCTAAAGTGTTCTTAGGATGGTATTTTGAAACTAATCTACCAAATTACGTTCCACCCTATTTTCTTTTATGAAAACTAGCCTTTTAGCTCGTGCTAAGCACGATCTTATCACAATTCACCAACATTTTGTCATGTTCCAATCACTCGTTTCCCAATAGAATATAAAAAATACAGTGATATATCTCCCTTTCTGAAGCACAGAAACTCCTCCTCCCTCATCGAATGAGGTTTGAAAATATATCCTTGCCAGGAAATCACGATGAAATTAAAAATTGAAAGATAATAAATCATAATTAAAATTGTATCAATAAATATGGTAGTTATGCTAGTTACATTTACAGACTAAATAATTTTTAATTGGTAGTTAATTTTCTTATGAATTACCTTATATCTAATGTAATTTCCATTTTATCTATTTGCAGGTTATTTTAAATAGACAAGGCAACTCAAAACAATTCCAAGAACACCAAAAATACATTCAGTATAACAAAATTGACTTTTGTGCTATTAGTTGTCTAGTTTTGGATGGTATTTACTTTATGTTTGATGTATATGTCTTTTTTCTATTTATTGTTTGCAATAACATGAATGTATAGTCATGTATTTGCTAATTATATTATTGTATGCCTATTACATTTGATTTCTAAGACCAGTATTATATCCCAAATAAACTTGATTGAATTTATTATAATTTTTCCAACTTAAAAAAGGTTAATTTAGAGGTTTTCTTAGTTTAAATCTAAGTAAGTGAAATTTATGTTTAATACCATGCGATATGATATTTATTATATATAAAAAAGAATAGACTAAATCCGTATAATTGTTATGAGATATCTAGTTAGATTTTTGTTATGAAACATCAATTATAAAAAAGTAAAAAAATAAAATAATTGTAGTAAAGTGAAATATTTAAAGACTTTCATCAAGTAGAGCTTCTCACCTAGAATTTAATCAAGAAAAGAGGCTCAATTCATAATTCTAAAAACACATTTTGTTGAATACTAAAAAATATAAATAAAATAATTAGAGCAAAGTGGAATATTTAAAAAATTTCATTAAGTAGAGATTCATTAATAATTAAGAATAAAATATAGGTCAATAAAAAATTTAATATGGACAAACCTAATAATTGAAATCCAGGATAAAAATTGGATATTAGTTAATTAAACTAAATAAATTCAATAAAAAGTTAGATTTTTGAAATAAAATCAATAAAGAAATCATACTCAAATAGTTCTCAAATAATTTAAATCTCTAATATTTAATCCTTTGTATTATTCCCATTAACTTCTTTTAAGACCTGACACAATTATATTATATTAAGATGGTATGATATAAAATAAAGAAAAGTAAAATAAATTCCATGAGTGTTCAAAATCAAGAGAAGAGCCTCCAATCGCAAGCTTCTTCTCAATCCTAAAAATCCAAAAGAAAATCAATAGTTAGAAAAAAGAGGAGCAAAATTAGATATTCTTAGTATTTAAAAAACAAAAAAATCAACTTGTAGAAAATATGAAATAAAGCGAGGAAATTTTCAATCCTATAAAATACAAAAAAAAAAAAACCAAATCACTAAAATAGTATTAAAAAAATACTTACCTTTAGCTTTCAGAATTAAGATAATAGCACCTAAATAACTTCAAAATATCTTTGCCATCCTATACATCCAAAAAAAAAAAAAATCTATAGAAGTGGAATAAAGTTAGATATTTCTAGTATTTAAAAAACTAGAAAAATCAAGAAGTAGAAACAATAGAATGGACTCAGGAAATTTTCAATCCTATAGCTACAAAATAGTAAGAATTACTAAAAAATAAAAAATATAAAACAAAGAAAAGTAAAATACTTATCATGAGCAGTCTAAATTGAGATATGGGCTCCAAAACTGCATCAAAACATCTTCTTGGTCCTAAAATATTAAAGAAATATCAATAATTAGAACAAAGTGGAATAGAGATAGAGATTCTTAATCTTTAAATAACAAAAAAGAATGATCAAAATCACAAATTAAAATATAGAGATAACTCACCAAGACTTTTTATCCATTAGGACATGCTACAATTTACACAACTAAAATATAAGAATTATGATAGAAAAACTACATGAATATAGATGATGGAGTCACAATTCCTTTTGAGTTGTAAATGTACAATATTGAAATAATTTGTCCACTTTCTTAATCAGTAATCTTTTGATGTAACTGTCAATTTATAAAGTTGAAATTTTTGCATATTACTTATAATACTCGTCTAACCTTTCTACCATATATGAATTTATGCTAATATTCAATAAACATTAACAAAAAATCCAAAACAAACAAACAAAATCCATCAAAACATACATGTGATCCATTGGGATGCCCTTTCCATAACTCTCAAATAAAGGAAAGTGATTCCCGGTTGTAGACCTTGCACAGAAAATTAATAAAAAAAAAATACGAACTATAGCAAATTGGATTAGAAAAAATAGCCTAGAGGGGAAAAATAATAAAAAGGTAGACCCCTCTTCAATTGATAGATTTTTATTGGGAAAGTGATCGAACCTTCAAATGAAATTTGGGGATCGATTTGCGGCCAATGCTCGATTATTAATAATTTCTCTCTTTTGGGTGTCAATGAGCTCGAACTCGTCGCAATCACCTAGCAAAATTCGATGAAAGTCAATGATGTCACATCAATTAGTTCCAAGTTTATAGCGTTTTGGTCTTATCTAAAATCATCGAAGGATTATCCTAAAAAAACAATAATATGATTGTTAAGAAGTTCATAAAAAGAGCAAAAATTTATTTTCTGAAGAAAAAAATACAATTTTGGAAGAAGAGTTGTGGACTCGTTAGGGGTGTAGAGGTAAAGAAGACCGCGGGGGGGGGGGGGGGGGCGCTCTGTACCTTTAGTTTGTTATTTTTTTGTTATACTGGTTTTTTATGGTAATTGACAATCAAATTGTTAAGATTTTCCTTAATTGTATTATTGAAATTCCAATTTGAAACAAACGATGAATTTGTATCAAATCTCGGCGGAATATACCAAAGGAGGAGGAGGCAGAGACGCATGTTTTTTTTCTAATTTGGAATTTGTTACAAATGTTATGGTGATTAAGAAAATATAGAAATTTACTAATTTACTAAATATAGAGATTTTTAAATTACCTAAAATTAAATGGAGGATCTTATTTATTTGATGGATAGTTTAGAAAGGATGAAACATATCAAAATATTTTGTGAAGGAGGAATTTGATAATAAAAAGATATTTTCCAACAAATTTGTTAACTTAAAAATACAACTTAACAAATATATACTTCCCTCTAATTTTTTAAATTCTAAATAAAAAATCATTTCTGGTAACTGAATATTTGGCATGATCAGATAGTAAAAGATGACAAATATATACTTCCCTCTAATATTTTAAATTCTAAATAAAAAAATCATTTCTGGTAACCGAATATTAGGCATGATCAGATAGTAAAAGATATTTTCCAACAATTTTTAGATATTTTCCTACAAATTTGTTAACTTAAAAATTACAACTTAACAAATATATACTTCCCTCTAATTTTTAAATTCTAAATAAACAACTATTTATGGCAACTGAATATAAAGCATGTCTAGATCTTTTTTATTTTTTGGCAACTACAAAAGTATTTGATTTTGTCACTATTTATTTATTTTCATGAATTATCTATTTCAAAAATTATGAAACTAAATTTTTTTGAATAAAAATAAATTTCTAGAAGTATATAAAAAAAAATAGAAAATTCAAATAATTCATATTTTCAAATAATTTAAATTACTAATTTCCAAAATTAGAAAAAAATTTGGTATTAAATGAGTTTGAAAATTTTCGTTACTAATTATTTTCAGCATTAATTAAGTTTGTAAAATTTGTTTAAAATGTGTTTGAAATTTTGGTTTTTAGTAATCTCAAAATTATTGTTTTTGAATAATTTCCTTATTAATAAATTTCAAAATTAATATTAAATTTGATAAAATTTGAAAATAGGAATAGGATCTAAATTTCATAATTTAATTAAAGTAATATTTTTTCCATTAATTTCTTAAAAATATAAATCTATTATATATAAATTTGGTAACTTGAATTTGGTAACATAAAATTGGTAACTTGAATTTGAAATATAATGTCAGTATTAATTAATAAAAAAATAGTACTAAATTTGGTATAATTTGAGAAATTTGAGAAAATTTAAATTTGCAAAAATTTCAAAAATACTGAAATTCCAAGGTAGAGAAAACCTAAAATTAGTATTATAATATTTCAGAATTAGGAATTGGATCTTAATTTGAAAAAAATTAAAATTATATTTTTTAAATTTAAAACATTTCTAATATTCCAAGAAAAATTTGAAAATTTCTGAAATCAATATTATAATATGTTAGAAAATTCAGGAAATTTAAAAGTCTAGAATTTGGTACTTTGTCGCTATTTATTTATTTTCATGAATTATCTATTTCAGAAATTTTGAAACTAAAACATTTTGAACAAAAATAAATTTTCAAAAATATCTTAATATAAAAAACCCAAAATTCAAATATTTAATATTTCTGAAAATTTTAAATTATAAATTTCCAAAATTATGAAACAAATTGGTATTAAGTGTTTTTGAAAAATTTTGGTACTAATTATTTTCTGTATTAATTAATTTTGTAAAATTTGTTTGAAGTTTTGGTATTCATTAATCTCCAAATTACTATTTTTTAAAATTTGTGTTAATAATTAATTACAAAATTAGTATTAAATTAAGTATAATTTGACAAATAGGAACATTATCTAAATTTGATAATTTAATTAATGTTAGATTTTTCCATTAATTTCCTAAAAATATGAATCTATTATACATAAATTTGGTAACTTGAATTTTGTTACGTGAAATTGGTAACTTGAATTTGGCTAGATAAATTTGGTAACTTGAATTTATTTCAAATTTGATGTTAATTAATCTCAAAATTAGTATTAAATACGGTAAAATTTGAGAAACATAAAATTTACAAAATTTTTTAAATATAGAAATTCTAAGGGAAAACCTAAAATTAGTATTAGAATATTTTAGGTTTAAGAATTGGCTTAATTTGAAAATAATTAAAATTAGATTTTAAAAAAATTTAAAAGCTTCTAATATCCTCAAAAAAAAAAAAGAAAACTTTTAAAAATCAGTAATATAATATTTCAAAAAATTAGAAATTACAAATTTTCAAAATTTGTTACAGTTCTAAATTTGAATTTATTTAAAATTAGATTTTTAAAAATTCAAATTTTCAGATATTTCAATAAAAAATCCTAATTTTAGAAAAAGTAATATATTTTGTTTTTAGGTATTTTTAAAAAAATTAAAAGGTTAAGAAATAATTTTATTCTAATATATTCAATAAATTAAATTTGGAAGTTTCAATCTAAATCTGCATCGAATTGTGAATAAAAATAACTTTTCGATATAAAAAAGTTCAACATAATAAAAAGTTTATAGAGTATTGTACCGAAATTAAACTTGTAGATAGTTAGATGGTGGCCATTCTCCAATCTTCAATTTTCTGATGATGATGATCAATATTCTCGAGGTTTATAGGATAAAAACCTAAAATTTATTTTATTTTTTTCTTCGAGCAAACTCACCTCAATGGGTTGTAGAATAAAAACCAGAAAAAAATTTCTCTGAGAAGAAGCGCCTCAATGATGTTATGAAACGGGATTTGTTTGAGAATATTTGGAATGTTTAGAATTAGGTACAAAAGATATGGTGATTGATGAAAAATTAGATTTTACTATATATAGAGATTTTTAAATTAAAGGGATATTTTTTCTAGGATTGTAATATTATTGGACGGTTTAGATGGGATGACACATGTCAAAAAAATTTGTGAAGGAGGAAGTTGATGTGGCATCCTCTGGTGAATTTTAAAGCTATTTGGTTTTGCTTTAATGTATACTCTAGTAAAAGATGTATACCCTAGTAAAAGATTGATGAAAAATTAGATTTTACTATATATAGAGGTTTTTAAATTAAAGGGATATTTTTTCTAGGATTGTAATATTATTGGACGGTTTAGATAGGATGATACATGTCAAAAAAATTTGTGAAGGAGGAAGTCGATGTGGCATCCTCTGGTGAATTTTAAAGCTATTTGGTTTTGTTTTAATGTATACCCTAGTAAAAGATAACCTTCACAACTGAAATTGACATATATGTCATAATCAATTTCAAATAAGGTAATATAAAATAACTCATCTCAAATGAAAAATTATTATAAAAATATTCTATAAACTCGATGAAATTTTATTGTAAGTACTCTTTTAATATAAAATTTGAGATGATTAAAATTTCACATTCGTTGCATGTGCATTTGCACGTGCAATGCATGTGCAGCAATGCTAGTTAATAATAATTTATTTAAGGCACGTCATCCGAACGATGAAAAATCAAAGACTGGATTTAATAACAACATATTATTGATTGTGGTACGGCAGTGCCGGTTATGGGCCTTGAGATTGGGCTTTCACATTTAGACAATCTTGAAGCTATAGCCTAACGCTTCAGGAAACTAACTCTAAATTCTGGAATTGTGTAAAAGACCTTTTCTCAGCCATCAATAGTTCCTTTATAATTTAAAAATATTTTAAGACTCGAATATTTTACTTGTGAATAAAGTGAATGAGTCTCATCGTGGTGTATGTATGTATGTATGAACATTTTTCTCTTCATGAAAAAATTATTTCTTCTTGTTTACAAATTTCTTTCTATCTCTATAAGAGGTTTGCATGATTTAAGTTGTTATATGTCTATAAAAAAAAAAGATGAGAATTCATATGAAACAAAAAACTAGATCTATAGAATTGTAAGTGACAGACTAAGATACACACGAATAGAGTAAATGATCATCAATTGAGAATGTTAACAAAGATCACGTATAAGGACTAGAGAGAGAGAGAGAGAGAGAGAGAGAGAGAGAGAGAGAGAGAGAGAGAGAGAGAGAGAGAGAGAGAGAGAGAAGGGTCTTCTTTTTTTGTGTTAATGTAGAAAGATTGGTTTTTTCTTATTTTTTAAAAATTTTGTTTTAATAACCAAATTGGTTTTTTGCTGTGCCTTTTCACATTAAAATAACTTCTATTTATGGAGGCGTTCATCAACTAACTTCCACCTCAAAATCCGTCTCCAATATGATTCTCTCTTATATTCTCCAGCAACCCAACAAATCTCCACTATACTCTCAATTTGTTGAGACATGGAAATTGACCAACAAAAAACTACTATGGTTACTGAGTTACTTTAATTAGATAGCTAATAAGCAGATAGCTACCGTTAATCCAAAGAAGCAAATGGATACAAAGGAAGGGGGAAAAAGAAAAAAATAAGAAAAAAAAGAAAAGAAAAAGAAAAAGTAGGGAAAATCGATCCTTACATGGGACTCAATGGTTTGTCATTGTCGTTATCCATCTGATGGGACTAGGACGGAAGATTCCAGAATGAAAATACACTTTAAACTTCAACTTAAGCTCTATTTATGTTGGATTTAGAGATGGAGTTAGTGCTAACTCCATCCTAACATCCAAAGCATTTTTAATAAAATTGCAGGTCAGAATGAGGCTTAAATGCGCCAACTCCTTTCGCTTGGCTGGTTGTCCTTAACACCTTAGTACGGAATTGGCATATACCAAAAAATCATAATGTACGGCACATGCAATGAAAATAAAATCTCAAATGAACTCATTTCTCCTAGCTCTCATTTACAACGCATTACCATGAAGAAATTCAAGGGCTTCAAGTGGTTCGAGAAAATTGTGTCAATTGCAAGTCGTAATCGAGCCACGAAGTACACCCCACTCGATTCTAGCCTCTTTTTACAACCGAAATCTAAACTCCCTTGCCACGAAATTGTCAAGATTACGAGTAAGCTTTTCGAGTTTGTTTCCTTCTTTGCTCGTGTGATTCCGATGTCTTACAGTTTTCGTGTACAAGATCAACCACCGAAAGGCTATTTGGCTGTGTATGTGGATGATCGAGAAGAAGATGGTGAGCAATCTGACCAGTTACAACGCTATGTGATGCCAATAACGCATCTCAATCATCCGGCGTTCGTAGATCTTTTGAGAGAGGCAGAGGAGGAATTTGAATTCAAATATCATCGAGGAATTATTATTCCTTGTCCAAAAATACGTTTTGAAAATGTAATAAAATTGATTGGTTGTACTGCAGTTGCCGTAAGTACTGCCGGTGAAACTTACCTCGATTAGTCTCGGCTCATGTAATCATGTTTTGAGTTTCGCAATCATCATGATCGTGTTGTGTCACAACGTCAATGTCAAATGTTGGAAATGGTTTTCTCCTAGAGATGTATATTTGATATGGCAACAAGATGGATAATCATATTTGGGAGCTCTATATGAAAGGCTTGTGCAATTTGTCTAAATTTATTTTCGTACGAGATGTATAATTTGCATTACTTTTCTGGTAATTTACTCAAATGGTTTTAATCAGCATGTATTGGTCACCAATAAAATGTTGTAGACACTTATGGTGTTGAGAATTGCTACAGTTAATTCTAGTAATAAATAAAACTCACCAGTCAAGCTGGAGTAGCTCAGTTGGTTAGAGCGTGTGGCTGTTAACCACAAGGTCGAAGGTTCAAGCCCTTCCTCTAGCGTGTATACATTTTTACTCAATCTTATATATTTTCCCTTTCTTCGCTAACCAAACTTAGCTGTTCACCCCTCAAACGTCCGCATTTAAACTGTGAAATCATTAGACCGAAGTTTATGCTTCCATTTTTCATGTCTTCTTTTTTTCCCCCTTTACTTTTGAGTAATAATATTTATAGTATATAGCTGTGTGTATGTGTTTGCGCATATGCTTCACTGCATGGTTACAATTTACATGAACTTTCTTTGAGTCGGGAAATCTAACATGTTTAGTATGTAAAAATAATAACGGTAATAAAATCTCCAAACTAATTTTATAACACAAGAAAGAAAGGAGTGGGATTATTGATGACTCGTAGCGTACATTTTGATAGCAATTTTCAAGAAAAGACCTCTCACTTTTGTTTCTTGCAGTACCAAAATGTAGGAGAATCTAATCCATCCAACGATCACCTAAGTAACGTGATCTTCACGATTAAGGTTCGTTATGCTTTAATTACTCTATCCAATATTTTTATTTTGTACATCAACCTCTTGACTGTACTCATCTCTATACCAGAGGGGTGAAGAAATGAATAAAATTAAACTCCTCTATTATTTTACTCGGTGTAAGAGCGGGTTTTATGAGTCTTTAATCTCCCCTAAACTCTAATCCTCGAGGAGGCTGCCGAGGGTGTCATGGCCCCAAGCACTTCTGTGTGCATTCTTCTTGACAGCTTCGTCTTTCTCGCCTGCTAGACCTTGAGAGCCCACTATATATCGACCTCCCAATCTCTCTCACACTGCACCTTTGTTGAGAAGCATACAGTCTTGCCGATCTTCTCTACGATCGTCCATACCGTATTTTGCAATGAAATGTAAAAGTTCTGGAGTTTCTTGCGTACGTTCGGATCCATATTTTGCAATGCTGAGCATTTCAAGTTCAACTGTTCTAAATGCATGTAAAAAATTGAATCTATTAAAAATTTGAAGCTGTAAAAAATTTTCTTGGAGTCCAAAATTCACGATTTCGTGTGATACTATCCACAATTTTTGGCCATTTTGATTCGCTTCATCCTATTAGCAAATAATTTCACGGAGGCCGAAATTTATGATTTCATGAGCTATAACATACGATGTTTGGTAACTTTTAGTCGTTTCGACCTATTGGTAAAAAACTTTACAGAGTTTAAAATTCATGATTCTTGAGCTATAAACCAAGACTTTTGGTCATATTTAGTCGTTTCTACCCATTAACAAATAATTTCACTGTGTTTAAAATTTATGATTTCATAGGCTATAACCCACAATTTTTAGCTATTATTAGTTGTTCCGACCAATTGGTAAATAATTTCGTGGAGCCAAAACTCATGATTTCATGAACTATAATCCATGATTTTTGATCATTTTTATTCGTTTTGACCCATTGGTAAATAGTTTTACAGAATCTAAAATTCACAATTTCATAAGCTGTCATCTATGATTTTTTGACCATTTTTAAGTGTTTCTACCCATTAGCAAATAAATTCATGGATGCCAAAATTCTTAAATTCATGAGCTATAACACATAATTTTTAATCATTTTTAGTTGTTTTTACCCATTGGTAACTAATTTCGTGGAGTCTAAAATTCACGATTTCATAAGCTATAACCTTTGATTTTTGGCCATTTTCAGTTATTTCTCTCATAGGGAAAAGAATTTCGTGGAGGAAAAAATGCACGATCTCATGAGCTGTAACCCACGTTTTTGGCCAAATATTTTTGTTTTGACCAATCAGCAATCGCGGAGTCCAAAATTTAATATTTCATGGGCAATAACCAATGATTTTTGACCATTTTAAGTCATTTCTACCTATTAGCAAATAATTTTGCATAGCCTCAAATTCACGATTTTATGAGCTATAATCCATTATTTTTAGCTATTTTTAGTCGTTTCTACCCACGGGAAGAAAATTTCTCAGAGGTAAAATGCACGATTTCATGAGCTATAATTCATGATTTTTTACCATTTTTTGTTATTTCAACCAACTAGTAAATAATTTCATGGAGTTCTAAATTCACGATTTCATGAGTTATAAACAAGATTTTTAGTTATTTTTAGTTGTTTCTACCAAAGATAAAAAGATTTCAAGAAGGCAAAAGTGCACGATTTCATGAGTTATAATCGTTAATTTTTGGCCATTTTTTCGTTTCAACCCATTTGCAAATAAATTCACGGATGCAAAAATTCATGATTTCATATGCTTAACCTAATATTTTTGGCTATTTATATTTATTCTGACCCATCGACAAATAATTTCATGAAGGCTAAAATTTATGATTTCATGAGCTATAACACACGATTTTGACTTTTGTTGTTTCTATCCTTTGGCAAATAATTTTGCGGAGTCTAAAATTCACGATTTCATGAGCTATAACCAATTATTTTTAGCCATTTTTAGTCATTTTTACCTATTATCAAATAATTTCATGGAGTCTAAAATTCATGATTTCATGAGCTATAACCAATTATTTTTTTGCTAATTTTAGTCATTTCTGCCCAAGGGAAAAAATATCGTGGAGGAAGAAATGCACGATTTCATTAGCTATAATCCATAACTTTTATCTATTTTTATTAGTTTCATCCCATTGTCAAATAAATTTACGTAAGCTAAAATTCATGATTTTATGAGTTATATTCCATGATTTTTCATCATTTTTATTTATTTTGACCCATTAGCAAAAAATTTTGTGAAAGTCAAAATTCACAATTTCATGAGTTATGGCCTTCTAATTTTTGGTAATTTTTTGTTGTGTTGACATATTGGCAAATAATTTAGTGATGGCCAAAACTCATGATTTCATGAGTTATAACAACTATTTGTTTTACTTTTTTTTCATTTCAACCCATTGGGGAATAATTTCACAGCATCCTAAATTAATGATTTCATGAGCTATAACCGATGATTTTTTATTATTTTTTTATCATTTCTACAGCATCCTAAATTAATGATTTCATGAGCTATAACCGATGATTTTTATTATTTTTTGTCATTTCTACCTAATGGTAAATAATTTGGCGAAGTTAGAAATTCATGATTTCATGAGCTATAATCCATTATTTTTTGCCATTTTTCGTCATATTGACATATTGGTAAATAATTTCATGGAGGTCAAAACTCATGATTTTATGAGTTATAACTCATGCTTTTTAGCCATTTTTATTCATTTTCACCCATTAGTAAATAATTTTGTAGAGTCCAATATTCATGATTTCATGAGCTATAACATATGATTTTTAGCCATTCTTATTAGTTTAATCCCACTGGCAAATAAATTCATAGAGGCCAAAATTCATAATTTTATGATCTATAATGCATGATTTTTGGCCATTTTTATGAGTTTCATCCTATTGGCAAATAAGTTTACAGAGGTCAAAATTCAGGATTTCATGAATTATAACCTACAATTTTTAGACTTTTTTGTCATTTTGATCCATTAATAAAAACAATCGGCAGAGTCTAAAATTTATGATTTCATGAAGTATAATCCCGTGATTATTGGCAATTTTTAGTCATTCCAACCCATTAGCAAATAATTTTGTAGAGGCCAAAATTCACGATTTCACGAGTTATAGCACATGATTTTGACCATTTTTATCATTTCTTCACATTGGCAAATAGTTTTGTAGAGTACACATATAATTTCAT
Source organism: Asparagus racemosus (assembly GCA_037177215.1). Classification (NCBI taxonomy): domain Eukaryota; kingdom Viridiplantae; phylum Streptophyta; class Magnoliopsida; order Asparagales; family Asparagaceae; genus Asparagus; species Asparagus racemosus. The sequence continues at coordinate 2,765,652 of JBAKGM010000365.1, forward strand.
GAGTTATAACACATACTTTTTGGATATTTTTAATCATCCTGACCCATTAGCATATAATTTTATGAAGGCAAAAGATCATGATTTCATGAGCTAAACCTATAGGTTTTTTTACAATTTTTAGTCGTTTTGACCCATTGGCAAATAATTTTATCAAATTAAAAATTTAAAACTTCATGAGTTGTAACTCAATATTTATTTTTAGTTATTTTTACTTATTGACAAATAATTTTGTGGAGTCCAAACTTCAGGGTTTCATGAGATAGGCCTATGAATTTTGGCCATTTTAGTTATTTCTACCTTAGGAAAAGAATTTTGCAGAAGTAAAAATACAAAATCTCATGAGCTATAGCCCACAATTTTTAGTCATTTCGATCCATTGACAAATAATTTATAATTTTATGAGCGATAACACACTATTTGTAGTTATTTTTAGTTATTTCTACCTACTAGCAATTGGTAGAATCTAAAATTCCCGATTTCATGAGCTATAGTTTATTAGTTTTGGCTATCTTTATTCATTTCTACCCATGGATAAAAAAGTTTTGCGAAGGCAAAAATGCACAATTTTATGAGCTATAACCTATGATTTATGGTCATTTTTTTGTCGTTCCAACACACTGGCAAATAATATTGTGGAGTCCCAAATTCAAGATTTCATGAGCAATAATCCATGTTTTTAGCCTTTTTAGTCGTTACTACCCATTGGCAAATAGTTTTGTGGTGTCCAGAATTTGTGATTTCATGAGCTATAACCTACGATTTTTTACCATTTTAGTCATTTCAACCTATTAGCAAATAATTTTGCTGAATCTTGAATTCACGAGTTCATGAGCTATAAACTATGAATTTTGGCCATTTCTTATCATTTCTACCCAAGAGAATTATTTTTTCATGGAGGCAAAAATGCATGATTTTATGAGCTATCACCCATACTTTTTGGCGTTTTCTATTTGTCTCATCCCGTTTGCAAATGAATTCAAAGAGACCAAAATTCACGATTTCATGAGCTTATGTCATGATTCTTGGCTATTTTTATTAGTTCCAACCCATTGGCAAATTATTTCGTGAGAGGCGAAAACTCATGATCTCATGAGCTATAACTCATAATTTTTGGTCATTTTCATTCGTTTCAATCCATTGGTAAATAATTTTGTGAAGACAAAAATGCATGATTTTATGATCTATAACCCACAATTTTTGGTCATTTTTATTAGTCTCATCCTATTGGTAAGTAAATTCTTGAAGGCTAAAATTCATAATTTCATGAGCTATAACCCATAATTTTTTACCATTTTAATTGTTTCGACCCATTAGATAAAAATAATCACAGAGTACATAATTCAAGATTTTATGAGCTATAACTCATAATTTTTAGCTATTTTTAGTCATTTCAACCCATTGGCATATAATTTCACGAAGAACAAAATTCATGATTTCACGAGCTATAACCCATAATTTTGGCCATTTTTAATCATTTCTTCTCCAAATAATTTTGCAGAGTATAAAATTTATAATTTATGAGTTATAACTCATAACTTTAAAAATATTTTAAATCATTTTGACCCATTAGCAAATCATTTTGCGAAGGCCAAAATTTATTATTTCATAAGCTATAACCCACAATTGTTTTACCATTTTTAGTCATTTCTTTCCATTGGCAAATAATATTGCGGAGACTAAAATTTATGATTTCATAAGCTATAACCAATAGTTTTTCGCCATTTTTTGTCATTTCTACCCATTAGCAAATAATTTTGCGGAGATCAATGTTCTCCATTTAATAAGGTACAATGCATGATTTTTGGTCAATTTTATTCATTTTGACCCATTAGCAAATAAATTTGCAGAGACTTAAATTCTTGATTTCATGAGCTATAGCCTACGAGTTTTAGCTATTTTTAGTCATTTCTACCCATTGACAAATAATTTTGTAGAGACTAAAATTCAAGATATCATGAGATACTATCCATGATTTTCTGGCCATTTTTATTCATTTATTTCCATTAGCAAATAATTTCATGTAGGCAAACATTCACGATTTCTTGAGCTATTACCCATGATTTTTGGCTATTTTTATTCATTTCACCAATTAACAAATAATTTTGCGAATTACAACATTCAAGAGTTTATGAGCTAAAATCCACAATTTTAAGACATCTTTAGTTGTTTCAAATAATTATCGAATAATTTTGCGAAGCCCAAAATTCATAATTTCAAGAGCTATAACTAACAATTTTAGCTATTTTTATCCATTTTGCCCTAAAAAATAACTTCTTATACTCTAATATTCACGATTTATTAACTATTGTTAGTCATTTCTACCTATTGACAAGTAATTTTGCGACGCCTACTTAGCGATAGCGTCAGATGACACCATGTCAAGCATGGGCCAGGCCAGAGAAGCTTATATAATCACTTCTGAAACGCTGGCTCAAATATTGCAAGAAGCCTTGGCTAAGTAGAAAGAAGAGCTTAGGGCTGAAATGAAAACAGAGATGAAATTAGCCATGCAGCAGATGAAGGAGCTACAGGGCCGGAAAACTACACAACCCGAGTCTAGTCAACAAGCTAGACCTAGACACCATGTTGCTCATAATATAGAAGAAAGCGACACGAAAGTGGATCAAACCATCATCGGTCACCTACCTCCTAAGCAAGGAGAGGATGAAAGTGGAAAGATGAAAGAGCTTGAAGGCAAAATGAATGCTCTGCTATCCCCTCAAGAGGTCAAAAAGACAGGCATCCCATGCCCATATCTGAGAGAGTGGGATTTAATTCCATACCCACTAAAGTTTAGCTTGATAAACTTCACCGTTTGATGGGAAAGGATCACCCACGCAGTATTTAATTTACTTCAAATCTCATCTTGGCGTGATCTCGGGAAACGAGCCTTTGATGGTTCGGTCATTCGTAGGTACCTTTTACAGGGCCGCCTTTGATTAGTATCGAAGAATCAAGGCCGGGAGTATCAATTACTGGGATGACATGGAGAGTTCCTTTCATAATAACTTCTTTGATGATGATACTGAAGTTTCAATTGGAACCCTCTGGGATGAGAAGCAGAAGAACGAAGAATCAATTGATACTTTTGTCAAACGCTTCCATAACAAAGCTATGAACTGTAGGGATCCAGTCACTGAAGAGTTTATACTGCAGACATGTCACAACAATCTTTCTTTAGATTTGTTAGAATTCATGGGGGTTGTAGCACCGACTGCATGGAAAGATCTGAAGATTCGAGGAGAACAAGCTGAGAGATTCCTCAAGCGAAAGAAGACTGAGAGAGGCCAACCAACAACGGGCCCCTCAAAATCAAATTTATGCCCCGTGGCAGAGGAAAGGCGCCGACTACTGCTGTTGATGCCAATCAGACATTCCAGCAGCAACGTCAACAATCATCACAACAGCCGCAACCACAATTGAGATTTCAACAAAAATCTCAAGAGATGCAGAATGCTCCAGATTCGAGATTTCAGAGAACTTACACCTTTAAGGAAGAAGAAGTTCCGGTCATCTGCAAATATCT
>JBAKGM010000365.1:2793467-2806318 GCA_037177215.1 Asparagus racemosus
ATATATGTATGAAGATTTAATGATACTGAAGAAATAAAACCAGAGAAATGTAGAAAGTCACGTTTGCAAGTTATAGCCAAAAGCGGTGATCCATATCGAGAGAATCAAGTTTTGGGCAAGCGGTGATCCATATCGAGAGAATCAAGTTTTGGGCACTACATATGTAGAAAAAAAACAAAACCAATAAAAAAAGTTTGTTATGAATTTGAAAAGCAAACAAGTTTGATACAGCTCAAGTGCAGTAGAACACCATTTCTTTTAATCCTGTTTTTCTAACGAGTCTTCACGGACGCTCATCCTCTAATGAGAAAGATAAAGAGGAGGGAGTCAAGAAGAAAAATTAATGCAAATCAGGGCGGTCCATTTGCTATTCATATCGAAAAATATAAGCTAAGAAATATATGAGCCTTACAAGCAAACTTTTCTCTTCAGAAAAAAGAAAGAAAAGAAAAAGAAGAACTTGAAACTCAAAACTCAAATATTATAGCAAGGTCATTAAAGAAAGGGAACAAACAGACATTAACGTAGAGCACAAAATTAGAGATCAACTAAGTTAACACAAACCTTCATCATGGTTCGGACCCAAAGCCGGCGGTTGATGGCGTTGATGCCAATCACGGTCTCAGTCGGTTGGCTAATGATCCTAAAGAGCAGCCAAAAGTGGTAAGCTACCATCAACCCAATCCCCAAAGGAACCAACACATAATCCAACTCCTGCTTCTCCATAACTTTTAATCTCTTAACAAAATGATCAATAGAATATATAGAGAAGGTGTTGCTCTCTAGGCTCGATGTAAGCGGTCATGAACAAGAATGACGATGAAGAGAGAAAAAAGACAGATATAGAGGCGTGTGAGGGCGAAAGAAGGAAGACTCAATTTTGTCTTTTGATCGATGCATGCAGCATGAGAGAGACTCAAAAACATTAATTGAAATATTATTATGCACCGAATTGGTGGCTGTAGGGCCCTTAATATTGCAGTGAGATTGTGTGAACGGGTGGGTGAGTGCGCGGGTAGGTGACAGTGGGTTTGGCAGGGTCTTCGAGGGTGTGCGTTGGAATCTTGTGAAGCGGAGTCAAAAGTGTTTACCTTAGTTAAAAGGTTGGTGATTACTATAATGTTCTAGCCGTGTTGAGAAAATGACAGTACACGTGGTGCCCGAGATCTTTAAGATGCTGGCGTTGGAAAAAGTAGTCCTTTGTGTAGAGTTTGTTGCGAGCTATGGCCCTACATTTCAACCAAAAAAAAAAAAATATCTATGGCACGGACACATGTTTCTTTAGACGTAACTTTAGACATGTGTTCCTACTGTGGCTAGCATTGCCCCCAAAAATTAAGTTTTTTTGTATATATACCCCTTTGTAATTCTCCCACTTGCATATTTACACTCAAATCTACATGCTTGTTGATTCATTGTTTTCTTCCACTTTGGATCTTTATACTCGCAAGATTAATTTGCAATATGCGTATTGGAAATATTAATTTACAAATAGGAAAATTTCGAGAGGGAGTAGGGGCAATACCTTTTTATTTGGGTAGGAGACGAAGATAGTATTTTGTCGTTTTATCTCTTCTAGGAAACGAGAATGTTATTTTAACTCAATGCTAAAGAATGTTCGTTTAACACTAGTGTTTAGTTCTTCCTCTATTTATTATAGTTTTATTATTGTTTACTTTGTGCGTATATAGTGACCTCCATTCTTATGGCCTTCAACCAATACCCGTCATATTTTGGAACCATTGATATTTACTAAAAGTGGATATCCAAAAACTATAGAACATGAGACCAAAATATTCGATACTCTAGGTCAAAAAACGTAACATAACATAATTACCTGATAACATCACCAGCATATGCCACTCGAGCGCGCGTCAATCTATTATAATGCAATGTTCCTAACTCCTAAGGCTTAGACAAATCCTAAGCTGACTCGCGCATTAGAGAATTAATCTATTATTACCAAACTTAAAACATCAGGCTGACGCGTAAAACATAGGGAATTGATGAGAGCATATTCCTGTAAAGTTGAGCTCATAATAGAGTGCCACTAATTTGTTTCTCTTTTTGGTTGGTGGAGGCTCCACTTTAGGCTTTTCTGGTAACTCACAAACAAAACAATTCTCACTTTTCCACGACTTGGTGTAACTCTGATAGCGATAGATTTGATGAACTCGGATGTTTTTCCTTTTTAATATCTTGATGAAAGTTGCCCTAATATTTGTCCGATATGTTGAGAGTAGTTGATGAGAAATAGTATTTAGCGTTCACTTTTTATCTCTCAAATTTATCACCCCGAAAAAAAATTTTCTTTCGCTTGAATCTTCCTAGTCTAGAATAACGGAGATTAATCTTTTAATCAGCCCTTCGGTCGCACTCGCAACATCAGAATATTAAAACAAGTAAATCACAGTGATTCCAATTATGGGCGGTCTTAAGATTTTTTTGTCTATCGGATTTAGGAATAATCACAAGAGAATTGTTAAGGAACTATTGAAAGGACATAAGTTGCAATTTGGATTGGGCTTAATCCAAACTTAGATAAATCTAAACCGTTCATTGCACAGGATTAATGTAGAATTTTTAGAATTTGAGTTGAAAACAGCCAACTAAATGAGCGATTTGGTTCGGATTAACCACAGGTCAACACGAAAAAGAATACCGAACCCAAGTGGAACTGGCTCGCGTTCATGAGTTGTTAGTAAGCTTAATTTGTATCTCTATATTCAAATCTTGTTTAATGACGAGGAGAAAGTTTTGCTATTTTTGTTATTAAAATATAAATTTGTGTCATAAAATTTGAGTATTTGATTTTTTTTTCCGAGATTTTACGTGACCTTTTTCGAAAGACTTTTAAGATGGTGCTACATGAAAGAAATGATTGTGACATTAAGAGCATGTTTGGCAACATACTTATTTTCACTTATAAGTATATGGGTATGCTTAAGATGTTAAAATCATGTTCAATAAGAGTTTACTTATTACTTATTTCTAACTTATAAGTGAACTTATTTTTAGGCAACTTAATAAGTAGATTTACTTATTGATGTTAAAAGACTTTCTTGCCTTCTAATAAAATAAGTAAAAATAAGTAATAAGTAACTTATAAATAGTCATGAAATAAGTAGAAACTAAACATGCCCTAAATGTAAAAATTTCTCTTACTATATGCATCAAATTAGGCCAGCAACTAGGCCAGGCTAGGCCAACCGGGCCCCAAGCCTATCGGTTTTGTTCTAATCAGATCAATCCGAGCCAATCTCGAGTTCTGTTCGAGCCAAAGCCCGGATATCATAGGTTGGGAACACAACCTAACCCAGTCTAGTGACCCCGTTCGAGTCGGGCCGGGTTGGTCAACCCAGCCCACTACTTTTCTTTTTCTTTTCTTTTTTCTTTTTCTTTCTTTTATTTTTTGACTTTTTTTTTTTAAAAAAACTTGATTTAGATGAATTTTGATCAATTGGTAGCGCTTTTTTTTGGCATCTTGAGAAAGGTATTGGACTCTACCTACCAATTTTTTGCTTGAAAAACATACACATTTCATTTTGTTATTATTTTTTATGTTACTAAATAGTTACTAGTAATTAGTTAGTTACCAATAACTAATTTACTTTATAATGTCATTATGCAGATTGGGTGCGAGTAAGGTTCTAGGCTCAGTCCAGTCCTGGGTTCGATCCGAGCTGGGTTGAGTTTGCGGGCAGAGTTCGATTAGGTTTGGGTTTCAGAAATAGACCCGTACCATACCCACTTTGAGATCAAGCCGAGCCAAACCCGCTCAGAATTCTACTGGGTCGGGTCAAATATGACCCAGATCTGGCTAGTTCAGTATGAGTTGTGGGCCAACCCAGCCCAGTCGCCACCCTTATCTCAAATGACTATAAAAGAACATCTCAAATTGAATAGTTGGTCACTGTATTTATCGCGTAAATGGATGATTATATCCATATTTTAATTTCTTGGGGTAGTCAATCACATGATAAACACTGACCGGATCATTAATCATTTCTAATATTTTCTCACAATTGATATAGCAAATTTCAGTGACATGGCTTAAAAAAGTCTTATATAGTCATGCTATTGCAAAGCAGTATATGAATGTAGGGTTGTTACGATTTTTTTAATGGACCTTTGTTTAAGTATTCTCATGAAATGAAATGAAAACTAGATGCTCTCTTTGTGAAGAAGTTCTAAAATTTGAGTTATATTCTTACTATATATTCTATCTTAAATTTTTTATACATTAAATGATCATGTAATTGTTTTTAAAAAATGATCACGTAATTTATTAGCGCGACCCATCTTATCCGGACCCAAGCCACATGCCCAATTAATGCTTAAACTCATTACTGGGCTCCGTGTGTTCATTTAAGCCCATTTAACTCGGTCCCTCCTTACCGCGAAGCGGTGCGCGTGACCCCATACGACCGGTCCCCACCTCGAGTAAATAAGAGTCACGTGCAGAAAACGTCAACTTCACTTATCCACTGAGACGTGGACGCGTGGTTACCAGTGGAGTTCGTTCAACTGCCCACTCAGCAAACAGCAACGTACCATACGCGTCCATTTACTATTTGTGGAAACATATGTTTGCTGTTTTAAGATGCAATGCGGGAAATTAAATTTCCGTTGAGAATTTACGGTCGATAAATAGAGGACCCATTCTTCGCCTCCGGCTCCGTTTTGCTTCGCACGCGGCAGCGTAGTGCTGGGTCAAGCTTGGGAGAGAAGTCAAGGGAGGAGAGAGAAATTTTCTATTTTTAATTTTCCTTTTTTGGGAGAAAATTTATAAGTAGAAAAGGGGGAAGGAATTCGATCGCTCCCCTCAGTTAGTTTGGTTCTTCAACTGCAATCGCTCTTCGCATGTAAGTACTGCTCTCTTTCTTGATTTACTTTATGGAATTTGATTAGGGCTAGGGTTTGATTTGGTTTCAGCTCAATTTGTTATGGAAATTTAGGGTTTTGGTTTGTTTTTTTGTGTTATTTGTAGGATTTAGTCTATTTGCTTTAAAAAAAAATTTAGTATGAATAGTTTGCTTACTTTTCTCCTTTAATGATTGGGTATATCCATTTTGTCTATTAGACAGCTCACTTGTAAGTTTATTTTTAGAAAATTTGCGACTTTTGTCTAGCAATTTTCTGAAAGTACTGAATTGACCTCATAAATGTGGCGGATTTCATTAGCTGGGTGTATATAGCGAGTGCATTCTGGTCCTGGACTTGTAATTTGTACACGTGAACGTTTATGAAATTATTTCTACTGTTGAACTGCTCATATCCTTGTGTTGTGTGGAGACTGAGAAGCACGTATAAATGTTTCTATTTGATTGCGTTCTGGATATTATATATCTGAATTTCATTCTATATTCACATCCATTCATTTGCATTATGTGCTTTACTTATAAATTCGAGTATCAACTTATTTGCTCCAATGGTTTGTGATTCCCTTCATAATTATGTGTGTAAGTGATTCATGCCCACATCTGGTACATCATAACGTCAAAAAAAAAAAATTTTCCGGAACCGAATGGGCTTTAAGGAGATTAAGGTAGTGGAAAAAAGCAATAGTAAGTAGTATGTTTCTAGTATGGACTTTTTTATATTCAATTAGTCTGACAATTTCACATATTTTGTGTACTTAGATGATCTTTCGAATTTGGAATATACATTATTTTATTTGAAATAAAAATGGATGGCAAAGCAGAGTCACTTCGATTCAGATGTCAAAGTATCTGTTTACACTCTTAACTATGAAATAGGATTTACACTGTTTATTGGTCTTCGAAAGGAACCAGGAAGTGTGCAAAAGACCCAAAACAAGAAAACCCACGCCATCCTCTCTGCCCCTTTATAAATAACAGAGTTACCGTAAGTTAGCTGCAATATATTTGTGTAATTATCTCGTTTCTTTAAATGCAACTTCACATTCAAGCCCTAACTTCCAAATTTCAAAGTAAAGACGATAAGGATGAGTAATTGATGAGTATGGAGCAAACTCTGCGCGGCCGTCTCTCATCCATCTATTTTTCCTTGAACTGCAGAGTGGGGGATTCTGTTTGGTAATAACAGCTGCCAGCATCAGAAGCAATTGAAGCACGATGGAGGTATATGGAAGTTCCATGGTTGTCGAGAACAGCAATGTGATTTTTTTGTCCACTATCCTGAACAAGGAAGGGCCAATCGACTGTCACAAATGTGACATTAGGTGCCAAAATGAACCCCTTTTTGGGAATATGTACCAATGCAAACTCACAGGAATCACACATATCTGTGATAAAAATTGTAACCAGAGAATTTTATATGACAACCATAGCTCTCTTTGTAGAGTCAGTGGCCAGATTTTCCCTCTCTCGCCAGATGAAGAGCAGGCGGTGAGAGGACTTCGAAGGAAGCTCGAAGTAGAGAGTTCAGGTTCAGATGGCTGCGCTCCTAAGCGCAGGCGGGGTGCTCAACTGCATCCTTCTCCTTTTGAGAGGTCTTTTTCTGCAGTTTCTCCAATCTGCAGCCCAATTGGAGATGGCATGGACATGAACTAATGTTCAAATTCCCCTCATTTCTAGTTCCTTCATCTTCACCCCTATTTGCTCTCTTCCATGAAAAATGGAATGAACAAGTACTATATTTAGACTTGAAGTGAGCCTAGCATGCTCCAGAGATGTAGGTTATTTGGGACAATATTCATGTAATAACATCTTAGGGACTTGTGGAACGTTGGTAACTTGTCTTTCGATCTTATTTGGGATCATCACCAAGTTCTCTGTCAATTTAGTTGTTGATTTAATAATTGCTTCTTTCCTAGATTATTAGTTGATGTTGGGAGAAATTTACTCTTTAGCTAATAGTTCAAGTCTTGACTATTATTTTTGGATGTGCTGACATCTTAGTTCCTGTGTTTGAATTGTTGATGTTGTTTTTATTAGCTTACCTATATTATTATGATACTTGTTTTAAACTGTTAGTGTTGTAATTTTAACTAGATTAGCTAATGTTTATGCTCTGTTTCCTTAATCTTTAAGCTTCTCCATTCTATTGTGATCATGAGTCTATATATCTGAAGCAAGAAAGACTGATTTTGCAGGGTTCATTGTTGTAGATAGTTATGCTCTCTACTACTAAAACTGTCAAATTTTCAGGGTATTCGATAATAATTCAGGCTTATGGAGGCATATTTTATGTTAGTTTTTCCCTTCATGCTGTTTATACCGAAAGCTGGTCCTTAACTATTAAGTTATTTTGCAGGGAATTCCTAGGTTTGGCAAGCTTGGAGAAATTGAGTACTGCTCTACTAATTGTTTTTTTGACCACCACTTCAAGGAGTTTAACAAGTTCAATTATTTTTTTTGTAGGTTTGAAGTCGTCTCCAACTGAGTCCCAGTTTAAGAAGTTGTATGAATGCGGCAAGACGATGGAACGAAGATTTGATGTATTTCAGTGACGATCTTTCAAGCACTTAACAAAAGGTTTGGTAGGGGACATCAGTTTTTTTCTACCGAGTTGGCTTTCATTCACTTTGCGGCGTTTCTAGTCTGAGGGTAGTCTTCTGTTATATGAAATGTTTGGAGTTCTATGTACTAGCAATTCCTACTGATAAATTCGGGAAATTCTGTGTCCAAGCCATTTCTCACGTGCTACATTGAGTCTGTGTTTATGTGCTGCCAACTTGGCAAACATCTTCCCCAGAAATGTACACTATTGTATATGTATTTTGGTTTCAAACTGTTACGTATCATATTTTTTGGAGTACATTGTCTGGAATTTTTATAGGATGGCACCTGATGCACGACAGCGTAGAAATGAATTCTTTTGTTATTCATCCACGTTGTTGATTTCGCGTTTGGACGTTGTCGGGATATTGTTCTCTCATATCTAGAAAATGTGCGCTGGCGGCATCTCTAATTGTATTATTGCAATGCCAGTGCTGCCACTGCTTTTGTTATATCCGCAAGTTTGGATCATGCAGGAATAAACCTCGGTGGTGGTTGAGTATATTAGCTGTATCTTCATGTTGGGCATTAGTTGCAATCTTATTGCCTATTTGTTCAATAATTCCTTTTGGAAATATAGTGATTGGTTAATTAGAGCGAAGCATGTGTTTGCAATGTTTTTGTGAATTAAATGTCCTTGGAAGGTCGTTGAAAATTATCGGTGTAAGTTCCATTTGTAACCAACATAGAGCAAGTTGTTCTTCCTTGTCGCTGTAATTTTCTTAATTTGAGAGGAAAGGCAATCATCCAACATGTGTTGTTTTCTAAAGTAACGCCATGTTCTTTTGCGTCTTTTTTGTCACCACTATGCTCGAGTTATGCATTTAGTCATGTGGAAAAATAAAATTAACCCGAGAAAAGTTATGATAAAGAAAAAAGAAAACTTTATTAGAAAAAAAGCTAATATCCATTCTAAGGTTGTTATGTGGGTATTATCTAGCCGAGGGTGTTTTAGGAATAGAAGAAAACAATGGTGCCGCCGAGAAGCGCAGACAAATCAAGGGGGAAAAATCCGAGAATTCTAAGCAATTAAAAAAAAAAAAAGAAGAAGAAGAAGAAGAATATTTTGGTAGCTGATGTCAGCACTGACGTTTCAGTGGTAATAATACAAACATTAGCTTGCTGTCTCTGTGCACTTACATCATACGCATCGGTCTTTATTTCGCACTTAAATTCAGAACCAAAACGCCCTCAAGTAGAAATATCGCAACGACCAAATAAGTAAAGAAAACTACTTTGAATCCATCAATTTCGAAAAAAGAAAAGAAAACCCCAAAATAGGGAACAATCCAAATAAAAGCGAACTTTTATACCAAGTTGATTATTACTGAAAATTTAACTATGTAAAATAAAAAAGAATATGGTTTAATGATGTAGAGCCCAGACCATAAATTCTACAGCATATATAATACAAGTTGATATAAGAAAGACAATAAAACATTTAATAATAATAATAACAATATCCTAGTTAGGCACAAGATACAACAAACGCCCGTTAATTAACAGCATTTTTTTTCTTTTGTTTTCTAAGGGATGGGCAACGGCACCCACTATGGGATGAAAGGGAAAATAGAGAAGGATTTTTTAGATATTAGCCTCTTAAATCATAAGTATTTTGATATTAGCCCATTAAATCTTCATATTTTGATATTAGCCCCTCAAGTTACTATCATGTGTTAATATGAGGGGCTCATACCGACACATCATGGCTATTTGAGGGGATAATATCAAAATATGAACTTAATCTTTAGGGCTCATATCAACATATCATATCTATTTGAGGGGCTAATATCAAAATATAAAAATTTAAGGGCCTAATACAAATTACTTATGATTTAAGAGGCTAATATCTTAAAAAACCCAATAGAGAAATGAAGAGCAATTGAATCCTCCTAATTTGTACTAATTTCTCTCATTGTCTTTACCCTCTCTATCTCTCTCATGCATCCTTTTAAAGACGAGCACTTGTTAGGAAAAAAAAAAACCCCCCTTTATTTTTTATTCACGTAATTAAAGTTTAGGTATTAATATGGCCAGCTACAATAAGAAAGCTTTTGCTTTCACTTCATAGAACAAATCAAGTGGTATTACACAATTACAACAACAACAACATCAGCCTACTGAGCTCTGATCACTGATCTCGAACCTGCAATAATCCTCTTCGCCTCGTTCAACTCCTCCACCAAGACCCTAATTCTCCAGCGAAATTCCATCGCCTGAGTCACCGCCTCCGCCTCGAGCTCTCCGAGCTGCGAGCAAAGCATCTCCTCCGCCTCCTCCACCGCCTTCAGCCTCTCCTTCGTTCGCTCCAACTCCCTCCTCATCTTCTCTTCCCTCTCCTCTCTCTCCCTCACCTCTCTCTGCAGCTCCTCGTTGCGACGCCTGAGGTCCTCAAACCCCGCCTGAGAGGGCATTTTGGCCATTGCCGGAGCCATGGAGAGACTAGACTGAAGGCTTTGTGTGGTAATGAGAGGGTCGAGAGCTTGCGAGTATTTTTTAGACCTCGAGCGGTTTAATATAAATAGAGGAGGGGAGCGATTGGAACTGCGTCCAGGTTCAATGTATTTGGAATATGAGCCAAGCGACTGCTTATGCATTATTGAATTGAACACGGGCGGCGCACAGGAAAAGAAAGTAGGGGAAACAAATTGATTTTTTATGTATGTATTTAACAATCATGAATAAATGCATTTAAGAATATGGTGGACACATCAAAGACCATACATATCATATTTATATAAAATATTTCACATTCAGAATTCAACAATATGTATGTTCAGCACGCCTAAGCTCTAAGATTTGATTTTTCTTGAATTATGAAAATCTACTAATTTAAATTAGTACATTTACTTTGATCGATATAGATATAATGGATACGTGGATATATTCGTATCTATATTTAATAATAATAAAAATACATAAATGACGTTAGTCTTCGTTTGTGTAGACTATAGATGGACTATTTACTAAAAACAAAGAGTTGGAAAAGTTGGGGGGTTTATATTTTGATTTTTGCACCCTGTTATTTTTCTGTATTAGTCAGTGGTTATATTCTGTTGAAAAGAATTTGGACTGTAAATAATTTTATGTATTTGGATCGTGGGCAGTGTTGATGGTGATTGCAGCAAGTTGTCCTGGTGTGTGCCCTACTTGTTTCGCACGAATCTTCAGAGAGGCGCTGCATGTGATGATGATTGTGGCCACATGAAAACAACCTATGAAAAGGATAGAGAAAATAACTTTTTACTATAAATTAAGGCTTAATATCAGAGAGAAAAAAAAAACCCTTAATTTTGGACGATTATCAGTAAACCCCCTTGAGCTTTCGAAATATCAGAAAATGCCCTTTAACTTTTAGGTTTTATCATAAAACCCTCCTAACGGTGTTATCCTTTATTATCCCAATTTTTCAGCAAAACAAAGTACACCCAACGTGGGATTTCACCCACACGTGATAAAAAATTTGATAATTTAGTTTTACACATTAATTTGATTTCCTGCAGAAAAACTCTCTCTGAGTTCTTGAAAAAAAAAACTCTCCCACTAAAAATCCCTACCGGGAGTACACTGGTTCGCTGATAATTTGGGATAATCAGGGTAATGCCGTTACGGGTATTTTGTGATAAAACATTAAAGTTAAAGGTGGTTTTCTGATAACCCCTAAACTTAAGGGGGTCTTCTGATATTTTGGAAGTTAAGGAAGGTTTTCTGCTAATCGCACAAAGTTAAGGGGGGGTTCTCTGATATTAAGCCATAAATTAACTTAGCTCAGATGTTATCACCATTATCTTCTTTTCCCTTGGAGATATTTTCATTTGCGATATAAGTAATCAATTTCATAATGCATGAAGACCATTTAAATCTAGCCCAAATGAAACATCGTATGCATCAAATATTTTATGTTTTTTTTTTTATTTTCCCTATAACACGAGTTACTTAAGGACCTGCAGCAATTCTAAATAGGAAATCTACCTTCAGTGAGCATCCAGAGACTTATGGCTCACGATATTGAAGATCATGTGTTGCTCTGTTCTATGTGACAAGTTGACACAAGTAGTTGGGATATGGAATTAGATTAAGAGATGAAACTAGATTAAGAGAAATCTTAAGTTTCATACAAGATCAAGACATTTTCTCTATCAAAAAATTCTGAAAAAAGGAAAACAAAATGGGAAGTGATCTAAAGCAAACATTTTCTCTATCAAAAGATTGGTTTTTTAGTTTGTGATTTGTTTGTGTTTGATGAATTTTGCTAGGTTTTTAGATGTGCAAATGCATGTAACTAGCGCTCTTAGGTTTCTTTTCTTATGTGATGTATTGTGTAGACGATGAAGGAATCGAAATTCTGGTTCTATTCAAGTTTGATGAGTAATATTGCAGAGAGAAGCTAACAAATTTTTTTTTTAAAGCTTGTAATTTGTTTGTGTTTCAGGTATTTTGCTAGATTCTTATACATGCAAATGCATATAATTAATTCCCTTATAGGTTTATTTTCTCAATGTGATATTGCGTACCTGACAGATTGTGGGTTTTTTTTTTTTATATATTCATATCACACCTTTATGAGATTTTCTTTGTTTTTTTCATTTTAAAATATGCAAGAAGAGAGACAACGTAGCATCTTATAATGTGAGTTCTCTTTAGGTTTCTTTTCTTAATGTGATAGATTGTGTACCTGACAGATTGTGGTTTCTTGATATTCATACTACACCTTTATGAGATTGTCTTTGATTTTTGCATCTTAAAATATGCAAGAACAGAGACAACATAGCATCTTATAATGTGATAAATGACACAAGGTACTATTTGTGAGATCGCTCTTAATATTAAGAGAAAAAAAATAATTAACAAATATTAATGTGATAAGTGATACAAGGCACTATTTGTGAGATCGCCCTTAATATTAAGAAAAAAATAATTACCAAATAATTTAGTTATTATATATTCATCCACCTATTCAATCACATTCAGACACCTCATTAACAGGCCCCAGGTCTGCAGTTTTTGAGCCAAAGGCCACAACCAAGTAGGGTAATGAATATTTGGGAACATGTGCCGAATAGGATATATATAAAAGAATAGGATATGTATAAAAGAATACAAACATGATGTGATGGGGGGAGGGGGAATCCCACGTGGGTGGGGACCACCCACGTGGGAACTCTAGCTCTCCTGCTGCGGAACAGAAACGCGGAACGAAAAAAAAAAACTTCTTTAGTCCCGCATCGCCCAAGTTAAAGAGGTGGAGGAGTTTGTTTCCCTATAAATAGAGAAGGGGTGAAGGAGTTTGTTGAGTAGAGAGCCTATCTCAAGTTTGAGAAGAGAAAGCTATATCGGTGATTTTATGATAATCACACGCAGTAATTT
>JBAKGM010000365.1:2808697-2823327 GCA_037177215.1 Asparagus racemosus
GACGGGAATATAACTCAGGAGCTTCTCTCAGGAGATAACGCTTCCGCGGCGTGTGGGCGTGAACTCTGCGCCCAACACTGCATATTAAGAGCATTTGAATCCAGAAACAAGTAACAAATTCTAAAAAATCAAAAGTCCCTTAGATTTTTAATGTTTTGAAATCAGTCCTCAAATCATTGAAATTCCTATTAGGTGCCCCAGTGCTTATATCTTGCTACCGCTACTCTTGACTGGCAGGGTCAATTTGAAACAACTTATAAGAATTGGGGGTTGGGAGACTTGATAACAACTTTAATGACTAGAGGGACTAATTTTGAAACAACTTATGAGAATTTCGGAACCTAATAACAATTTCAATCATTTGAAAGACTAATTTCAAACATTTGAAGATTTAAGGGTCTAATATAATAATAATAATAATAAAAGACCTAAAACAAGAAACAATGAGATCAAAAAGCAAGATGCCGAATGATAAAAACATGTTCATAGACTAAGCTACTTGACATGCTTACATGGCCGCCAAATTCAGTGGTCATCCATCGAGGCCTTGGTGTGACATTATAAGATTGAACACATTGATCTTTATATGCAGTGTAATCAAAATCATAAGGCTGAAACATGCTATTTTCTCGACTGCTGGACATTGGCATGACCATCTCGGTACAAGCCTATCATGCAAGAGAACAGAGGGTAAGTTGCAACTCGTAGCATTTTTTGATATATTAATCACAGATAGTTTCAGGGAATATAATTCGTCTTTCTATGCTACGAACCTGCCAGTCCCAGCCACTCAGCCCATGAGCATCATCATCCAGATCAAAGCAGCTAACATTTCCTGTATAATTATAGTAGATACTTACTCCAGCAAAAATACGATCCAACAGATCATTTCCATTAGGATGGTTGTCAATTCTTTTGCATACCTATAGAAAACAGAAAAGCATTAACAAAAACAAGGGTAAAAACATGCAACAAATATTTGGCAATCTTTCCCTTGAGAATTGACTCAAGCTTTGTTCTACAATCTTACCATTCGTCGGGGAAAATGACAAATAAATGTGCTCATTTATTATGACAAAAAATATAGATAATAATGAACCTTAATGAAAAGAGCTTTGCGTCATTAAGAATTTAAGTGAGTAGCTCGAGGATTGAGAGTAGCTTGAGAAGTTCTCATAAGAATTTGCCAGTCTTAAGCCTCTATTACTTAAAAGCCATACTCTGACTTGCTATTTTGATGGCGAAGGCTCAGAGTATGAACTTTCTTTAGGTGACTGGTAAAATAGGATTTGGATTATCATCCTCTGATCCTTCACCATCAAAATGGCGAGTCATGGAGTATTTGATCTTCAAATAATAGAAGATCCACGGAGGGACTAGCTAAATTCTTATGAGAACTTCTCAAGTGACTCTCAATACTTAAGTACTAGCTCTATTAGTTGGCTGAACAGTACTGGGGGATAGACTTCCCACCAAGTTGGTGAGATTTAGAGTGCAGCACTTTTCATGAAAGCTCACTACTGACTAGAATTTTTTTTCCTTACTAAATGATCATGTTAACAACGGTAGACGAATGTAAAACAAATTAATCATAGAGAACTAAGGTAAATTCTTGCAATTTTAAATTGTTAGTAAGAAAAGCCTATTGGCAAGATGGAAACTTTAGCACGTACGGTATGCATCCAAAATTGTAAGGTACTGAAGATCCATAATCCAATTAATATGGTGCTGGTGCATCTTCGTTTGATGAAATCACCATCATCAGACAAGATGAACATGGGACTAGAGTTGCAAGATACCACTCAAGGTACACATTATTCTCCCAGAAAGCCATCCAATTTAGTAAAAGTAGGTTACAGATGAAACACAAACTTATGAATAAATAACCTAATTCGTGAACAAATTCGCAGCTATCTTGGAAACCTACGTCTGTCCACTAACCTCCTTAATAGGGTATGCAGGCAAAGGCATCATAAATCCAGAAGGAAATGGATAGTTGACCATGGCCAGATAGCTATATGCAGAGCTCAACCAATCTGAAAGTTGCTGTGTATTGTTCAGTTCACTGCACATTGTCCAAAGAACATAAAACAAATAATTGCACAGTTCATAAAAAAGAGCATTATAAGATCCTAAATATAAATTAACTTGACAACAACCAGAAAAAAATTATTCATCTTACTGGCACAAGCGGAACTTTCTGCTCAAGCTTGTTAGGCCATCATGAATCTTTCCTAGTCCATCCAGTGCATCCCAGGACTTCTTAATTGCTTCAAAGCAGCTCAAACTTTCACGCTGAAACCAGTAAATACCGACAATCACAAAACTAAGGGTGTTAACATGAATTCTTGATGAAAAGATTATGCAGGTACAAACTCTGAAATCATTGGAGACAGTGTCGTAGAAGGTCTCGGGTGGAACTATATCTTCAAACTGCAGAATGGGCGCTGATGAAGCAAGGGCACCAATTGCAACATGTGGATATTTCAACCTCATCCATGCAGCTAGCACTGTTCCATCATTGAAATGAAAGTTATGCCCAAACTTCCACAAATTATATCTTGGAATTCAAGAATTACTGAGTAAATAAAGTCTGCTAAAGAATTAATATGGAAAGCAAAAAAATTAACAAATTCTTATATTGGAACGTGATGATGTCTCAGAGATAGAACCCTTTAAATGGGAAAAGGAAGTACATACTAGTGTATCTCATTATACAGAGTTGGATCAAATCTTATTCGCAAGGGGCAAAATGTCAAGTCTTTCTAGCCGAAGGTTATATTAAGGTCCCCGACAAGCATTTAAATTAGGATGAGATAATTCCAATAAAAACCGGTTTCAAATGGGTCAAATGTTGTCAAAATGCTTGATGATATTGCAACTAAGTGATATCTGTCTTATATAATCATTTTCTTCCACAATTTATATGAAAATGTCCACATTTATCTTCATGAGATTGCAAAAGACGCTTACTTCCACCATAAGAGCCTCCAAATAGCACGACAGGACTTTCTTCAGATGACAGGTTCTGCTTCAGGTCAGTGAGTAATACTGCAAAATCTGCAAGAGCTTGCTCAGTAGTGAAATAGGACATAGACTTAGCATCCTTGTATGCTCTCTCTTGGCTTCCATATGGCATGGATTCCCCATAATAACGATGCTGCCATGACAAAAAAAGAAAAAGAAGAAGGGGAATCAGAGAATTCAGGACTAAACAAATGAACTTGTTATGCCACAAAATATTTCACATGACATGTAATTAACCATGTGTCCTCATGTGATCAGCATATGAGCGGAAAAGAGTAAACCACAAGGCACCCTCAAAGCCTCTCCATAGAGAGCTCAGGATAAACTTGGGAGCCAACCGCCATTCTCTAGAAAGCCCCTCTGACAAAGATTGTTAACTAGGTTGAAAATGTCCCCCTGCACACATGTCTACCATTTGCGGCCTCACCTTTTTAGGAACAAAGAACAACGGTCAAAGAATAACCGCCTTACACAATTAAACCAATGATGACACATGTTCTCTCTGTTAGATATTATTGATAACATGGTATTAGCAGATTTAGTAGATATTATGAACTATTGTTAAGATGTTGTGAGATGTAATTAGATATGATTTTATCTCATACCTATTATATAATATATGATTTTATCTCATACCTATTATATAATATTCTCCTATCTCTATTTAAGAGAGGTTAGAGTTAGATGAAAATGATCTTTTGTCGTTTCTATTTTCTCTACATGGCATCAGAGTCTACTCGATTCTAGCAACTTCCCCCATCTTTCTAGATCTCGAGGATGTCGAGGGGATTTTGCATAGCTTTCCTGGTCCCCACAACGGCTACGACAACATCTTCCGCGGCTTCGATAACATCTTTGATTTTTACATTATTTGTTTACTAAATCTTTGTTGAAAAACTCAAAAGGGGGAATGTTAGAATAGCTGAGTAGTTTATTACCAATTTACTTTATCTTGTTCCCCAAGTTTACTTGCACCCAAGTCTCCTTGTAGCCTAAGTTTCCTTTCCTCTATTTAAAGAGGTGAGACATCCATAATAAATTTATCTCTTGACTTGTTTTATCTATATGGTATGGTATCAGAGCCTACTCAATCCTATTAACTTCTTCCATCTTTCTAGATCTCGAGGCCATCGAGGGAGTTTTGCATGGGCTTTTTGATGACATTGACGGCTTCAACAATATCAACAACTTTGACATCATTACTTTCTAGATCTTATCAAACACCCTTCACAAAATAACCTAAATAAAAAAAATGTGGCATTTACTGCTCACTTGGTGAACAATGATCAGAGTTACTATTCACTTTTCCACATCTTTGGTAGTTATATTCAACGACAGCGATCCTCTTTCGACGGTGTTTCTAATGGCTTATCAGCCTAGGGTTTCTACTGGCTGACCCGTCTAGGTTTCTACTGACTGACCTGCTAAGGGTTTTTACTGGTTGACCCACCGGAGATTTCTTCTACTGGCTTACCCACCTAGGTTTCTACTGGACGTGACTACAATTTTCTGATTGCTAACGTCTTCATGTATTCTAGACAAAGATGACATTACCGAAGCTCTTACAACTAGTTGTTTGTTCCCATATAACAAGCTGGGTATATATAGTATATATGCTCCAGCTTGAAGGGGAGTGTTAGAGATTATTGATAATTTAGTATTAGTAGATTTAATAGATATTATGAAATATGGTTAAGATACTGTGAGATGTGATTAGATAATGATTTTATCTCATACATATTTTGTAATATCCTCCTAATATCTATTTAAGATGTTAGGGTTAGTCGGTTAGATGAATAATGATCTTTTGCCTTTTCTATTTTCTCTACACACACTCTAATTTGAGCCATAAGAGCATCGATATAAAGCAATGAACAACGATAACTTTCTCTAACTTAACTTTTCTAGGATTTCTGCCGTTTTTATGATTTGCTAGGGACTTCCTCCAGTACCTTCTAACGGTTTGCTGCCAGGTGCAAGTTAGGGAAAGGAGGAGGAGCTCATCCAGTCAGTGGATTAACTGGGGGTCAATTTTCTCATAACCTCCCACGTCGTAGAGTGATTCAACAAATTCTTTTGTTTTTTGAAACAGAACTAGATGCTAGAGCAATTAACTTAACATTCATTATAGTGCCATCTTAACATGCATGCAAATAAGCTAATCCTCGAAGCATCATATCATAAGCATGATAACCACCACCATTTCTTGATTTCAATTGTTACTTGTTTCAATTCGACCCCTCGTTAAATTACAGTAAACCCAACAAATAATGGCTAACCCATGTTTAGCTATTTCAGCCTCACAATTCATTCATTTCCTAGACGAAGAGTCCAAATTCATCTACCATCAATGATTTCATCAACAAATAAGATACTAACCTTATCGTTTACGAACAAAAAGTTCAGCCCTCATTATTAACCCAATTCATTTTCGAACTCAAATTTTCATTTTCTTACTTAAACAGCAGCTCACATCCACAAAGACTACTCATCAAAATAGGATGTCTCCATTTTTTTTTAACCATTTTAACTTCACAAATTCACGTAATATAAAAGAGTCCAATTTCAGCTAACATCAATCATTAAAATTAATTACATTAATAGCCAGGCTAAAAGTACTGACTTTATCATTCAGAAACAAAAATCAACCTCTTTAAGTTTAGAAATTTATTTTTCGGATAAATTGCACTTTAATACCCTAAAATTCCTTCAAATTTTCAACTTTTGGCAAAAACACCCACCATCGAAATTAATCCTTTAAATGGATATCAAAAATTAATCCTCCAAAGTTTTCAGGAGAATCTCACCTCGGCAAATATTACAAGAGCGGAGAACTTCGGCGCGATCTCCCAGACGAACCCAGTGTTGGCAGCGAACCAGTCGATGTCGCCCTCGTTCCCGCAGTAGAAAAATATCGGGCCGTTTCGGGACCATCTATCGGAGGACCCGATAAGGTATCGCTGGTCGAACTGGGGGAGAGGGGCGAAGCTGAAGTGGTCGAGGTTCTGGCGGAAGTATCGGGTTTCGTATCGGAACGGGGGAGGAGAGTTTCGGTTGGGTCTTGATCGGGCGAAGGCGGAGCCGAGAAATTTTGGAGGGGGTCTGGGTGCGGAGGCGGTGGATGAGAAGAGGGAGAGGAGAGAGAGAACGAGGAGGAGCAAGAAGAGCCTCGTCATCTCTCTGGGGTTTTGTGAGAGAGAGGTCTCACTGGGGGCTGAGCGAGGGAGAAGAATTGTTGTCGAACGTTGACAATTTAAGTAGCCTCCGCGTGCATCATCCTCGTACTATATGAAATCTCCTCCGCGTACATCAATCCTCACACAACATCAAATCATAACAAATATACAAGTATACAATATCAAACTTTCTGCTTGCTGATTAGTTAAACTTTAATTTCGCTGTGATTGCAGGCAAATACCATATGATGTGAATTCAGTAAACAAGCAAGTTCAGCAGTGAAATCAATACCGCACGGCCACCCAACAGCAGTCAGAAGGAAAAAAGCGCAACGGAAAGTTTGATACAGTACATTCTCAAAGCAGAAGTCTCATGCCAAAAGCTCATATAAATATTTTAAACAAAACAGTTAAAATCAGGAAATCTTTAATCACCATCAGCAAATTACAGACATTAAAAGTCAAATAAGAGCACCCGTAACGGAACCAAATAGGATCATCCGCATTGGAGACAAGCAAGCAAGCCACACAAAATCCCGCACAAATTAGCAAGCCACAATACCGCTATGTTGCTTCTCAGATAACAAGCACTTCGAGACAAGCCAGCGCAAATCTTATCATCACTAGCACAGACAGCAAACTCCACGAGATTAAGAGAGCCAAGAAGTAACGTTGGAGGCATTTCAGACACAGATTATGATTTCCTTGAGTCTTTAAATAAGATCGGCCACATTCATCGGCATTTCATCAATCTGAGTACTGTAATACTGCTCGATATCTCTAAGGATCCTGATATCGTCCTTCCTCACAAAGTTTATGGCAACACCCTGCAAAACTCACAAATATAAGTATGAGCTTTACATTATTAATTAAATCAGAAAAAGATTTGCTTTGTAAAATCAATAGGAACAAAAGAATGTTGTGGAACTTGAAGAGGGAAATTCAAACTGATACCTTACGCCCAAAACGTCCTGATCGACCAATTCGATGTATGTAGAGCTCTCGATTGTTTGGGAGATCATAATTTATCACAAGGGATACCTAGAGATTCAGCAAGTCAGTAAGATGCACTAGCGGACATGGAAATAGATTTTTTTTTTTTTTAGAGCACAAAATTATAGGATAAACGACTACTAGAATTTTTATTATGCATGAAATACTGATTGAGAATTTATCTCTCCAATTTTCTCATCTCTTTATTGTTTTATTTATTTTTTTTCCTGGGGGTGTGTATGATTCTCCTACCATGATATCCATACCATCTGATTAGTGAAGGATCTTTTAATGTGGGACTTATCCTTAATGACAGTTAATTAAAATCTTAAGAAAGATATACCAAAGTGTATGAACGAAAGAAAATGTATAGGAAAAAAAGGTGACCTGTTGAACATCAATGCCTCGAGCCCACACATCCGTGGTGATCAACACCCGAGTAGCACCTGACCTGAACTCTGCCATAATTGCATCACGTTCCTTCTGAGGCATGTCCCCATGCATAGCAGAGACTGTGAAGTTGTTGCTGCGCATCTTTTCTGTCAACCAGTCAACCTGCAAGGCAATCATGATGATCGGTTTCTTAATATTATATTTAAGCTCAAGTAATAAGTTTTTGTAAAAAGTTTAATTGAAGATAATGGAGGCAAATTAATTCTTTTGAATGACCAGACATTAAAGCAACAATGCCGTTAAAATATCAGGGATAAACAACAAGTTTTACTATCAGTGACAAACTTTCATTAGGGTCAACCTCCTACAGTCTTTCCCGTCCTGATTCTAACTGGGCCTTCACCAATTTTGAGTTACATCTGCCTTTTTTCATAAGTAAGGTTACCCTGCGACATGAGCCTTTTGTCCACGGCTGGTTGTCATGAAGCACTGAACATAAAGCAAACAAGTGTAGATAGGAAAAAAGGGGTGGACGTGTCGAAGCTATATATGCAAAAATACCTCTTTGCACATTCTTCTTAAGAAAATGAGTAAAGCATAATAACAAAAATGACACGTATTTCGCTCTTAAGATATAAGACTACCAAATTCAAGAAAAGCCAATAACTAAGTCTTCAATTCGAAAACAACCAAACCCAGATAATATCAATTAACTGAACTATGCTGGATCCTATTATGCCGTACATAACTATGTTAAGATATTATTATCTATTTTCACATTTAATTATGTATGTAAATAGGTAACATATTATGACCTTTTTATGCAGGAATTTATGTTTCAAGTAGCATCTCTTCAGCCAGCACTAAAAACTAGTAAGGTCCACCAGATATAAAGCTATACAGGTAAGAAAGCAACTGTTGTTTAAGATTAAAAAAACATTTAGAGAGAAATTGTCAAAATCTTGATGTTTCCTGTTAAGTCAGAGAAAATATCAACTCCATGCCTTGATCAGAACATATGACATGGCATAGGATGCTGCAAATTTATCCACTTTTATCCTTGTTTCAGTTTTACTGTGCCAGTCTCTTGCTTACCCTTGCATGCAGCCTCTTAATTCAACTTTCAAACCTGAAGGTATTCTATGCATGATTACTTCTTGAATCCCTAACATGCGACCAATGAACCAACTCCACTGAAAGGAATGACTAAGAAAATGATATGCATAAAAAATAAAAGGGATATGCAAAGACTGAAGAGGCGGAAAAAAAACTGGCATTGATCAATTTTCTGTGTGTGAAAGGAAAATCAAAGAGGTCATGATTCCTTGCTTCGATCTGCAATACAGTTCCAATCAGCCATTGACCCAAGTACAAATAAGATAAAACAGATTAGGAACAAGCATACAAAATGAAGCATGAAAAGATTTACTACTATTGGAATCTAGTTTACGCAATCTAGTCAGCTCACTATCCTTGATAATTGATATGTAAAACTTCTTTGAGATGCAGACCATATTATGAGATCTAAGATAATGCTTATACATATATTGCAATACTGTAAGATCAGAAGACGCATGTTACCTTTCTTTTTGTGTTGCAGAAAATAACAGCTTGGGTGATGGTTAGGGTGTCATAGAGATCACAAAGTGTATCAAACTTCCATTCTTCTCTCTCAACAGCAACAAAGAACTGTTTGATACCCTGTATACAAACAGAAGCAACAAACAAATGCATGGGTTAAATATCCAAAGATTTAACAGAGCAAACTGCTTGAAGTAATCAGCCAATTATTTACCTCCAGTGTCAACTCATCACGCTTGACAAGTATTCTTACAGGATCAGTCATAAACTTGCCAGTCATCTCCAATATTTCATGAGGAAGTGTTGCAGATATCAGAACAACCTGACAAAAAATATCATAGGTATTACGGACACCAAAGTAAAAATTACTCAAAGAAATGCAAGAATTCATTAATTAATTAAAGAGGCTGACTTTTATCTGACCAATAGATGAGCAGATAATTAACATTTTCACTCTGGATTATTGGGTGAAGATATAAGAATATACATATCCAAACCTCATAAACTGGTCGATGACATTTTTATACCTAAATCCCATTACTTACAGTGGATCTTAAAATACTACTTAACCCAATTATTTAAATCACATTAGGGTTGATGCTGTTAGCAACCTCCAATGCCACCTGAACTACAAGAGCAAAAAGAGAAAAGAATTGCAAGACACGAGAAAATCACATCGACTATAAATACAGACTGTTGTTCAAAAAATAAATAAATCATGTCATTTATGTCACTTGCAATACCAGTCAGACTAACAGCATCAATATAAATCATGTCATTTATATTGATACACTTCCAATACCAGCCAGACAAACAGCATGTCAGCATCAGTACAAATCATGCCATTTAGGTCACTTGCAAATTGTATAGACCAGGATCAACAGAGGAAATTTTCAAATTGGACAGTCAGATTAAAGAAAATAATCATATCATAGCTCTAGATCCTAGGAGAAACAGGTCTGAAGGGTAAGTCATTTTCAAGGGTCAGTCGCAATCAGCTTTAAGCGTACAGTTAGTAGGCTATTCGTCAGTTATGAAATCAATCTCCAAACTCAACTAAAATTGCATTTCTGATGCCCATCTTGGCGGAGATTCTAGGTTCACACTTGACAGCATTGTCATCGACGGAAAAGTAACTAAATATTATGATGAATAAAAAGGTAGAACAATGTCAAAGATATTTGAAGAGTTTAACTTGGGGCAACCTACTACCAAATTTTAAAACTTAGATGCATGTAATGTAACAACAAACAAGACTACGTAGCTGCTAATTAAAAGACGTACCTGAAGTTCTGGGGGAAGATATCTGTAGACATCATATATCTGATCCTTAAAACCTCTGCTCAACATTTCATCAGACTCATCCTGTTGCAAACCCACAGAATTAGTAAATACAAGCTGTTAGAGATGAATGATTCGGAACTGAGATGAGAATACGAAACATACAAGGATTAAAATTTTAATTGCTCTTGTACGCAAAGTCCTTCTCTTAATCATGTCACAAACTCTCCCAGGTGTTCCTGAAACCACATGAACACCATATTCCAGTTTCCTGATATCTTCCCCTATGCTCTTCCCACCAATGCATGCATGGGCTTGTACATTTATGTAATCACCAATGGCCAATATTACTTTCTCAGTCTGAGTGGCAAGTTCTCTCGTGGGTGAAAGGATTAGCGCCTGTACTCTGCAGAATAAATACACAAAATATCAACCTGAGCAGTCCATTTATGAGATCAAAAAGATGGACTGCATGCTCTATTGGGGAGAGACATGGAAGTAACTAAATGAAAGGCATGTAATTAAGCTGAATGCTTCATTATCGGTCACGTAAGACTTGACACTTCATTTTGCCAGTTAATTAGGGTACAGGCTTAGAGAACAAAATACCTCCAGCACCTATATATTCATGACTAAACCTTGGTACAAAAGGATCTTGCATTAAAATGGGCTGCTATAACAGCCTAAAAACAAAAGAAACAGAAATACATGCAGACTTAATTAAGTAATTGCTGAATAAGATCAATCAAGCTTCTACATAATCTTTGTTGCTAGCAGCTATTTACTCGTCATAAATGCACCACAAATGAGGACATAAATCATCAAAAAGAACTTCAATAACATCTATCAGAATCATAAACCTCGTACATGGAACCAACAAATGATCACCATAATAATGGTATAAGCATGATATGACAGGTGATTCAAAAATGGTTCAACTAACATAATTAAACCAAATTCAATGAAGAAAAAACCAAGTTGAATGTATAAGAAAGTGAAAGATTGTGAAGAAGGCCTGTAAGACGATTGCCACACACTTACTAAAGAAACTCTTTTAATGGGCAGATAACAATATGTATCATCTAGAAAGACAACATCAGAACCACATCTCAATTTGCGTTTTTCTTCTGCATACCAAACTTAACCTCTGATGATCAGAATTATTGAAGACGATTAAGTCTAGAAGCAACCTAAGAAGACAATCAAACTAAAGCAAAATAGAGAAATGAGTCTTGATTTGGTGTTGGCAATGCTTTCTTCATATCTGGAAAAAGAACTTCAGATAATGAAATAGAATTAGTGAATTACAAAAGAACCATACTAGGTCATTAATTAGCTACAAATAATAAAGCTTTTGCATGTGCTGTAGCTAATTACCCAAATGTTCCTGTTGTGCTATTAAATTAGCTCCAAGTAAAAAGTTGTGAGTATAAATTGAGAATAATTCAGCTTAGAAATACTAAATGAAGGACGCAACAATTCTTAACAAAAACTCCTGTAAAAGACTTGATATGCCTTGTGACTACAACAGATCAACACAAGTGCACCCCGATTGCGTTAGGTTTCCCGAGGATGTCCAACATTTTAATTAACTCAAAACCTCAACATAAATAGATTCGGACGTTCATTGATGAATATAACTGTTCAATACAAGAATTTTTGGAAGTTAAATCTTTTTACATCTTCCTTCGTTTTATGAGAGAGGACAAACGACTGGGGATTTGCTACACAAAACCAAGAGAACATATTATATTCAAGCACTAGTAAATCGAGTACAATAGCTTTTCAAAAAGAAACAAACCCTACAATCATGACGACAGAGAACCCAAACGAATGACTCGAAATTAAACAAAACCACTACTGGAAGGGGACAAAGAACAGAGATGAAAGAAGACAAGCAGAGAAAGATTTAAAAAACCAAAATTAATATATAAAAAACAATACTTTTTTAGCCATTTCCAAGGTGTTAAGCATCATTATCAACTATGTATCGTTTGTATCCAATTTCAACTATAGTTTTATAACTCTAAATTCAAGTGCATCCATTAAACATCTATAAAGACCACTAAACAATTAACTCTTTAGGGTTTAGAGAAATTTAAGGGTCTATCGGTGAAAAGGGCATCGCGCACTTATTTTTATGCCGCAAAAAAATTAAAGTTTCACAATAACTATAACCATAGAGTGCAATACCTCAAATTCAACAAAATATTAGGCAACCAAACTAAAATCAAAGAATTAAAAACTCACTCTCTCGAGGTCGTATCCACCATTTGACAAACCGAGAGAGCGATCATGGAGGTCTTCCCGGTCCCAGACTGAGCTTGAGCGATCACATCTCGACCGCTGACGATCGGCATCACAGCCCTCTGCTGAATCGCCGAGGGCTTCTCGAATCCGTACGCGTAGATCCCTCTCAACAAATCATCGCGAATCCCCATCTTGTCGAAGCTCGTGATCGCCTCGACTCCTGCGCTCGTCTCGAACACTAGGTTGTCATCGTCAAGCCCGCGGTTTGGGCCTTGCCGATTCCGGAGAGGAGGAGCTACGGCCGCGGCCATTAGGGTTAGGGTTTGGGAAGTTGGGGCAAGGGTTTCGGAATTTGGGGGAATTTGGAGAAGGTTTGAGGGTTTTGAGTTTGCCAGATTTTTATTGGTGGGTGGTTGATTTTTATATGGGCGGATCCAGAACCGACGCGAAATTACGGGTTTGGACCATGGATCCATGGACCCGATACCGTGTTGGGTCGGATATTTCAGTAGCATGCTTCTAGAATGATTGGGCCTACTTCGTATTAATTTTGAGGGGATGGTTTTATAAGCAATCTATCTTGGATGCTTTTAAATGGATGCTTTTAAAAGGCTTCTGATTTTTATAATTTAAACGAGCAAAAGTAACACGTGCGATACTGTGGCATTGCTATAGGGAGAACAAAAAAAAAATAAATATTTGATTTAAAAATACATTGTATCTAACAGTTAGAATAAACATGGGTTAAATTACCAAATTGGCATTTGCTATTTTACGGTTAGTTGATTTGTCCCACTCAAATTTTGCTTTCTCATCTAAAATCCTTCAACGTCATCTAAAAATAGTCACTTCAGCCTTCTAACACCCTAACGATTACATCATGTGAGATCACATGCTACGTACTCACGTACAATTTGGCCGATGGTGAAAAAAATAGGTCTGTGTACACTTTTGGTTGACTTTTAATACTAAAAAGTGATCAAAGAGACTTTTAATACTAAAAAGTGATCAAAGAGACTTTTAATACCAAATTGGTTGAGGGGGATTATAAAAAAATAACAATTTGGTGGTTTTAGCTTAACAAATATATAGTAATTATTAGCAAAGAATAATGATTTACACTGTATATCAAGCTGTTAAAATATAAAATGTATTTAAAAATAATTCGATTGAATATTCCGTGTATAGGAGGGATTTTGAAAGTGTGTGGGTTTAAAAACAAATATGTGTAAAACTTGAGTTTGGAGACAATTTTTTTTAACAAAGGTTGGGTGAGTTTAAAAATAAATATGTATAATATTTTATGTCTACAGGCTAAAAGTCAATCTCTCTACGTGTCATGCTATTACTGTGATAAAGTTCAATAAATAAAAAATAGCCTGAGCATTTGGTTCGAAAATATATTACATTCCTAATGCTTTAGAATAAAAACATATGAAGTTATAACAAAATATAGAAATTTACAATGTATACCAAACTAGTAAAATATAAAGTGTTTGAAGGAGTATTTTGGGTTCCAAAGTGATGTTGAAAGTATGGTAGGTTTAAACATAAATGAAAGTAAGACTTCGGGCATATATGCAGAAGATCCTTTTAGGAAGTGGGTGAATTCAAAAGTAAATGAGGATAAATTTTTTTAAAATATTTGGTTTAAATTTACATCGTACACCTAGCCACTCACAAGGCACAACAAAAAACTATAGATTTTTTTTTAAAAAAAGCGACTTACCCTTATAGGAAACTGCTAGTGTAAGAGTGATATTTGAAGTAAGTAGCTTTAAAAATAAATCGGGGGGCTACTTTTTTTTTTTTTTTTTTTGGTTGGGGGGAGGGGGTAAACTTTGGGTTTATGTGTAACACCCGTAATTTTCGGTATATTTTTCGTGTTAAAATGCTAGATGGTATTTTACCTGTTCTGTAATACCCGTA
>JBAKGM010000365.1:2824924-2869599 GCA_037177215.1 Asparagus racemosus
TTTTGGGAAGCGGGGCGTGACATTATGGTTGGGGGGGGGGGATCTTTTTTAGGAGTGGATGGATTTAAAAATAAATGATGTTAATGCTTAGGGCATATAGGAAAAATCTTATCTACAGTTCACTGCGCTGCTATGATGGTAAAGTCGTAAATATAATGCTTTAAGAATTTAGTTTAATACATCACATCCCTAATCACTTGGAAAAGAAATATAGCAAGTTAAAGTGAACTACATCAACTAAAACCATATGTCAAATACTAAGTGAGTTTAAAAATAATTATTTTGTAGTATTTTGAGTCTAAGAGTGATCTTGGAAGTGAGTTTAAAAATAATCAGAGCTTAAACTTTGGGTTTATAGGTTAAAATTCTTTTCAAAAGTGGGCGAATTTGAAAATAAATAAGAATAAGCCTTTGGATTTACAAGTAAAATATCTTATATTGGAACCTACACTGTATAGCAAATTCATGAAATACAAAGTAGGTTTGCAAATAATTCATTAGGGTAATTTTGAACCTAAGAATGGTTCTAAAAGTAGATAGATTTAAAAGTGAAAAAAAAAATTCTTATATTTTCCTTCATTCTGCAGCAAAACTTATGAAAGTAGGTAAAAAAACTTCTTAAATTGTTCTTCCTTATATTACTATATTATTTTATTAAAGCTGTGCAGTTAGGCTTAAATTTGGGTGTTGAAGTGAGTGGATTTAAAAGTAAATTGGGTCACGCAATTGGGTTTTGAAAAAGAAAGCAATTTGTTATTATTTGTTTTAAGGGTAAAGTGTAGATTCCAAGTTGCCGAGCTACAATACCAAGCCGTTGTATATTTTGTTATTAATGTAGATCACTGATGTGGATAGGCTTAAATATGGCAATAGTTATAACAATGGGCGTAGAGACAAAAGCTTTTTTATTACTTATTTCTTCTAACTATGGGCTATTGTGGGTTAGTGTAGAATGAACAGTGCCAAACTACATTACAAACCCCAATAGCTTTTGTGTGTGTATATATATATATATATTATTTTCCTTTTGACATTACTATTCTACCTATTAAAAAATTGGTTGTTTTCTTTGATAGCTAAAATTACGTCTAGCTTTGTTACTTTTAGTTATATTGATTTTAAGCATAAATTTACCAAACATATTACAATTCTTAGAAGTAGTTTATAAAATATTATTAACAAATAGCTACTTTTAGCTGCTTATATAAGTCATTTTCTCTAGTTTCTTTTGTTATTATTCAAGGATTTTCTCCCCACACGTCCATGAAATTGACCTTATTTGTTTGGATTCTTATGTTAGCCAGTCAGAGGCGGAGATAGATAACGTGCAATGATATCACATGACACCTTCGGATTCCCTATTTTATAGGTATTGTTATTTATTTCACTTATATTTACTGCTTAGGATGCCATTCAAATTAGAACAGGACACCACTAATGGAGAATAAAACTATTAAATTATCAAAACATATCAAATCCAACCATGACAAGCTACACGAGGACACTATTGAGATAAAATTTTGACTCCATCACCGACTGCGGTTCATCAAAGTGCCGAATCCATTATCGTATCTCACTCCGTTGAACTCCATGTTTATCTCAAATACACTTGCCACTAGTTGCCAGCCCTCATAAGGAAAAAAAAAAAAAAAAAAAAGACAAAAAGGACACCCTTATCCTCAAATTTTTAAGATTACATATTCTTTCATTCAGGTCGTTACGAATTATCTGATGAAGTAAGTTAACAAAAGAATAAAAATCAAGCTCGAAATGATTCTCATAGCTGGGCCAAAGGCCCACGCTTTACTTTGCTACATTGGAAAGCTATTATACATAAGCGCTATAGATATTTCCCAAGTACTTCAGATGAAACTTTAGACTAATTGTGAACAATCATCTATACCAATCATTTTGACCTCCACCTCTTAAAATGCATCGAACTCACCAAGTCCAAGGCAGTCTCTGTCCTAGACCTAACTTGTTTGCGGTATAATTGGATCCAATTAGCATAAGACGAACCAAGACCCTGTCAAATTGAAGGAGATTACCACTAATCTCTCCACTTTGCAATATCCCCTCATAAATTTAATAAGAATTAATGAGTTTTAAAGACTAGAATTTAATAAAAAATTTAACACGTACTCATAGCATGTGATGACAATTTCCCACCATTTAAATGGGCTCAATGGAAGTTTCAAAAGTGGGAATTTAAAGAGTATTAGCTGCGCTAATTTGGCAAGTTAATTTAATCCCGTATTTAGTACTATATTACGTGGCGCCATACCTCAAGCTCCACTTTTCCTTCACAATTTAAACCCCAACCTATTCGTGGGACCCATAAGTCAGTGACTGAGCGTTACCAAACTGAGGTGCAAATACGATTACTTAGGTTTTTATTAATTATATATCAAACCCTCCTTGTGTGCATTTTTTACTACTACTATAAGCACTAACAAGTGTTTAGCTCTCTCATCAAACCCTTGAACTTCTCTCTTCTACCTCTCTTCCTCAATGGAAAGAAGATCGCATCTTGTGTGGAACCACTTAGAGAAGGAAGCGCCGTTGACGCCGTTGGCGAGGTTTCTATCAAGCCCTTGTGATAGAGAGCACAATCTCTCTAGTAACAAGACTAATAGCATTGCACCAAAGAGATTAATGAAGAAGGATGAGATGTTGAGTACTAATCAATATGAGTCCTCTTCATCTCTTGGTTCAATCGGCGTTCTCCCTCACGGCATTTTGTTAGATGATTCAGGGATTTATAATGGGCTTCTTGTTGAGGGAGAAGGTTCACATTGTACAAGGTTCAATAATGGAGATTTTGATGTTGAGAAGAGGAAGAAAGTTGTTAAAGTTGGAGGAGTTAAGGGGGCTTCTTTTTCTTCTTCTACTAGTTCAAATGATGTAAATGTCGTTAAGGGGCAATGGACCGCAGAAGAAGATAGGTACGTGATCTATTTTATTATTGTTATTCTTTAAAGTTTTTGGTTTTACGATATTTTTGGCTAATGTATGTATTTTATTTTTGTTGTATAGTTTGCTGGTGAAATTGGTGAAGCAACATGGAGTTAGGAAGTGGTCTCAGATTGCTAAGAAGTTGGTTGGTAGGATTGGGAAGCAGTGTAGAGAAAGATGGCACAATCATTTGCGGCCTGATATCAAGGTGGTTCAAAGCCTCTCTCACCTGTGCTATGACTAAATTGAAAGTGCAAAATTTTAAAAGAATTTTAGACAATATATATCTTTAATCTTAGTTTTTCTATGATCTTTATGTATACTTCCGCTTGATAACTTTAAGTTGGACTAATTACCAAGAATATTAAGCCTTCTCAAAATTTCTTTACAGATTATAAGTTCATTGTTCGCAAAGAAGAATTGCGTGTTTTTCTTCAAGCGCCTGCATGATATAATTTCTTATTGCAAGATATATTAAATTTTACAAAATTTGATAGTATCATGGGGAAGTTTTGACCTTGTAATTCCCCTTTTTTCACAGTTATTCTTGCACTGAAGTTCCTCTTATTATTTCAACTTTTGTTTAGGCTTTCTTTATGCGAGGAAAAAAGAAACAAAAAACAAAATACTCATCCCTGGCAAATGAATGCTGCAAATCTTCCCTCTCTGTTTAGTATCAATAATGAAATGTTCTCAAGTTCTTTTAATTCAAAACATTATGAAACTACAAATTGAGGGTTTCTAATGCTCCATTCACACTTTACTTATATATCATGTAATTTCTTGCACATTATGTGTACATATTCTTACACATTTTTCTCTCTTCAGAAGGACACATGGAGTGAAGAAGAAGAAATACTCCTAATCGAAGCCCACGAGAAGCTCGGTAACAGATGGGCAGAAATCGCGAAACTCATCCCTGGAAGAAGCGAGAACTCCATCAAGAACCATTGGAATGCCACCAAGAGAAGGCAAAACTCAAAGAGAAAGACCAAGAGAAAACCAAGCAGCGACGGAGCAAAATCTAATTCCTCAATCCTACAAGAATACATCCGAAGAAAAACCCAAACTGAGAATGCAATATCAACCCAATTCATCCAGTCCAATTCCTCCGACCCTCTCCAATCTATACCCGTCAATGACTCCTCCTTCTCTAGTATGACTCAAGTGGATGATTGCATTGAGACCATGCAGAACTTTTACGACGATTTTTTGAGTTTTGGTGATGATCATAGGCAGTTGATGAGTATGGATGAGTTATTGCCTCCTCCTATTGAGTTCTCAGAGAATGATGCGTATCTCTCTTGCTTGATAGATGAAGGGCCTTTGACCTCTTTTGATGCATTTGAGAGCGATAATTTCAAGTTTATCGGAGATCAAGATTCGTCGAGTTGCAAGAAGGATATGGATTTGATTGAGATGATATCTTCTTCTCAGTCGTCTTGTTCTCTGGGAAGCAATAGCAGCAGGAGCTTCACTTGATTGCAATGCAAGAAGGATCTATATATACGTTAGGGTTTGAGTAGAATTAGCATGAATAATGTTTGATCTTAGTTCGTGTAAGAGCAGGATATTGTTGTCTAGTCTTTTGATTTTATTTCATGCTTTGGGGGAAAAAATTTAAAGTTTGGTTTTTTTTGGCTTTGTTTATAATTGGAAAATTTCTTAGGTGCTCAATGAGCACCAATGTAGCATACACTACACAAATAGAAATAGGCTATACGGTACAAACTACATGGAAAAAGAGAATTATTATGAGAACAAATAATATTTATTGTGCTACAAGTCTCATTTCTATTGGTGTGGTGTATGCCACATTAGTGCTCATTGAGCACCTAAGAATTTTTCAACAGTGTGTTTAACTTTGATATAAGAGAGTAAAGATGGGTTAAGTAATTATGGCAGTAATCATTGCATCATAAAGTCATCAACTTGAAATAAAAATGTAGATTTTGGATAATTTGAATTTTTTTGTAAATTATGCATTTCCAATCAATATGGCATGGAAGAGTCCACATTTTATTAGAGGAAAAACGGCTAATTAAAATTTTAATTTATTGAATGTCTTTTAGAAATTTGGATGCTTTAAGAGTCGGAAACCCACTTTCGCAATCGTGACCATTTAATAATTTCTAGATGATTATGATTATAATTATGACAATTCAATACTTTCTCTAAATTTGCATTTGTATTCCTAAAATATTATTTTTTGTGGAGATAAGGGCCTCGGCGTAGTTTAACACTTTCGCAATATTCATAGGCCAAATATAAAACTAACAAAAAATTATCCTAAGTGCCTATATGTTTGGTTTATTGCCCCTGAATTGAATAATCAAGAAATATCTCCAAAACGACAATACATGCCTTTTTGGGCCGTTTCTGGGCTCTTTCTCTTGAGCGGTTTCCGTCCCAAAATCCAAAACCCTCGAGGGAGTCCTTGGAGCCCAAAAGAGATCAACTTCCAGTGCAATATTCAAAACAAAATGCACAGCAAATTCAAAAACCAGACACATTTCTCTCAAAATCTCATAAGGTTAGGGTCAGTTACAATGTTTATTTTTCTCTTTTGGTAGTTTTTTGGGATAACATGAACACTTCCCAAACAATTGCTGAATAGCCATGCGATTTAGAATCATTCAGTAATTATTCTAAGTCTGATACACATTGAGTTCAAATTTCATGGAAATGGAAGTGTAGATTAGGGATTCTCATAGTTCTTGATAACGCTTGAAATGATTAGTGGTTTGATGTACATTATGCTGATATAATGTTACTACCTCATTTTCTGTTGTAGAATATTACTGTCTTATTTATGCGGTAATTTCCATCATCATTATTATTATTACTATAGCTGCAGTTTCAAGCAGCATTTGTAACAAATTCAACCCCCTGACACTGAATAGTCTTTGATCCAATCGCATTTAATCAAGTGCAAATTATACTAAACAACTAAGAACTTTTTGCATTTTGTAGAAAAACCCCATTATCTTGGAAAACCGCACTAAACCCCCCAATAACTATTAGAATTGCAAAAAAAAAACCCCAATAAGTTTCTCATTTTACTGGTAACCCCTGTGACGGTGTTAGGCCGCATTTTGCATTGGTGACCTTTTATAAGAGTAAAGATGCATAGAATGGGGCGATCTATATTCATAGGTGGTTAGAGGGTTAGTTTGGGAATTAGAGCTACTCCATCTATAGTGTAAATCACATGTTTCCTATGAGTACGGTTCTGATAGGATCCTACTCTTATCAAAATCCACTCGTTTATCAGATTCTTATATACCTTGGGATACAACGGGATCAAATCAGGGACTTGGGGGGAGTGTTGGCAGTATTACCAAAGCGTTCCCAGACCACCTGCGCTATCCATGGTGGGTGAGTCTGGAGTAACTTTAATGGAGAAAGGAAATGACAAAATACAAGTGGATTTGTTAAATCTAGTGGGGTATCTATGTTTGTGGATGAATAACTTTCTTTTTGTACGCCACCTAAATCGTCAATCAAACATCAAAAAAATAAAGCTGCCATTTAATGCAGAACAAGCAAAATATAACACGATCAAGTTGCAGTTGGACGAAGTCCAGAGGCAATACTAGCACATTTTAATGTGTCTCCGGTTACCATTTACCGTGTGTATCAACCAAATATCTGCAAGCGTCCACCCGCTAGAATATCAGCCTTGCAGTTTTGTAACTTGCGCGTATCGAACATCATTCGCAGTTTTTTGCTTGTAAACCGTTATTTGTATGACCTTTTGATTAGCTTTTAGCTCTCAAACTCATCTA
Organism: Asparagus racemosus; assembly: GCA_037177215.1. NCBI lineage: Eukaryota > Viridiplantae > Streptophyta > Magnoliopsida > Asparagales > Asparagaceae > Asparagus > Asparagus racemosus. The sequence continues at coordinate 2,831,668 of JBAKGM010000365.1, forward strand.
GGATACATGATCTCATTTACGACATTTTCAGTTAGTTCTTTGGTCGTCCCTTGGTCTGAGTTTTGGATTCCATATTTGGGTTCTATATGTCAACCTCCGGTTTGTCTTCAGGTAATATGGCGATGGCCTTCCCTAACTTCTGTATGAAGGTATATATGTTCTTGTCGAGTTCTCGCTTCAAGATTAGTGCTACAGAAACAACTTAGGAGCTAGTTTTGCATCTATCGGTCTGAAGCTTCTAGAACTATGAAGTATTTAGCACTTCAAGATGAGAGGCTATAATATTGCACAAGGGTAATGAGGCAATCAGGGAGAATTCTATTGTGTTTAAATGCAAAACTGAGCTTAACCATGCTCAAAATTAAATTAATTCCAAATGCTGCTTATTTCTTTCAATGTCAGTTTCCTGTGATGTTTACACTTTGTCTTTGTGCATAAATTAACTTTACACCTAATGTAAATCATTTATGCCTTGCAAAGATGAAGTATGATTGCGTTGAGCTTTAAGTGCAAACCAACACATCTGGTACTCAAAATAAATTTCAACTACATATTCTTTCTAGAGTTTGTTTGATGTTGTATTTTTGACAGACTATCGATATTAAATGGTTTTAGCTGTAATGTTATAACTCTCATGGAGCTTAGTTCGGGTTTGTGCTCCCTCAATCTTTTCTTGTGATTACCAATTTTACGTTATCTAGAATCTTGATTTTACTGCTAATGTTTTTTTTTCCCCTGCAGTTCCTGGTGCATCAGTAAATGTTGTTTTTCCCCCCTAATTTTGATGGAAAACTTGCAGTACAACCATGATGGAGCTTGTCAAGACAGGACAATTGACAAATATCTTCTACCCAATTGCCCATTTGGTTGTGAGTTACCATCAGGGTGAGTAATTTTTATAATCTCCCACTGTAGTTCTAACCACAAAGTATAATTGAACACTAAGCTCTGTCAACAGACCTCACTTTAGGTGTTTTTAGCTCATCCCTATCGAAACATTTTCAGGGTTGGTTCTTTCAATCACCCATCCAATCATTCTCAAAAGCAGGCTGCACCTCCAAGCAAAAAAGAGAAACTTATCGATACAAGTGGACTTGGTAGATTTGTCATAGTGGAGGAACTTTGGACTTATCACTTGTGTTTCTTTGAGCAGGATCAGACGATCGATGCTTCACCTAATCCCTTCAAATGATGTAGGAAAGTGACGCTGCACGAGCTGTCCCTTTGTGTATTGTGGAGTGGCAATCAAATGTTGCTTCCGTATTCGCTATGCTCACCTGCTTGGCTTCTGATATAAGTAGCAATCTGAAATCATTAAGGTCACAGAAAGTGTTAGGCGGCCTGGGCCGGCCTAGGCGATGGACATGACGTTTAGAGTGCCTAGGCGGGACCTAGGCATTTTCTTTTTTTTTTTAGTTTTTAATTACAATTTCTGATAGTCAATGCCCATGTTATGGAAAGCTTAGGCGCTGGACTGACACCTCGGTAGATTTCTTAAGTGGTGGTGGAGGAGGTTTTGCTAAAATCACGATTAATGCCTAAAAAGTGCAGTCCATGTAGGCAAACCACATAGGCGCTCCCAAAACCTAGGTAGATAGCCTAAGTACTGCCTAGGCGCTAGACTAGTTGGGCGGCCAATGTACCGCCTAGGCGTAGGCATATGCCTAGACGGGCCAGGTGGATGCTTTTTAAAACATTAGAAAGCATTGTTCTTAGTCGCCTAACTTTCCTTTGTTACTTTCAGTTCTCAGAACTTACTCCATGGTTTCACTAGCTTTTTTTTTTTCCTCTCTCTGCGGGCTTAATAGTGTATAGCTTTCAGTTCACACAAGGTATTTCTATGTGGAAGAGAGACAATTTTTACTTGCAAATCCTTGTCAATCATCATACAATAGTGTAGTAAAGCGTTACTGCTTTTCGATATATAGCGAAAGTGATGTATGCCAGCATGATTAGGAGATTTGTAAAAAAATGATATGGTAACTGTTAATTTGAGAAGAATCTATAATTCTGGAAAGGAAAAAAAAGACTAATGAAAAGCTTCTCCCAAAAACCCAAAGATTTGGTATCAGGGGCTTGTTGATTTCCATGTACAAGTTTTGTACTCCTCATTCAGTGCCAACAATTTTTTTTTTTTTTTTTTTGGCCCCCTTCCCTTCTCTCTCAAGCCTTTGAGCCTCTCACCTCCAAACGAGTACAAAGGCTGAGAAGAAAGTCCAAAACACCTTCTGTTTCCTTCTGAAACAAACTACTCTGGCTCCTTTTGATAGTGCTCTCATTGTCCCTGGCCCCTGTCACAATAATGCTAACACACCTAACCTAAACAAAGATTAACAAACAAGAGAAGATAAATCTCGATCACTCGCTTTACGTAATTAAAAAAACTTAAACAAATGAAAAGGGGAAAAAAAAACAGCAGCACGGACTCTTTACTTTACATCAACCCCATTCCCTCAAATTCATACACATATATATGTAACACCCCCCTAAACCTCTGCCACCTGGCAGCTAGTCCTGCAGGTTGGACAGGATTTACTGCTGACGAGCCACTTCTCTACGCAACTTACGTGGAACCCGTGGTTGCAGGCCGGCAGCACCCGGACGCGGTCGCCGTCAGCGAACTCGGTGAGGCAAATGGCGCACTCGGCCTCGGTGCCCGCGAGCTCCGTGCTCGCCGAGAATACTAAAGTGGGGAGCGATGCGGCGACCGACTGATGAACCGTCGGCTCCGAGCCCTTCTCAGCCTCGGAGGGGGGAGAGCGGCGGCGAGAGCAGAGGAGGTAGCGGACGATGGCGTTGAGGGCGAGGGCGAGGACGAGGGCGCAGAAGAGGACGATGAGGATGATGGCCATGTTGGCCGTGAAGTCCCCGGCGCCGGCGTAGGGGCCCCACTTGTTGGAGGGAGGAGAGGAGGGCGGGTTGGTGGTTGTGGGCTCTTCATAAGGGACTGGCACCATGCCTGCGGCTGTGCTTTGTGTCGAGTGCGCGTGTGCGTGTGCGCTATTTTTGACGGGGGTGAGAGAGCGTGTGGGGTTTTTATTGTGTTGTTTGGAGGAGGGCGAGGCAAGAAAAGAATGTGAATATGTGGCGCTTTACCTTTACTTTGGTTAAGATGGAGGGCGTAGTAAGTGAATGAGGGTCCCCACAATTTGGAACAAAAAAACTACTTGAGTTTGTCACAGGATAACTGAGGGGAAAAAAAAACAAAACAAACTTGTGGGATACACTGCAAAGAAAATGGTGGGGTTACTATGGTGAAGATTGCAAGAGATAATTATGGGTAACTTGTACGAGGCCACCACGTGCCTTCATCGTCCCATAGAAGTTTTTTGAGTATCGTTTGTTCACGAGTACGTATGTACGTGCGTACGTGCATCTCTGTGTGTTTGGAGATAAATAAGAAGTAAACAGCTCTCTGTTCAGTATTGTAATTTGATGTGCGTACGCGTGCTTGTATGCGTATCTTTGTGCGTTTTGAGACGAGCAACAATCAAATTCGCTCCCTCGTGTTCTAAGATTACATTTTAGTCACTATTGTAATTCGTGATGCGTATGAATGTATGTATGTTTGTGTGTGCGCCTTCGCGTGTTTGGGATAAATTTCTCTGTTGTAGTGTAAGAATACATTTCTCGCAGAAAATTTAAGCTTGAAGTAGATATTAATGTAATTATGTGACAGATAACTAGCCTCAGTTATGCGGCAGAGTAAACTACATTATCTTGGTTCAGCTCTTTCAGTAAAAAAATACATCACAAAAGAGGATTAAAAACACACAGTACTAGTGAGGGGACCAAAAACGCAGGATAATTTCATATAAGCCGCCCAAGAGAGAATTGCATAAGAAATGAATCGGTCAATTAAATGGACAGGAGTATCAATGTACAAATGGGACCAAAACGAAATTAATTTGGATGTGACTGCTGCCCTCTCTGGATGGGCATCGCGGCTTCTTTTTGTATGCATATGTGTAACAAATAAGACGCATAATTTGAGCTACCAAGAGACTAGGTTGATGCAGACAGGAGAGCATTAAACATATGCAGCAAGTAGTTTCTGGTTGCTTCTTCTAATTGTACTTTGTTACTATATGAACCATAGAATTTGATAAATAGAAAAATTACAAAAAATGATATTTAAACTTAAAGCTAATTGCATCCAATATTACAATTATTACATCACTGAAACTCCTTCCGTAAATATTGAAATATACGGTTTAACATATTTTAGAAAAGGTAATATTCCAACTCATGAGTTGCTTCAAGCTTAGGCACGGTATCACTTTAATCAGCTTTTTTTCTTTAGTTAATGGGCCGAAATTTTTGAAGACATTAGCGGATCATATTGGTGACCTCTGAAATGTATATATCCTTGTGGATAAATGGCACTTCCTTAGCGATAATTAAAATGGACTTGCTTTTGAGATGCTCATAATTAGCGTCCTAGTAGCTTTAATTAGTTTAAATGCAATTTGTCAAGAATGACTTTGATTGAAGCAGTACTTTTCGCGCTACTAGCTTCTATGTGTTATCAAGGTTATTATGACAACGAGCACATTATAGACATCAGGGAACAGCTAATACACATGGAATCAGTTCATTACATAATGCCAAACATCAAGCTCATTTGGATGCCAGCTCCTGCTAATAGCTTCTTATACAACTTTTGGCGCCGCGAAAGAAATTGATAACACAACTTTATGTCATTTCTCTTAATGTCCCTAATCATTACACCAAAACTCAAATGTTACGGTAAGGGCTGAGGGTTGTATTTTCATATTCTAACATGCTCCCCGCAAGTTGAGCGCCCTTTTTATGGGCTGAAAAATGGACTCACGCAGCGGTATTAATTTTTTTTATTCCCAAATCCCTACTAAATTCATGATCAAGAAGATTTGAACCCGGTGCTATGTTACTATCTTAAAGTTCCTAACCATTACGCCAAACCTTTCGGAGTTCCAGCGAGGGTTGAAGGTTATACGTACATTTATATTCTATTCTATGATTGAATGTCTTCATGATCCGTGAACTTAAAAATTGGAAGCTGTCCCGTCACAAAAAAAAATCTGTTAACAGGGAGCTTAATGCATATCTTAAAGTCATGCATCTAATCAAATCCTTTCACTTTATACATTTCTATCCTAAAAGAACAACTGCATTGTAAGTAGCCTTTTGGTGTAAAGAGATAAAGAGAGAGTAAATCAAGGGCAAAGACCATATATTGAGGTCATGGCTAATTAATTTGTCTCTACGTGCACATCACATGGGTGTTGGTTAGATGAAGGCAATGGCATGGGCAGCTCTCCCTGAGATCTCACGGATAGATCTATTATTAGCTATATGCAGGCGAAGAAAATAACCAAACCCCCTTTGTCCACATGCACATCTCCCATATAATTCTTCTTCTGTGGCCTTTTCACATTCATCATGAATTTCCTACATAAGTTTAGATGCGGACACCTCATTTTTCAATCGGCAACTTGTCTGTTGAGTAGCTATTATTCGTCAAATCTTGGCATGTTCACGCTAACGTGACTGGTTGTTGTGATGCACACATCTGTATATCTCTTCGTGGCCTCGTGTAAGAAATGCACCAATTGTGGCGAGCCAACACCGATTCATTCACGTTTCACATAACACCAATAATTAGTTTCAATACCGGTAAAGAAAATTGAAACTTTAGTGTCTCGTTCAATTTTTAAAGTTGATGATTGCACTTATTTCGATATTGTTTGTTCCGATTCGATATCTTGTTTGTGCCATTTTTAAACGGCTAGGTTTTATGCACGTGATTACATATTCTGATTATGTATTTTTGATTTATTTCCTTACTAAAATTTATTCATCGGTTCCACTTTGATGATTTTTGCTCACTTTTGTCTCTAAACTTTAGCATTGTGATTATTTATTTTCTTTGATGTTCGTTTAAATGAGCTGCACTTAGTTTAAATTTTCATGTTGATAATTCAATTGATAGGAAACAAATATAATCTGAAACCAATTTAAATTATCATCCTAGTTGGACCAACATAAAATCAAGCTTGACCTGAGAAAGTATAGCGTTGCGAAAGTGAAAAACACTTGAAACAATAGTGTTATAAAAGAAAGATGAATAACTAAAGCAAATACGATAAGATGATTGGTTAAAAGTAGGCTAAAACGACACAAAAGAGAATGTGGAGTTTGTTCCTAATCATTGATAAACTTTTTTTAAAAAAATAATAAATTAAAGATTTACACTAACTCTAGTACATTTTTATATAATTAAAGCATCCATATAAGCATATAAAAGTACTAAAAAAAGTTCACGAAAATTGCTTCAAAAGATTTCTAATTTACTTTTTAAAAATTAAATATTCTATAAAGTATTTAGAAAATAGTTTTGTTGAGCGACATCAATCACTCTCCACCTTTATCTTTTTCGATAAAATTAGACTACATTTAGATGCTGAAAAGTGATAGTAAATCTTAAATTGGAAGTTAAATTTATGTATCTTAATGAAAGAATATCAAACAACCACTCTTTTCTTTGCTGAGTCTTGAAAGTTTAGTTTTTTTTGTGATTTTGAATTTTTTAGGGTGTATTTTGCAAATTTTGAAACTTTGAGAGTGTTTTCTAAAAATTTTAATTTTTAAGTTGGGTGCTTGCAATTTTCGTGTTTCATGTGTTGGTGATAAGTTTTTTAATGTTAGGATATTTCTTGCAACTCTGGAATTTTGAGGATATTTTTTACAATTATCAAAACTGTACATTGTTTTTTGTAAAATTTAAATTTTCAGCACTCTGCTGATAATTTCTAGATTTGATATGTACCGGTTATAGGTTTTAAAATTTCAGGGTTTTTTTAATTTTAATTTTAAAAGAATTTTTTATAATTTTTATAACTTCAGGGTTATTTTTTATAAATTTTAAATGTTTAGTTGCCTGATGGTAATCTCTTGAATTCATCTTTGTTGTTTGCATACTTTAAAATTTTAGAATTTCAGGGCGCTTTCTTATTATTTAAACTTTTGATGATGTTTCTACAGTTTTTGAAAAGTTTACAGTGTTAATTGCAGATTTTAAATTCATCGGATGCTGCTGTTAATTTTCAGATTTCATGTTCTTTATTTTAAGTTTTGAAACCTCAGAATGTTTTATGTAATTTTAAAATTTTGAGGGTATTTTGTGTAATTTTAAAAACTTTCTTGGTTTAAATTATTGAGCTATAGATAGTTCAGATTGGATTCATATATGATATAATTATGATTAATATAGACTAAGATTTAAATAAAATATTCAAAATAGTGAAGCGTAATATTGACTATTTAAAGTTTTTTCCGAACTATGATTTGCATTGATATTTACCGTCTAATTAGAAATTCAGCGCAAGATACGCGTCATGTTATCTTTACTCTCCAAAAGAAAGACACGCATATCCACACTCCAAAGCATGCATGTGCAAGTGAGGTGAGCAGTCTGATCCTTTACGGATTTAAGAAGCCCAATAGGCCTGAAAGCCTTCTTACTTTCAGTCCTGGGTTTAGTGCTATCCAACTGAATGGGCCTAGAAGCCCAACAAAAATTTCAAGCTTTGATGCAGCCCCAGGCGTCGAGATCGCTTCGTTTCCTTCGAATTTACCTCGCTCGTCAGATTTTCTTTTTTTCCTAATTAAAGGAGAAAAGGATGAAGATGAGAGATGACTGTAACAAAGATTGATTCTTTGCAAAGCAATTACGCTCCAGAAGGAAAAGGGGAAGACAAGAGAAGGTGAGGATCCAGAACACTCATCGAAGTTTGGGTACGGAATTTTCCCCCCCAGTTAAGCTCAAATTTTGATTTTTTTTTTTTTGTGGGTAGTATTTTTGGGTACTTTAACTTGATTTTCTACTTTCGAAACCCAACAGAGGAGTCGAAACATAACTTCTTAAATTTAGTTTGATGTAAAATGATGAGAATATCATCCTATGGTTTCAGCAAGGAGATCGCTTAGAGTTTACAAATATAGAAATGAGCTTGCATTTAATTCCATAAACAGTAAATAGGATTGTGCCCACAATGTGTTTGAATGAAAGATAGAGAGAGAATAGAAATCCATAGGGCAAAGGACTGATGAGGAAATAATTACGAACCTATGCTAATTTCATTTCTACATAAACGTATTTGTTGATGCTCGAACTTGCGCTCGGATCACACAGTCACTAATCGCGGTTGGTTTAGAGTTTAACAACGTGAGGCCCGTTTCTTCTCCTAATACGATGCCCAGCACGTTCTCTTAGCACCGAGGATGACCTGTGAAAGTGTTGGAGTTGATTTTAAGTATTTACATGTTTCCTTATTACATTCTTCGGCACAGGAATTTGATAGTAAAGAATGCTTGCATCTTGCCCTTTCTGTCGTATAGAGCTTCCGGTTACCGAGCTCGAATGGTATAACCTCTGGATTTATTTCTGTTAAATGTCAATTTTTTCTTTCTTAGAATTTAAAACATTTTCCCCCTATTGATCGTATGCACTATGCAGGCACGCGAACAATCATTTAGTGGAAGAAGAACTTGCAAGGAATATTGAATTGGCAAAACAAATCTCACTAGCTTCCCTGAGCTCTTCATTCGTGGTACATTTTTTTAGAGCTCCTATATTGTTTAGTTTCATCTGCTAGCATATTGACCATTCTCGCAGTGTCCTTTGAATCATTATTAAGATTGTTTATCATTGGAGAATGCAAGAGAATATAAATATTTGAAAGGGACACGAGACTAGCAAAGCAGATCGCGGTAGCCTCACCAAGATATTGGTCCATGATACTCATGTGGCCCTTATCGATGGAAAAGCAAAAGGAGAGGGTGAAAGTGTAGTTTTAAAACTTCAGGGAATTTTCTTATTCCTACAAACCTTAGAGTTTTTTCTGTAATTTTCCCATTTTTAAAAGATGTGTTTTAGTAATCTAAACATTACACAATTTGCATCAACTGTACCTCCTTCCTTTCTCCAAAGAGCCGACTGCTTGCTCATGGAACACGGGATTTAAAACTACTACTATCATAGTCTTTTGCTCTTCCCTACATCCAAGATATCCTGTTATTTCTAGTTCAACTGCAATGTTGCATAAAAAGTCGAAAGAAAATGCAAGGATGATTCTTTTCAGGCCTATGGAAAGAAAAGGACTAACATCTTAGGTACTTTGCTTACAAGTTCCATTATCGTTTTGAATATGTATTTAGTTGTAGGCAATGTGATTGGTAATTGAAAATGAAATACTCTTGTCTGGGCTGAAGTCAATTAATGGACTCTCATGATCACTTTTTATTTTTATTTTTTTATAACTCACATGTTTCAAGAATTTATCTATATGTAATTTCAGGATAGTCAATTAGATAATGCGGAGCCTTCTTATATTTTCTCTGAGCGGACTGGTCAAACTAGCACCCCTTGCTCCAATCACAGTGAAGCTCATTACTTGGAAAATTTTGATCAAGAAAAGATATATGATTTGGTTGGTTTACAAATTAAAAGCACATTATACAAAGTTGAAGGTGGTCTTATGACCTTGCTGAAAAGGTGCTTGGAATCAGAAAGTAAAGCTTCTAAAAGTGTGATATCCGGCTATATCGATCACTATCAAAGTGTTGCTTCAGAAGATTCTGGATGGGGCTGTGGATGGCGTAACACCCAAATGCTGAGTTCTCATTTGTTGATGGTAAGAAAACAAGCAAGGGATGTTATGTTTGGTGGTTCAGGATTTGTTCCTGACATTCCTTCGCTCCAGAGATGGCTTGAGATTGCTTGGGAAAGAGGGTTTGATAAAACTGGCTCAAATTCATTTAATCAAAAAATTTATGGCTCACGAAAATGGATTGGGACCACAGAGTGTGCCACACTTCTCCGCTCTTTTGGGCTTCGAGCAAGAATTGTAGACTTTGACAGTATATCATATTCAGGAGGTAAAAGGATAAGCAAGCATGTTTATGGGCCAATGGACAAGTTTATACATCGAAGGAAAGATGATGATTTATGTGTTAAGTCTTCATCTATCGGATCTCATGATGAACATTATGATTTGTCTAATCACCTGAAACGCAACAACACTGTGTTTGATTGCGATAGTTCAAATGATTATAAGGGAAAGTCCATGGGTCATCAGATCCTCATCGATTGGGTTTGGAACTATTTTACTAATCATGGAAGCATGGACAACAAACAACATGTTTTGACAAGTGAGAAAACGTGAGTCCGTCCTTTTTATTTCTCTTCACTATTTTCTATTGAGGGGTGGGTGGTTACTAGATTGATGCTTCGTAACTGATCTGAGAATATGATTTTCTCTCATGTTAATGTATCCATGAATTTGTTATATTTCTTCTTCATCTTTTAAGTTGTTTAAGCTTTTTGTAATAGTGAAATACTACATTGACTTCCAAATAGGCCTTTGTACTTCCAGCATGATGGCCATTCAAGAACTATTGTTGGAATCCAAAAGCAGCAAGGAAAGAATGGATCTCAAGACCGATGCTCTCTTTTGATTTTGGACCCTGCCCAGGTGGGATCACAGAATCTGTCAACTTAATTTTTGTGTAGATTAAACCATCATATTGACTCTTGATCTAAGGGTTCAAAAGTCTCTGTATTAATATTTTGTCCAACAAAATTGTGTTAATGCTGCAGAGAACTGCAGATTTGGAAAGATGTCTTACAATTAACAAGGGATGGCAACAACTAATAAAACGAGGGGTTCACACATTGAGAAAGCCACAATATCAGGTCTTGTTACTCTCTTGATATTCTTCATCTCTACTTGGTTATCTTTGAGGCAATCTGACATAAATTATATGGTTTACATTTTAGTTATGTTATGTTGATCCTGGGACTGCGAATGGAGAAGAGTTGGAACAGCTCAAGACTATTGATAGCATTTGTGTAAGATTATAAAAGATTGGGTCTAAATAGCGTGAAGAAGAGTGAGGTAGGTTTTATATGCTTTAACATTTTGTATTGTTTTCGGCGTTCATTTCGGTTACTATGCTATTACCTGAGCAATTGACTTGGACATGTAGCTTGTCTTAGCATCCATAAATTGCTAATATATATGAAAGTATGTACATATGTACATACACACATACATGCATGCATGCATACATACATACATTTTTCAGTCTTCCCACTGTCAACATTACCATAGAGTAGTATGTGGTTTTAGATAGAGTAGTCTTTTGTAAACATTAGTTCTTATTTAATCTGTAACCATAGCTTTATATATTTCTGTAATAAGCATATACACCAAGATTATATGGCTGGTTTGGAATTGAAGAATGGTCTGCATGTCTTCGTTCACCTTATTAACATTAAAATACTGATACCAAATCTTCCGTACTATCATTAAATGCGTTGGCAAATTCATCTAGTGGCAGAATTGACAGAATTCTTCAGTAGTCTCATTGAAATGATAAGACCCATTAGACTTTCAAAAAAATCAACCCTGCTTCTTTTATGGGAAGAATAGATGATGAGTTCCTCTAGCGGTTTGTAATCTATGCCTGGTTTATGGGAGGTAAAATTTATCCAAACAAGAACCATGCTGAAACAGCTTAGAACTACTGATAATATTTATTTCAATTTTTATAGTTTCAGGAGGCTAATTCTGTTGATTTATCTGAATAACTAATACTAGTTAATTATACACAGTATAAATTATGACGAAATTTTGGCTTCTTTTCATATACCAAATTGGATAACCTAATATCCTTTCCTCTATTATGCTTCCATAAAAAATAGCAACAATATACCTTCATTTTATATCCTGGCACTCTGCAATTCTTATACTACAGTATAGCAATTTAAGAGGTCGATTAACCTTCCATCTGGCTTTGCAGATGGAATAATCTTGAATAAACACCATCAATTGTTGATATCAAAGCTGAATGGTTACCCTTTTCAACCACCTGACCCTTATCCATCACCACTATTATATCGGAATTAATTACTGTACTAATCCTATGTGCAACGGTTATTTGAGTGGCTTTGAACAGTGGCCCGCCAAACTTTCTTCCTTGACCTGATCCTAAAGCTCTCATGACAGCTCTTTCAGATTCTCCATCAAGTGCACTGGTAGCTTCATCTAGCAGCAGAACTGCAGGCTTCTTTAGTAGTGTCCTCGCAATGGCTATTCTCTGCTTTTGCCCACCAGAAAGTTGGCAACCCTTTTCTCCCACCATGGTGTCATACCCCTTTGGCAAATTACTGACAAACTCGTGAATGTTTGCTTCTATGGAGGCCTCAACTACTTCAGCTTCTGAAGCACTTTCATTGCCATAGCAGATATTGTCTCTAATTGAGGAACTAAAGAGGAGGGGCTCTTGCTGCACAAACCCTATTTGTTTTCTTAACCATCTCAGATTGTAATCCTTTATGTCCTTCATGTCTATGAAAATTTGTCCTGCACAAGGATCATAGAACCTTAAAAGTAGTGCCAAAACAGAGGACTTCCCTGCTCCACTTGGCCCAACAAGGGCCACCCTAAGACCAGAATCTATTGTTAAACTGAATTTATTTAGTATAACTACTTCTGCCCTTGACGGATAGTTGAAACAGATATCTTTGAATTCAATTTTTCCTTCGATCCTTTCAGAATCTGTAGCATCCAGCTTATCTGGCACAATTTCAGTTTCACGGTCAAGGATTTGATAAGCTGGTGTCAGTATGCTGATAGCAGAGACAACCATGGGGATCAAAGTCCATAGCTCAGTGATTGAAGGAACAGTAAGTGAGAAAATCTGGTAAGATCTAATTCCATTCTCAAAAGTCGATTGTTTCTTTTCAATCAAAACTGTGGTGTACCATAAGGCAATGGCATGTGCAATATTCCATAAGCATAGTGACACCCCTTGTACAATCCCATACTTGATACTCTCTATCCTTTTAGCCTTCATAGGATTTCGTAGTGCAAGCTTGGCTTTCTTTAGTATATGTTCTTCATGGACAAAGGATGCCACGGTCCTAATATTGCTTGCTGATTCTGAAGTAAGGGAAACAATTTCTCGGTGAGCTACCGCAGAGTCACCTGAGAACCCTTTGGCTGATTTTGCATGTCTTAGACCACCAATAAAATGACAAGGCATAACTGCCCAAGCAACAAGGCCCATTCTCCAGTCAACAATCATACTGACAGTGGTTGCTATTAGAATGGACGAGATGCATTGCACTATAACTGACATTTTATCTGATATAATGGTCTTGATCATGGAGGTATCTGTGACAATATGTGAAGTAAGGAATCCCACACTATTCTCAGGTTTTTCAAACCAAGCTATCTCATTTCGAAGTATACCTAGAAGAATCAAAACATTAGCTTGTTATGCTTAATAAATGACATCTTTTCTTATGCCCATGATGTAGTGTTACATTTGAGAATGTGATATACAAAATATTTAAGGAAAGATCTCTTTTGAGAAATGCTTGGAATCCTGTTGAAAACCTTCTAGAGAAGAAACTTTAAGTACTTATTATATGTATTAAGAAGAAGTCGTAAATCAGTTGTGTGATGGAACCTTAGAACCTTGCATGGAACTCTATTTTTTGGCTTTTCCTGTTGCATTAATGTATGGCAGTTAGGCTACAGATGATATTTGGATTATTAACGGCCTTATTACAGACTGAAATCTTATAAAGGTGAAATTTTGAACATAACATTTTGATATATTTAACTAGAAAAGAGGTCCTGGTGACAGAAAAATGCATGGAGGTTGAAACATGTCTGTAAAATTGCAGTAGAATTATGATTTGACCGTAGAGAATCCAAAATTAGAGGAAGAAAAGAAAAGACGAGATAGTACACCTGAAAAAAGAGCCTCCCTGAGGTTTGTCATGGCCTTTTCCCCAACTATACCATAGAAATAATGTTGCAGTGCATGGGTGACTAATGTAAGAAATCCAACTCCAGTGAACATAAGTGAATACTGGCCTACTCTCCTTGTTGCATCTGGCTTGTAATATGCAACTCCTATTGTCATGATGAAAAACCCAAACAGTGGCTTTGAAATACCAGAGATAGCTGCTGCAAAAGAACCCAAAGCAGTTTTTCCAAAATCAGCGTTCTTCAACCCAAACCAGATTCTGAGGAACGGAACCTCTTTTCTTTTTGTTTTATGCATCTCTTTCTTTGTAGGACTACCCAACTGGTTCTGCAGTTCCTTGGATTGTTCATAGAGCTCAGAAATCTGCATAGTAATGTTGTTATCTTCTGAATGTTCCTCAGTATCACCAGTATACCTGTTTTCCACATTTCAAAGAAATGGCGAAGTTAATTGCATAAGTTTTCTCACCTTTTTCTTCTTGTACTTCACTACTTTATCTGATTCTGCAATTTAGGATATTTATTTGAATTCTGTCAGAGCTTTTATCTCACCTCAGATTTTGCTATTCTAGTACAGGAGTAAATGCATTCATTCCTATTTGTCAGTGACATTTATCCTTCTTTTATCTTTTCAGATTGAGATGTTTTCTCATTTTTCTAAAATTTAATGACAAAAATTAGTAATAAGGATTTTAATTGTTCCAGAATCAAGACTGTTTGGTATTTGCACTTGCCTTGTTCCTCTTTCTCTAGTATCTTCATTTTCTCCAGCCTCCATGTTGTGCATGCTGAACAAACTGCTGTAGAATTTACTGCCTTCTAGCAGTTCATTATGGCTTCCTGCTTGTGCCACCTTTCCATTCTCCACAACAACAATGATATCAGAATTCACAACTGTTGACATTCTATGCGCAATCAGAATCACAGTTCTCCCTTGCATTGCCTTCTCGAGTGCACCTTGAACTAGCTTTTCAGATTCTGAATCTAGTGCACTGGTTGCCTCATCGAGCAGAAGAATGGGAGGATCTTTGAGAATGGCTCTTGCTATGGCTATCCTCTGTTTTTGTCCACCTGAAATCTGTACCCCTCTCTCGCCTACCTGAAAACATATTCATTAAACATGGTTGATTATGGGTGAATAAATCACAATGCATAGTGTATAGGAGGATTCTAAGAATATTATGACTGTCAGGATGCAATTTGATATAGGATGCATCTTAGAAAGGAATCATGGTACCTATCAGGTATGACTGCTCTGTATCCAGGCCATATAAATTTACTTTATGTAGAAACACCAGAAACAGTACTCTTGATAATGCAAAAGACATGCCTTTTTTGTATTCATCGGCACCAAGAACAACAACAACAAAGTCTTTGTTCCAAATCTTATCCTGATCACATCGGTGAATCCTATGTCTCCATTCAGTTCTGTTACTCTCCATAGTTACTGCACCACTATGACATTCTTTTCACTACCTCATCCATGTTCTTAAGTCTATTTCTAGTCCTTGCATCAATTAAGGTCCTACAGCCCTAATCGGTACATTTAATTGCATCAATCAATTGTTTTCTATATTTCCACTAAGTAGAAACCTTTCTAGGTTCGAAATGTTCTATCAGGATTTATCAAAATATTTTTCAACATGTAATGTTTAATTGTCGGTGATTACATTTCTGTATGTGTCGTAAATTTGGAACCTTACCTCTGTGGAATACTGATTCGGAAGTTGGGATATGAATGAGTGGACATTGGCTGTTGATGCTGCCTGAATTACCTCTTCATCATTTGCTTCCAGGTTTCCCACCTTAAGGTTATCTTTGATAGTACCTGAGAAAAGCGACGGCTCTTGCAAAACTGCTGCTATATTTCTTCGGAGAAATTTCAGATCAAGGTCCCTGATGTTGAGACCATCAATGAGAACAGCACCTGCCAATTTAGATTGCTATATTAGCTCTTCTAGAATGCAACATTCCCCAGTTTATATAGTTACAACAATTTTATGTTTTTTGCTTTAGGATTATCAATATTCAGATTAGAATAACTGCTAATATCAATCAGTACGTCAATAGTGATTCAATATTTATTCTTGTAGGCTACTTTATGATGGATAAAGGCATTTTCTATGGCCATCATCCAAAGTGCCATGTCATTAGTTTTGCGTTCCGGATGTGGGTGCAGAGAGATCAAGCTTACAATCTTTTTTATAACCATTTAGTTGATATTACTGCTATCTAAAACTCTGGTGACAGAATTTTCTCTATAATAATGTCTGTAGTCTTTAAAATTATTATATATAATAGAAAATAAATGGTATGTGTCAATTCTTTTTCATGATATAAGAATACAGGTTTAGATTTAAACATGAAGTTGGGAATGATGGCGTTCCATTCGGTACATGCACGTTGATAAATATCCTAATACATGCCTCAAAGATCTGAATTTAGAATCAAACCTTCAGTTGGATCATAGAACCTTTGCACTAAGGAAATTATGGTGCTCTTCCCACACCCGCTACTTCCAACCAAAGCAACCACTTTGCCTGCTGGTATAGTCAGTGAGAACCCCTGAAGTATAAGCTTATCCTCACGCGATGGATATGAAAAGTACACATTTCTTATCTCTACGTCTCCATTAACCTTATCTAGAGTCTCTCCTTTCATTACATAGCTTATGACCGGCTTCCTTTCTATCACCTGAAATACTTCATTTCCTGCTGCTCTTGCCTGGTTGAAGATTTGAAAATCTGGCGCTGCGTAAGTGATTGATCTGAAATTCAATTACATAAGAAATATTTAGTTATTTGGAGTTAGTTAATTTGAGCTAAATGATTTAAAAATCTTGAGGAATATTTACATGGCTCCAAAGAGAATGCTCATGGTAGCAGCTAAGGTTTCACCTCCCTGAGATCGATTTGCTTTAACTGTAACTGCTCCTACCCATGCAATCAATGCCCAGGAACAGAATGTTACCATTTGAAACATGCCCAATCCCAGTCCTTTTATTGCTGCCTCTTTCTTACTCATTGTGTACTGCTTCTCCATGCACTGAGCGAATGACTTCAGTGCCGAGCTCTCACCAACGAAGGAGACGACAGTTTTGATCTGGGTTAATGTCTGCATTCACAAGCTTTTGTTGTTATAACTTTTTGTAAGGACTCTACCTTTCAAGTGATTACTTAAAGAATGTAGTTTCACACCATATTGATCTATCTTTGCTCAAGGAAATTACTTGAAGCATTAGTAAATATTTTGAGGAGTTTCTACTAGAATTATCACCTGTTCTACAAGTGTTGTAGTTTCCGATAAATATCCCACTCTCAATACTGATAATGCATTCATTTTGCCAGTGTATGTAGCTCCAATGCCAAGAATCAGTGGCACCACAAACAAAGCAAGAAGACCTACTTCCCAGCAACAGATGAAAGCAACTACAATACCCACGAAGAAAGTGGAGAGGCTTGAGATGCAATGTCCCAGCTGAGAGAGAGGGGGGCAACAAAAAAAAAAGCAGCCAAATCAATTCACTATAGGAGCTATATATGTCAGCAAATGACAGTAATATACTGGAGGATAGTTACTCACCCTCTCGCCGATTGCATCTTGTATGATATTCATGTGGCTTGTGGTTCCAGTGATTATCTTTCCTGTGGTGAGATCTGTGTCGAAAGCTGCAATGTCTTGAGTTAAAACTGCTTCGAGAAATGCCAGCCTCAAGCGGGATAGTTGTCTTTCGCTGGAGTACATCCAGCATGAGATTTCTGTAGTTCATGTGTTCTTGTTATTGTAGGCAATCTTGGAGTAAACAGAACAAGTAGCTTGATACTGTAATCGAAGGAAATCAATTGTTGCAACAATTATGTTATATGAAAGTAACCTTTTTTTTCCCTCCCTTGAACAGTGATAAATATTAGCAGGAATTTTCGCATGTAAGTTTGTAACGGTTGCCATAAGTTGAATATCTATACACCCCCCGAAACTTATGCCTTTTCATAAACTTGACAATTCAAAACTAGTTTGCCAGACTTGGCATGTGATTTGCATCCAATAACAGGGTTTTGGGAGATTGATTTTGAATTAGTTATAATTGTTAGATAATTGTAGCCATCGTAAAGCTTTATTAGCAGCTGGTATAAAAAAAATTATCCAATAGCGACTGGTATAAAAAAAAATTATCCAACCTGGGGGTGTTTGTTTGCATGTAAATGAAAGATGAAAATGAGAAAGTGGCTTGTTTTAAACATTTTATGTGTTTGTTTGCATGTAAGTAGTTACGAAAATGAAATGCAATAAACCTGCCACATAGGATTTAACGCAATTTTGACTTCCCCTAAAAGTTGTGAACTCATACGAAATTGATAAAAATGGTAACAAATTTTAATTAAATGATTTTAACTACATTTACCAATTAATCACATTTTGCCACATCATCTCACTTTACACTTTCAACAACAATTTCGTTTTTCAAACAAACAATGTATTTCACTTTCAACAACAATTTCGTTTGCCACATCATCTCACATTTTGCCACATGGATGTGAAAGTCATTTACAAAAAAAGGTAACTTACACATCTTCAATTCACTTTCAAATTGTCAAACACCCCCTAATCCATCACCAAATGACAACTAATAATGAGGACTTATTACTCACCCACAAATCCAGCAGGAAGTGTAGCAAATGCCATGCCCCAAACATAAGGAATAACCTACACAATCAACAAAACATCAACAACTCACAACATCAAACAAATCAAACATGAAACCCAACACAAAAGTTTGGTGTACATTACCTTATACAAAGCATCGACTATATTATCATCATTATCTATATTGTTACCAAACGCATCGAGAGCTTTTCCGAGCAAGAGATATCCAGTTGGCTGAGCCATCCCGTGCACCACCGAGCCCAACGTACCCAGCGCCATGAGAAACCAGTCGAGGCTGTCTGCGTATGCAAGAAGCCTACGGAACGGAAAGGGTTTGTTTTCTGCTGGCAACGGGTTTTTCTCGTCGTCGCCATTTTCGCTTTCCCGCTCAATTTCTCCATCTTTAGTGACTGTTGGTTTTTCACCATCAAATATGCGCATTTTTAAGTACACAGAAACTTTAGGTGATGGAGTTTGTTAGTTTGCTCAGTTAGCCACGACGGATATATATATATCGTTTGTGTCCAAATTAAATAGGATAAAGGAATATCCGAAAGAATTTATGCCTTTTGCCAACAATAGAAGTAGCATTTTGTGCCGGCCAGGACCTCAGCCGACTTGATACAGAATTTTGCATGTAGACAAAGGTTGAAGTGAGATTTCTAAGGAAAATTTAAAAACAAAAGGTTGGGGGAAATGGTTCGTCGAGAGTTTGTATGTTCTTTGTTGTATTTTATGCATCGGTCATCGACTCATCGGTCAATTCTAATTTTTGGAATTGATTATTTTACAACTTTATGCATACTAGAGAGAACGAAATTGACAACAGAGAGTAAGACAATGAGAAAATATGGAGTATCTTGGGCATAGTATATACTCAAAGCACTGGCTTTTGGAAGTAAGTTTTAGATTCTCTTAAGAATTTAAAGTTTTGGTCTGCTGAAAATCCTTCACTAACGTTTATGAACAAATTTGAGCTTCAGCTCTACTACTTATTCATTCCAAGTTAAAAACTAAAGAGCATTGAATTCATAACCTCTACAACTGAAGCAAGCGATCATACCTTCTGAACTAAACTCATTTATAAAAAATTTATTATCTATCACCGACATTTTAAGCTCCTTGTAACCGTAATTACACATTCTATCAAGGGACTAAACAGCAATATAAATGATCTTAGGGACTAATTTAAAAGCATTTAAGATTTAAGGTTCCAAGAACGAATAAATACCCTACTTCTAAAGTGGCTAAATGGCACTTAAATACCCTAATGCGTCACTGCATTTACACTTAAATACCTTAAGTTGTAAAAAGTAGCATAAAAGCACTCTAAGTTGAAAACAGTAGCACATTGCTACCTTCTGTTAAATAGATAACATAATATTTCTAGGAATATTCTCTTGTGCATAGTACACAGAAATTTTATTGTTGTATTGCCCCTATTTATTGCTTTAATTACTATTTTACCTACCCCTTTAATTTATTACTAATATTTTAATGGAGGGTATTTTCGTCAAAATTAATTTTGGGGTATTTTATGCTACTTTTTAAAACTTAGGGTATTTAAGTGTAAAGATAGTAAAACATTAAGGTGTTTAAGTGCCATTTAGCCTTCTAAAGTTTAGGGGCTTAAAACAAAAATTCGATACACCTATTCGTCCACGAGTAAGCCTATAGCACACCGCTCTGAACGCAATTGAGCCCATGAGTCGCGATCTCGCCGGCGATGACGTCATCATCCTCCCGCGTCCGATCATGGCGAACGGCGTTTCTTACTCTAAGAGACGAAACCCTAACCTCACCCTCTCCCTCCGCTGCCCACTCTCTCATTCGCGATCTCATCCTCTCTCAGTCCACTGAAGACCTAGCCGCCGCCGCCACCGAGTTGCCCTCTCACGAGGTGAAGGAAACCCTAAACCTAGTTCCTCTACTCTCTAATCGAAGTTTTTTTCGCTTTTCTGAAGACGAGTTGTTGGACTGGGACTTGTAGGTTACCTCGGATGTGATTCTGTTGGCGGAACTGGCTCTGGCGATTTCTGAATGCGAGGATGCTGATCAATCGTTGCTTTGTATTTTTCATTTGGTAATATTTTTTGTTTTTTCTTGAATTCTGGTTAAAAACAGTTGATTTCACTTTAGAGTAGAGGAGAATTTGATTTAATCACCTAACCGAGTTGGAAATGTTCCATGCATGCTTCATTCTTCTTCAAATTATCAGAGTACTTAATGGTTTTGTTATACATATTATTGACCAACTGCTCAGCGAATTAATCCGTTATATATGTATAAATACTTGTTGTTGAAATGCTTATTTCGACTATGTTCATTGTACATGCTGCAGATTCATGGGGTTAGTTGCAAAGTTCGTATGGGAGTCAACTCATCCTCTTGGACCATCATGCTGAGCTTTCTTAGAAAGATGCTAGAGTTCAATGCTACAGCAAGGAACGCTGACAGAATGAAAGCTATATCTGAAATTTTAGAAATCGTCAGGTTCGTCCTTGTATCATTTCTGTGAATACAACAACACAACCCTCGTTTTTAGTGATATGGCTTTAAAATTTGTATTTTTTGCATGATTAACTAAATACTTTTCTCATTTTATGTGACATACTTCTGATTTTAGCTATACATGCTCTCATCAAGTTGTTGCCTGTTTTCTACATTATTCCCTGTTTTTTGGTGTTTAACATGTAAAAATTTTGTCATGGAGCTTCCGTTTTTATGATTAAGGTTTTTCGACAAGGCCTACAGAAGAAATAGCTCGTTGTCAGAGTGCCTGGAGTTAGCTGAAATACTTGTCTCTGTTGTTTCATGCCTGCATTCCGAATTACTTACCTTGTATTATCCACATGAAAACAACTGGAATGACGCAAACACTGGGACCCGAAAACCCAAATACAACAATCTATGGGAGATGCAAACTATTGCATTCTCTATGATTGGTGATGCCTTATCGAGAATTGGGTCTTCTATTTCAGAGAATTTGTGGCGGTCTCTGGTGGAGGTGAGCATACCCTTTTTATGGGGGAAGTATATTTCATATTCCTTACTCTTCTTCTCAATATAATTGTACTAGGTTCTGAGAAAAGTAATGGATTTCGTAGCATCAAGAAACTTGCTCATAGTGGACAATGTCATGTCAAGGTATTTGGAATATATATCGTGATTTTCTTTTAGAACTTCTGACAGTTGCCACCCATGCATTTGAATAATTTTTAACTATGTTTGCAGGTTTTACACTACGCTTCTTCATTGTCTACATTTGGTGCTAACTGATCCAAAAGGTTCCCTTTCAGGACAAGTATGCCCTTTGTTTCTGTTAAACTGATTAGATTTATGGAGGACATGTTATTTACCTTCTGATATTTCCTGTTATAATTTGTAAGGTTACAGTTTTTGGCGCAACATTGCAAATGTTTTTCACATATGGTCTCTCTAGTCGATCTTCTTTAATACCTGTAAGTGCCGACCCAAAAGACAAGAGTTTGAATTCCCCAAACCAGAAGCCAATACTTGATTCGAGGAAAAGCGGAAGTTATGTGCCTCCACATCTTCGAAGGAGAGAGAGGACTAACAGGCATCAATCAGATGCTCAGAGTTCTTCAGATGGTGATCGTTCACAATATGGTTTATCTTCATCAGATTCAGACCTCAGTGATAATGATAGTTATGCTACAAATGGAGACCGGTTTAGGAGCTCGAAAGCTAGGGTGGCTGCAATTGTTTGCGTACAAGTAACTTCCTGGACATTCCTCCTCCGATTGTTGTTCCATGCTTAGTTATATGTGCTTAGCCTGAAAGCATTATGCTGTAATAATAAAGTAAAAAGTACGTATAATTAAATACAGGATTAATGACCCATGAGCATTTGAACCGACGAAGTAACTTTTTTACTTTACCTTATAGTTGTTGGTATACAATATGAAAACTATGGTGCAACATCGAGTGAATTGCAATTATGTTTAGATGCTTTTACTGCCTCTGTGCGTATGGTGCATCCAAGTGAAGGGGAAAAATGAGCGGTTTTCAGTATAATATTTCATGTAAGCTATCTAGAAATGTCTTAAAATATTTTTTTTCTGAATTCAAGCCATTTTAATTCATGGTTTAGTTTTTGTAATTATGCATATCGGGGATATTAATAGGAATTATGAACTGGGTTTTACCTTTTCCATGTAATGCAGATGTCATGATCTTTGTTGTGAAGTGTTGCTTCCTGAGAAACCATAGCCTTCTCTTCTGCAAGGGGTATATGTCATTTCAGAGAATTTTTTGTTCACTCTTTGAGGGGCATAAAGAAAATGTCACGTTACCTCTTTCTCAAATCTTTTATTTGAAGTTTTATTTTGTCTTTCATCAAATTCTGAATCTATTTCCACACACACGGAGGCACAGCTTGTGCAGTTATGACTTAACTACTGTCAACTAAGTTAGATTGTCACTGTAATCCTTTTTTGTTAGGTGGAAACCATTCTTATTTGAAATATAACTTTTGCAAGTTGTAAAAGCGCATGTTTACGGTACATTCTCCAAAGACGCTTAATGAATTTAAGAGTAATATATTCGTTGATGATGGAGTGAAACAACTCAAATGACCCATAATAGAATGGAATGGAAGAATAGGATTCATGTAGCCGACCCCAAACATTTGGGATAAAGGCTTTATTGTTGTTGTTGTTGTTTGTGTGGAGTGAAACAGCTCAAGTTAGATCATGGATTGAGACAATAAAGAGAATCTAACAGTTGTTGATTTAATCACAGGTATGGCTTCCTTAACGGAACTGAATGAAGAAAAAGGGTTCATGCCACATCAAGTATTTGGAAAAAGACTATTTTGTTGTTTCTATCTTTGTTGTTACCGTTATTTGTACTTTCAAAAAATAGAAAATAGAACTTGTTTCCCACTTACTTGGAGGACCGAAACAAGCGAGGTGATAGTTGCCTTAAAAAATTATCAAGGATATGTTTAGGTTTTTTTATCCTTGATTACAAATTTAGTGTTTTTTCCTTCTGTAAATTGAAATAGGTGACAAATTAAAAGTCATTTAAAAGTTTGTACTTGGCTGTAAATAATCTAGTTGCCAAGCCTTCTGATTGTTTGAATCTCCAGTAGATCCCTAAAGTGTCAGAGGCATTATAGTTCTCAATATTTCAAATTGGAGTCTTATTCTTCCTTCTCCTCATTCCTTCCTATCCGAGTCTTATGTTAGCTAGCTCCTATTTCTCTTTTACATTCCTAGTTCTTCTCTCAGAGTATGTAATTTGAAGTATTTGTTGGCTATATGTTTACTGTCTTAATAATATGTATACCTCACTAGCTCGTCACAATTTGCATGGAACTTCTGCAGCTTCATATTTCATTAAACTCTATTGATGAGATAGTTTAAATATCTGTCATTGACTTCTATTTTCTTACTGACTTGAAAGGATCTCTGTCATGCTGAACCAAAGTCACTCACCTCTCTCTGGACGCTTCTTTTGCCTGAGAATGATGTATTGCAGCCAAGGTTCCTGCTTCCACCTATTGATCTTTTGAGATTTTTTTATTTTTATTTCCTCCTTGCTGTTTTTGTTCTTTCATTCTATGATGCTAAAGAACATGTTTGTGCAACAGAAAATATCAAGCAACTCTTATGACTTGTTTGCTTTTTGATCCTGTGATGAAGGTAATTAATTTTGTGTTAATTTCCTACTGTAATTTTCATCATAAGTATTTTGTTTATTCTTTTGACTCTGTATCTTTATTTTATATCTCTAGTATGGTGGTCTTTATTTTTATCTTGTATAATTCTCCATTTACTGGACGTTGAATCGATTTTCTCCTCTCCAGCCTTAATTTATTGCTGAGTATATTGCACATTTATTGCTGAGTATATTGCACGGTACTTGTTCACTGCAACTTCTGTCATTAGAATTGGCCTTTACATGTATCTCATTCATTGGTTCCGCGTTTGCCATTTTTCCTGTTATTATGAGGCCCTCGTTCATGTTAGCAGTAAACTTTGAATTCCCCTTAGATCTGTATGCTGTAATATAATGGCCCTTCTCCTTGTGTAGTTTGTTCTGAGTCATGTTTTTTCGTCTTTTCATGCAGCTCTTTTTCTACAATTCTTTTACCTTTCTTTTATACAGATACGGCTGGCATCTGCTTCAACTTTAGCCTCAATGTTGGATGGACATTCGTCAACCTTTCTGCAATTAGCTGAATATAAAGGGTCTACTAAATGTGGATCATTTACCACACTTTCCAGCTCACTTGGTCAAATTCTAATGCAATTGCACACAGGTGCTCGGCAATAACCTTTATTTAGGGCCTGTTTGGCAAACTCCTTAAAGCTCGTTCTATTTTAATCCAAGGGATGGGTGGATAAAACAGAACCAGTTTTAGGTGCCTTTTTTCTCCTAGGAAAAACTGAGCCAACTCTGGCCCACTTTTTCCCCAATAAGTTTCTTCTAGGGACCAAGATCAAACTTGCTCCCATTTTGGGAGGTTGCCAAACTTCTGGACCAGTTTTAAGATTTCATGTTTTTCTGAAGGAAAGCGAGTTTATCTATGCAACCTCTGACGATTCTTTTGAATACTTCTATGTTGTAGGTATAATATACTTGATACAACAGGAAACACATGCTGAGTTGCTGACTATGTTATTCAAAGTCCTTATGCTTCTGATATCTGCTACACCGTAAGTTTCCTTTTTTGTCTGATACTAATGTGTATGTGCTTTTTTGGTTGCCAACAATATTCCAGAAATTCCAGCTGGGAGTGTATTGACTGATGTTTAAGGTTTTACTAACAACTCCCTTTATCATATACAAATTATTGTGTGGTTTTGAGGCTTTTTTAGAACTGTGGCCTTGTTTCCTAGGATCATTTTGTTCTTTTGGATATTCTTGAAGCTTCAAGTTTTGGGATACTTTTTTCCTATCAATTGTCATTTTCAAAGCTCGCCTTCATATGTTGTTTCGGTCGTTTAGAAATGTTCTGAGAGCTATGTGTTTCTTGTAATGAACAGATATGCTCGAATGCCTAGAAACTTATTGCACACTTTGATTGCACCTTTGTGCAATAGAATAAGGGAGGGCTTTGCATGTAACATTGAGGATATTGGCCTTCTGGTTAGTTTTCTTTTACTACATTTGGAGTAGTTCATTATGCCAATAATCTAGCTTAAGTTTATTTGACAGGAAACTGCTCTTAGTTGCCTGGGGGCAGCACTTTCTGTATCACCTCCATCATCACATGTCTTAAAAATGCTGGAAGAAGATATGTCAAGAGGTTAGTTGCCTTTTGAGAACATACAATTACAGCGTTAGTAAAGGCTACTCTTGGGTACCCACATAATGTTTAATGTTTTTTTTCTGAAAAGAACTTTGGTTCCTAGCCAGGAGAAACCATTGCTATGTTATTTTAGATGAATCAACATTATTCTCAGTATGCTGGTGTTAATTCTAATAAATATGTGCAAATCAACTGATATTGTCACATGCGCTTTGTCAGCTAGTTGCTTGGTTACTTCGGCAGCATAGAAGCTAAACAGATTGATTTGGGAATGTATATTCCTTGTTAGTTGTCCTGGAAGTTGGAACACAACTTTTCCCTGATAAAACGCATTAGTTGCTTGTATACAGTTAGCGCCCTTTTAGAGATTAGTTTCTTTGCATTTGAGTGTTCTGGGATGTAGCTTTTTCTTTTCCTTCCAGTTCAGTAGAGTTGCAGATGAACAAGGGTTGTCTTTAGGATTTGCACTCAAAGTAATAAGAAAATCATGAAGGGTATAGTATAGAAACCTTATGAAGTTTCAATAGAATATAATAGAATTCCACAAAGATGTAATTCTTGACCAATGTTACAGAAGGCGCTAGGCGGACTAGGTGTTCGAGCCGGGGCCTAGCGCCTAGGTGCCTAGGCGTATGCCTAGGCGTTTGCCTATTTTTTAATTTATATAATTATAATAATTCACAAAAATATATATTAAGTTCATATAAAATTGCAAAAAAACATAAATAACAAGCTTAGATCCATAATCAACCATACATAAATATTAAATAGCCAAATTACTAACCAAATACCAAGAAACATCACCATGTCCAACATAAGTCATCGCAATAGTAAATAATATCGTAAAATTAACTAAAATTAACTAAATTGAACAAGATTTTAATCTCAATTACTAATTAAATAGATTAACTAAAAGTAACTAAATTGAACAGTGAATAAATTTGAACTGAAATTGAACAAGATTAAACTAAAATCAACTAAAATTGAACAAGATTAAACTAAAATTAACTAAATTTGAACAAGATTAAACTAAAATTAACTAAATTTGAACAAGATTAAACTAAAATTAACTAAAATCAACTAAAATTGAACAAGATTAAACTAAAATCAACTTAATTAAATTAAATTGAACAAAATTAACTAGTTAAAGTTTAAAAACAGTTCATAAGTGCTAAAACAGTTTATAAGTGCTAAAAAAGTTTAAAATTAAAAAAAATGAAAATTTTACCTGTGAGGTCGGCGGCGGGAGAGGGTGCGACGGGTTCGGGTAATGGGTTAGAGAGAGTGAGACTGTGACAGAGAAAGTGAGAGAGTGAGACTGTGAGAGAGAGAGAGAGGCGACTGAGATAGAGAGGGCGAGAGAGAGTTAGAGAGCTGTTAGGGTTTGTTTTTGGGTTCGGGTAATGGGTCTGGGTAATGGGTTCGGGTATGAGTTTAAAATTTTTTTTGGGTTTAAAAAGGCGCCGCATAGGCGGAGTGGTCGCCTAGTTTGGCCGCTCAGGCCAAAACTGGGCGGCTACAGCTCTGCCTACGCCTAGGCGGACTCCTCGGACGCTTTTTATAACACTGTTCTTAACACCTTCCACATGCCTTTTTTATTGGATCACTTGACACCATTATGGTGGGTGAAAGTGACTACATCGACTCACTTTATTTACCAAAGAAGGATTGTAATTAAAATCTGAAACTTGGATTTACTCCTTTTTTCAAGCTATTCACCATTCTTCATATGAATAGTACAACAACAACAGCAACCAAGCATTTATTCCAAATGTTTGAGGTCGGCTACATGAATCCTATGCTTCCATTCCACTCTGTTGTGGGTCATCTCCTCCGTTAAGTTAGCCCTAATCATATTTTTCTTAATTACTTCTAATCAAGTCATCTTAGGTCTACCTCTTTCTTCATTACTTCTAACCAAGTCATCTTAGGTCTACCTTTAGATCTCGAAGCTCCATCAACTATTATCTCATCACTTCTCCTAACCGGTGCACTAAATGGTCTCCGTTGTACATAACCAAACCATCACCAGTTACTTGTGAAAATCTTGACAATATTCTGAGTCGTTTTACAAATGTTTTCCGTCAGTTAATCTTTTCTTAATGTGAGTAGCATGAGCTTAGGTCTATGTTCCAAGTGGCTCTATCACTATCTTCTGCGCTCAATAAAGCTTTTCTTAATGCGAGTAGCATGATCTTAGGTCTATTTCCACATGAATCATCATATATCCTTGTCAATCGACGTGCTTGCTCACGTTCTGAGCACAACCAGTAACCTTAGGACTCATTATTAACCACAAAAATAATCTTCATGATCTTGCTTATAATTAATTAATTAATTGTTAAAGTTTGAACGATGGCTTTACCATTCTCATTCATTAGCATTATAATCTTTGATTAGTATCAGAAAATAGGTAGATTACAGACCTTTATGGCAGCATAAGAACTCAAGTAATATTCGTGGTTAGTTGCTACCCTAGTCTCTTGAACAAGTACCATTAACGTTTAAGCATTACATTAGTCAATGATGGTGTCATGGTCAACCATTGCCATTTCTTACATCCGGTTTCTCCCCAATAAGTAAAGAAATGAAAGTAAATAAAAATCATATGAACCTTTTATTGACATTTCTACATGAGTTTTAACAATCTTTTCCATTGAGCTGTACCCATTTTGTGGCGGAAGAACACGCCTTCTGAATCGGTTATCATTAAATTCACCCTCTTTCTAAACCGTTTGACCTTAAATAACGGTTACACGAAATCAGCTTTCTGGCAGTTTCACTATTCATTTCAACATAGTTATATCTCATATTCCAATCACATGCACCCCACGTCTTTGCTGGTCGACCTTCCTAGCAAGCTGTTCCAAAATTTCTTACTTTGTTCATGTCTACATATTCACATCTCCAACGCATCTTATGTGTGCAAACCACTTTGCTCTTATCTTCCTATTGGTGCAACATTATTCTCAGAAACTCTTACTGATTGCGAATAGTGCGATGTTCTGTGGGATGCATTAAGAATACCAATTGAAAACAAGCTCTTCCTTCACTCAACTCCTATATTTGTGTTCATCATACTTTTGCATTACAGATTTGAATCAAAGGAGAAGTAATTAAGTTAATCAACTAGTAGTTAATTGGGCCTCCCTCTCATGCACTCCTGTGCAATATCTAAATAATTGAGCATATGGTTTAAGTTTTATGTTATCAGAACTTGCTTGCTTACTGCCACTTAAAACTTCGCACTTTTTCATTTCATCAATCAACTTATTTCTGGTAGCATGTAAACTTTCACTGTTCACCTGTGGGGTGTCACCGAGTCAGCTAGTTATGTAAGGCATCATTGATAAGATCAGGGCACAAGCTTAGACTTTTTTAGTTCTCTAACAGATTAATCTTTCTATGTTGCAAGATAAAAAAGGAGTTGAGTGGTATAGCTTAGCTAAAGCTTTTGTATCGGAGTTTCTACATTCAAACACAAAACTCTTTCCAGTGTGATATGCTTGTAACCCTTTTCATCTCCTTCTTTGATTGAGCCTTGTTTGGTCTTTAGTCAAGGCTGTTCTTTGATTTCCAATTTGTTTATCTTTAGTCAAGGCTATCCTTAATATGCCTGACTTCTACAATTGGTTTCTGCATTTCATCTACCCATGCCCATATGCAATACTCCTGCTGTGCCAAAATTCTTCGAAGTGCAGTGAGTCATCACCTTGGCATCTCCATGTTTGTTATACTTGTTCTTTATTATAATGTCTTTATGGTGCCAAAATTTCCTAGATTTCATGCTTGTGCAATCATTTGTTTATGCCTTGGGGATGAATGTCGTCTTTTGTTCTGTGTTTAGAATCTTTGATCTGCTCATCCAACTAAGGACATTCTAGCAGACCGCAGAACCAGGCAAGCATAAAAACCTTTCTATCTTTGCATATTTGGTGAGTGTACCCCAATAATGTTTTCTTTATTTAGCATTGAACATCAAGATTCTGATACAAGGTTTGTGTCTTCAGAAGTCATATAAAAATTGTTTGCAAACATCACGTGAGTTACAAACTCCTATTTGTACCTTTTATCAGTTTATGTTATATAACCTTTAAGATTGGTAGTATCATGTCCTAAATGGATTTTATAAAATAGTGTTTTCGAAAAACGTCTTCTTCTTTCAAATCATACTTACTGTAAATATAACTATTCATTCTGTGTAGGCTCTGCATGGATGATGCTTTCTCATCAGTTCATCGAATACTGCATCTGGGGATGGGACAACCTCCCCCGAACTGTCCTAATGTACTACTCTAACTTCCTCTCCTCCCCCGAAGGCTACTTCCACACCGTCATCTGCAATGCCCCTGAGTTCAAAAACACCACCGTCAACCACGACCTCCACTTCATCTCTTGGGACAACCCCCCGAAGCAACATCCCCATTTCCTAACCCTTGATGACTTCTCAAAGATGGTCAATAGCAACGCACCGTTTGCAAGGAAATTCTTAAGAGATAACCCCGCTCTCCTTGATAAGATTGATAAAGAACTTCTTGGTCGAGAAGCCAATGGTTTTGTTCCTGATGGTTGGACAAATAGTATTGAAGCTAATGTAAGTGATCCAAAGGAGTTTGTGAAGGATTTGAAGCAGCTTAGGCCTGGACCTGGGGCTGAGAGGTTGAAACGTTTGATTTCGGGTTTGATTTCGGCTGAGGGGTTCGATAAGAAGCATTGCATATGATTTATGTGCATTGTATTACCACGGAGAATGTGAGTGTTTTTTGTACAATTCGGAGTGGTGCTCACCGTGTTCTGGTGTAAAGAAGTTCTCTGGCCTACTGCTGCTGCTGTTTTTAGTTGCTAGTCTGAATTCGGATCAGCAGAATGAATAAGTGCATGTTGTTAGCAACATGTATTAATATTCACACTGTAGACATCTTTGCTTGACCTTAGATTTTGTCTAGGAGGAAGTGTGCGTATGTGGGTGGGTGGGTCGGTGGGTGGGTGAGGTATTACAATGTTATAGTTGTTTACTATATATGATCAAATATTCAGCTCTTCACGATCAATACTCTGGCTTATGACTACTTTTTGTTTGTACAATAAAGATTGCTATCCGCAGTTTGTATTTGATTGTCCTATAGAGGTTCATCTGTTGATGTCTCCAATTAAGCTAGTGATTTACCAGTAAGTGGTGCGTGTTATTTGCCAGGGTATTGCTATTTATGGAATACTATTATAATGCATGTGCTTTGCATGTGAATGTACATGTTTTAAGTTTTGAATTTTTTAGTAAATATTAAAGCTATGTGTTAGTAAATAAAATTGTATAATAAGATTGTTTAAAAAGAAATGTATGAATTAATCATTATTGTGTAATAATGTTTTTTTATAATGAGCGTCCAATGTTAACTTTTTTAAAATAAGTTCTCAAATCTAAAATTGTTTTTAAATAAAACTGTTAATTCTTTAAGTTCTCTTAAATATATCTCTCCAATTTGAAAGTTGTTGACTTAACTTTAAATTAACTAGACTACATTAATCTTGTTAGATTTTTCATGATGTTTTCTAGATAGTTACATTTGATATTTGCAACATATTACAATAGTTACTTTTCATTATAATTATTTAATAGGGTAAATTACACTAAACTCATATGAACTTTCAGCCCATATGAACTTTTACAACTACACTAAACCCCTAATGACTTTTCTGTTTCACAAAAGACCCCCAATAACTTTCTGAATTTCGTGGATAACCCCTATAAATTAGAACCAGAAAATGGCATAAAAAGACATTTTGAATGTTATTGGGGGTTTGGTGTAATTTATCTAAAAGATAGTGTAATTCATCTAAAAGATACTGGGGGCTTTCTACAAAAGTTATTAGGGGTTTAGTGTGATTTCGAAAGTTCATAGGGTTTATTTACTGCAAAATGCTGAAATTTCATGGGGGTTTACTATAATTTATCTTATTTCATAATGTAATTCTTAGTTCAAGTAATACTATTAAAATAGTTATACTGTCTATATACTATAAAATATTTATCTAAATTAATTTTTTAATTATGCTCTTAAATAATTTGGTACTATAAATATTTTATAAATTTTTATTATACTATCATTAACAATTAGTAGTACTATTATTAATATTAAATAATTTTTTTGGTAAAAAGGTTAGTTTCAATCATTACCAAATATAGATTATTCATTATTGGGTAATAATCTTTGAGAAAATATTCTAAAACTAATATTAAATTATTTATTTAATTTATTTAATAATATAATACTAAATAAATAGTGTAATTCATAATTTGTGTGATATTATTAAAATAATTATACTATTTATGCTATTCAAAATTTATTCTATTTATTTTATTGCTTATTGAATTATAGTATAGTTCTTAATAATATTTAGCAATATATTATTATATATATACTATTATTTTAATTATTTTATTATAATTCATAAATAATTATTATAATAATTTAAATGGTTGCTACTAATAATTGTGAATATTTATTTTATAAATTATTTACTTTATTATTTTTAAATAATTAATAGTTATAATATTATTGATAATTATAATTATTTAGGAAGGTAAAAGGTGCATAATTAATAAGATGTTATATTTATTTAATGAAAGATTAATTAGAAATAATGGTATAATTAGAATTTATAAAAACTTGAGAGGGAAAAAAAAGGAAACTAAAAGTTTTAACACTTCAATCCTCTTTTTATAGTAGTATAGATTATTTCACATTGATTTATTAATTAGTTCTCAAGAGATTAAGAAAAAGAAAGAAGGTTGTTTGTGCTTGAAAAATAAAAATTCAAACTAATGGGCAATCAGATGAAAAATAAAGATTATTGTAATATTGTAACATGTTCTTCCTTTCAAAAGAAAGAACTAACTTCAATATTCAATATATAGCAATTCAAATAGCATCAAATTAACTTACTTCTATAAAAATCAAAATCATATCAAAATTAACTCATTTTGAAACAAATTCTTATAATTCTGAATTATAAAGGAACACACCTACACTAACACGTGTTTGGATAAATTTGATCCTTGACAAGAAGTCGACATCCTGAAGTCGACTTATCCTTCAATTTTGATCCCTAAAACCTAAAACCACCCAACCCCAAAATTACTTCGAATCATGGCTATAATTTACAATAAAATAAACCAATAAAAAGAGGAAATAATAAATTCCCAATCGGGCTTCTTGTTGATATCGATCTAATTTGCAAAAATTAAAAAATAGAAAGTTTTAAATGAATAAAATCTAGACCTTTTGTGACCTTACTTTGAACATATCAAGGTGGCTAAGGGTAGGCTTGATGAAGACTTTGAAGGGGGTGATAAGCGGAGACTGACGGTTATAAAGTGGTTAAATTTTGTGTACGATCTCTATAGATTTGGAAGCAACGAACATATTAAGAGAGCAAGTTTTACAACTTTAATTAATAATAATGCTATTCAAAAGGCATTAGAGTGGGTACAATATAGAAGATGAAAACTTAACAACCATAATTCCATAAATAATTTATTAACATGCAATTGTCCATTAATATATTATTGTACATTACTAATAATTAATATAATGTAGAATTTCACAGTAACATTGGAAGTTTTAGGGACCAAATTATATAAATTTGAAGTGGCATATACTATAGTTAATTAATAATAATTATTAATTTAGTTTAGTTAGAATTAAAATGTAATATCGAAAAAGAAAAAGAGTAACATTGCCAATGAAAAGCTTTTCCACAACTCCTAAGAAATATGATTATTAATATATTTAGTAGAGAGTTATGATTTGTTTTTTTTAAGTATAAATTAGAAATAAATGTACTTTTTTGGGAGTACAGTGAATGCAAGATTTAAAATAAAATCATAATCATTCACGCCATAAATTAACACACATAAATTAAAACACGTGTGATATAGTAGTAGGCTGCAGCGCACTTTTGACAGGGGAGAAAATCCAAATACGACTCGACATGCGTGAGACCAAATAGGATCAAATTGTACTCACATGGACAGTGAGCACTAATTTGGGGATTGTATTTTACCTCTCTTGGTGATTATATTCTCAATACTTACTCGTGTGATAATCACTAAATCTTGAGAAGACATCTTTATTATGTCGGTCTTTATATAAATAATAATAATATAGGAATTAGGCGTCTCAAAAATAGTATCTACCTTGTAATTTTGATATCATCATCTTATAATTTCCAAGATCATTTCCTAACATTCAACAGTCATTGTCATTTTCAGGATACATTTTTTTTTACTTACTTTAACCCATTAAATATTATGTCCTTACATAAAAAAGAATGAGGAATTTTCCAAGACCATGTAGAGTGGATGCAAAATCCAAAAAAAATTGGTCCCGCTAATTAATATCAAGAGTGGCGGAGCCACCTTGTAGCTAAACGGACCCTGGCGCCCCTTTACAGATAGGATTTTATTTATTATAAATATTTACGACCTTATATTATGCGTATTTGCTAAACTATCTTGTAAGTCTTAATATTTATAAATTACTCTATTTTAAAACAAGCCTCAAATCAACAAATTATTAACTTTGTTGGATATAGTGAGAAGATATTTGACTATTTTATTGATATTTTTATATTATAGTTATAAATTACCAAGTAAAGTTAATGACTTATTGATTTGTGATATTTTAAATAATATTGTAATTTTGAAATAGTTTTCCACATGCTGAGATTTGAATGATAGTCTTGCAAATATGTATGATTTCAGGAGTATATACAAAAACACCCAAAGTTTAAAAAAAGAATAGTGAGTTTAGGGTTGGTGGGGTGGGGTGGCGGGCATATAATAATACAAATCATACATGCTAAATTGTAAAATTCCTCCAACTTTCTCAATACTCCTCCATTTCTCTAGCAAGTTGCGAATAGATCGAAAGTCATTTGGATTTCTTGCGAGCTCCACTCATCTGCCCTAGCCCAAATGACCCAATTAGCTAGATCTCATTCACATGAGTTCTTTTGGCCTCATCCAACTACCTTCCCTTCATCTCCATTACTAGCCGTCAATCAAATCTCATTCTAGTTCATTTTTTAACTTTTTCCCTCTCATTTGGTTTAGAACCTCCTTGCCAAAATTTCCCCCTCTGCCATTAATAAAAGGGCTCCAAATTGGAGTAAATCAAGTAGAAGTCATCTTTTGAAGTGTCCAGCTTGCGACCAAGTTGGCTGGTTGTCCTTGTTAGACGTCTAGTATGTCTTTCGAAAAAAAAAACTTAGTAAAAGACTAGCAATATTGTACATGCAATGCACGTGCAACAGATGCGAAAACTTACTCACCCCAAAATTTATATAAAAAAAGAAACTTACACTAAGGTTTCATCGACTTACATGATTTTTTAGATGAATTATTTTGTATCGCCTTATTTGAAATTAACTGTGACTATATTTTAATTTGAGTGGTGATGTGATTTTCACAGAAGAAAATAGGGGCATCGTAATTTCGTAGATTATTTTCAAAACACCGTCTTAAGAACGTTTTAGTTAATGTTAATAAGAAGAGTTATTCTTTCATAATTTTTTAGTCAAAATATTATATTTTATTATTTTTAACACAAGTATCAATAATATTTAGATTATAACATATTGTAATTCCAATTCTTGTATTTATATCCATTTACATCTCATAATTTTTTTAAAAGAACCTTATCATTTTATATTTTTATCTTTTACAATATAAATTGTGATAGTTATTTAATTTGTGAGCTCTAATTTTATATTCAACTCATAGTTTAGAATCTTCTAGAAAAAGAAAAGACAAAAGTAAAGAAAGAAAAAAATAATATCCTTTGCAAAAAAATTATCTATACACCTCTCACATTTCTTTTCGGGTATAAAATGTCCTTCAAACTTATTAATACTCCACTAAGTTTTTAATATAATAGCATAGATGTTTAATATTCAGAAAATTTTGTAAATAAAACAAAAATCTTATGAGAAAATAAAGAAATTCCCAACCAAGTAACTAGGAATGGATAAATTTCACAAAAGTATCATGAACTATCGTGATTTATGGGAAAATGTTGTAAATTGTTTTTTATTAGAGAACACAGTAAAGTTTTGAATCGACAGAAAGTATCCCTGCAGTGTTGATGGTGTGGTTAAATATACAACGTAATGTCTCTATTATAACTTGGAGAAGAGGAGATGAAGATATGAGAGATAGAACTTATAATAAATTAGGGTTAATTGCACATAAACCCTCATAGTATAAATTGCATCGTGCCACTTATTATCCTTAAGATTGATATAAGCATATACATTTTTCTAGGTAAAGTTTTTTACTCTTTCACCCCCAGGGAAATGCTTGTTTTCACTTCTAAGAATCTTTTCCGTAAAAAGGAGTTCATAAAAGAGAGAAAAACAAAACATCAATTGAGTTAGAATGTCGTTCAGTTTGATGATAAGTTGATAACCATCAGTCTTAATTACTGTTGTCTTTGTGTGAACTGAGAAACCAGTGGTTATTTTTGGAGGCTAGTGATGGCACCACATGTTAGTGGGGCTGAGGGAGCTTATATAATTCTCCACCCGTCGTACCACATGTTGGTGGGGCCAAGGGAGCTTATATAATTCTCCACCCATTGTGAGCTCCTACGTGATTTTTTTTATTTTCTCTGCCACTTGAATAAGTTTTCTTCTACAAGTTAAATTGTTAGATTAATATCTCTAACAGCTTAGAACTATTAATAATAATTCTTTTTTCATAACCAAAATTTATATGACGTCCTATCCAACTGAATATAATATTGATTTACCTCAACCTTTTGACTACGTATATCATAACTTATTGATTGTATTCTTCTTATATAATCTATAATGAAATTTATTGTAATCAAATTACTTGACAAAAATAAGTTTTTTAAAAAATTATTTTAATTAGTAACTTACCCTTACTTTGATCAATTTTCTATTGGAAACTGTTAGAGTACAAAACTATAATTCTCAACCTTCACTATAGCTTCAAACTGTTTATGTAGTGGTAAAATCATCTAATGTTGTATGATAGCAACCCAGGTTCAATTCCAACCTGACCATGAATTTATAAATTGTAATTTTAATAAAACAATACAGCTGCTTGAGTTTTGATTACAAATCATAAAAAGAGGTCTTGTATTTTGAATGTAGTGGCAATGTCCTTTGGCAAAAACATCGCAAACTTTGCTTTGCAGACTCACTTGAAGAAAAGGATAACTTCCAAGAAGTTGTCATGGATTTATGAAGTAAATATTAGGGGTTAATTTCATAAAACCCCCCTAACGTTTGGTGGGAGGGGGGAGGGTTTGTTGAAACTTTATTTATCTCACTTTACCCTCTGAACTATTGGGTGTCTCATAAAACCCCTCAAAACTCTAGCTTATCTCACCTAAATCTCATGCTTGAAATTTCCAAATAACTAAAATATCTTTGAGTGAAAATTTTATAAACTTTATCACCTGTCATTTAAAGGCAACATCTCCTTCCCCTAAAGTTTGAGGTTTTTTCCTTTGAAGAAAATTTTAGTTATTTACCAATTACAGGCAAGGGAGTTAACTGAGATAACCTCTTAAGCTCAGGAGAGTTTATGTGAGACATCTCATAGTTAGGAGGAGTTAAGTGAGATAAATAAAGTGTAGGGGATTATGTGCAACACCCTCAAATATACCCGGGGAGTGGGGGGGGGGGGGGTGGGGGGCGTGGGTTTGGAGGGGAGTGGGTTGTGAAATTAACCCAAAAATAAATGCTCTACATACCAAGTAGGGGCGAGAATTCGCTCCAGCCCAATTCTATCTCTTCGGTATGGGCCATTTTGGATTCCTCCGGCCCATTGCTTCTCCACTTGGAGGAAATATTACCTGCACCGACTCGCATATACGTTAGATGACTATTTAAGTCTGGTTTTCCCTGAATGGGCCATTTGGATTACTCCAGCCCATTGCGACATTACCTGGGCCATCACAGCAACAAAAGAGGATTTTGAGGGGAAAAACAACAATCAAACAAACTTGTTTGTTTCTCATGTCACTCCTGCAAAGAGAAGCTAGCAAATCAAGCCGGATTTTGAGAAGAAAACCCCTACAACAAATTCACTGCAATCACCATAAGAGCTCACGATCAAACGCAGATGATGCAAAGCAGTTTGAATAT